>CM053597.1:89577896-89605811 GCA_028646575.1 Pseudocheirus occidentalis | reverse complement strand
AGGATAGGGAGACCCTCCCTGCCCTACCAGAAAAAAAGAGAGCAGAGCAGGGGAGGGGCTTTACAGTGGGATTACTATTTTAGGGTTGGGGCAGGGGCAAGACGGGGAGAAAATGTGTAATTCAAAAACGTAATGAAAATAAATAAGGTAAACAAGAAAAAAGTTAAAATAATAAATTTTTTAAAAAGAGTAATAGTAGATACCATTTCTAGATGGCCTTAATATGTTACATAGAGCTTCACTCACCACAAACTTACTGGTCATTGTAACAAATGCTGGAGGGGTTGTGAAAAAAATTGTGACACTAATGCGCTGTTGGTGAAGTTGTGAACTAATCCAACGCCCAAAGGACTATAAAACTGCGCATACCCTTTGACCCAGCAATAATACACTACTAGGCATGTTCCCCAAAGAGATCACAGAAAAGGAAAAAGGACTTATTTGTACAAAAATATTAACGGCCGCTCTTCTTGTGGTGGCAAAGGGTTAGAAATCAAGAGAACGTCCATCAGCTGGGGGACGGCTGAACCAATTGTGGAATGTGACTGTGATGGAACGTTATTGTGCTACAAGAAATGACAAGCGGGATGACTTCAGAAAAACCTGGGGACACTTATATGAATTAATGCAGGAGAATATGGTACACAACCACACCAGCATTATAAGGAGGATCCGCTACGAAGGACTTAGTTGTTTTGATAAAGGCAATGATCCAAGACAGTTACAAAGGACCTGCGACGGAAAATGCTGCGTACATCCAGAGAGAGAACTGATGAACTCCAAGTGCATACTAAAGCATATTTTTAAACACTTTGTTCATTTTTCTTGGGGTTTCGTTTGTATGTTTTCTTCTTCAACATGGATAATACGGAAATAGGTTTTTCTTGATTTCATGCATGTAATCAATATCGCATAGCTCGCCTTCCTAAAGCCTAGGGTCAGGGTGGGAAGGAAAGAAAAAACTGGGAACTCGACATTGTTAAATAATTAATGTTTAAAAAAATTAACATGTAACTGGAAATAGTTAAATATATACACATGTATATATTAAAGTAGGCCATTGCCGTGTCTACCTTACAAATTAGGAAACTGAGACCTAGAGAAATTAAGACTTGCCTATGGCAAAGTCAGTGTCAAAAGCAAGACTCAAGCCATTCTTGCTCTGCCACTCACTTCCAGTGTGACTTTAGGGTTGGACTTCAATTTAAATTAGGTGACCTCTGAGGTCCCTTGCAAACCCTAAACTTTTATCTGTGATTCGGACCAGATCATAGATTTAGAACAAGAAGGGATCTCAGAGGTCATCTAGCCAACCCCCTTATTTTACAGATATGGAGAACCCCAGAGAGGTTTCCTGAATCATAATTCAGGGCTCTTCCCATTACACTGTGCTGCCTTTACCAGGAAAGACCCTTAAGAACCACCAGTGGTTAAAGACAGGTTTCCCACACATCTTTCTTCCCAATGAGACCCTATGAGGTTCAGACAGCCCACAAACAAGACCAAATGCTCCATCACTATAGATATTTAAAACTCTACCTGACCATAATCCCCTAAGACAAGCCCCATGTATGGACTGAACCTCTGTCACAGGACCTAGACAATTCCTTCTGATCTTTGGGATTTTCAGATCCCAGTGCCTGGGGCTGCCTCCCTTCTCTCATTTCCTGATTTTTCCTTTATCACCAGCAGGACAATGGTTCTCTCATTAGTCTCACTCCTTCGCCAATCCTCCAACCTTTTTATTACAGTAGCTATGGAGCAGAGTCAGCCTTGCACTTTCCAACAAAGAGGAAAATAGCAATTAGGGGCTTTTGTCTGGGCTATGCTAGGCCTGGCTGACATCACCCTCTATTCCCCTATGTATCCGAGCTCATCGTTAACCCCCTTCTCTCCCTGCTGCCTGCTGGGTGGTCAGGCAGCCAAGCCAGCCAGATATGGAGGGTGGGAGCCATGAAATGCAGCCCTCAAGCAGGGTTACACCAGATTCTTAATGACAGCTGGGAGAAAACAGAAATACACTGGGGCTCTTAGGAGTCTGTATTGAAATGCCTCGTAATAAATGAGATGGTTGTTGTAGCTACTCCTTCTACCTAACTCTTGCCTGCATCTACCCTCATCTCAGACCGCCAGCCTGGTCCTCCATCTCCCTGCTGTCTCTCCCTGATCTCTTTGCCAGGAAGAAGGGGGAAGAAAAGGGGGTGGAGCAGCAGCAGCTCCCTCCAGCTGCTGAAATTTGTGGTTGCTGTCCAGCTGCTGTTGCTCCCCTACTCTCCTTTCTGCCAAGCATGCCCTTGACCCTGGGCCAAGGAAAAGCAGTTATAAGTGTTCCTAGGAGGCAGATGATAATGCAGCAGGGGCAAACATAGCACTAACCAATCCCAAACATCTAAGAGTCAAAAAGTGACTGGGCTCACAGATCGGTAAGGAGGGAGTACAGCTCTCTTATCAACACCATAAAAGGAGACCCCCAGGACAAGAAGTTACATTAAAAAATATTGCCAATTCATTGGCTCTTATTACTCCCTTTGAAGTGTTTTTCTCAGGTGCTCTGTGTTGACTGTTAGACCACTGCTACCAATTCCTCCTGCCACCTGCCCAGCCCCATGGACTCTAGCTTGACCCTGCAAAGCAGTCTGTTTACTCCTGCGATCTTGACTTAAAATCTGCCTTCTTCCCCCAGAAGGATTCCTTCCCTAGGGTTCTGATAATTGCTCCTAATCACCAGCACCTCCATTAAGCTGATCCTAACCACTGAAAGGGGAAGGGATTTGACAAAAAGGACCTTTCAAGTCATTTAGTCCAACCAGCAGGAATCAATGCTACAATATCCCTGATGGATCATCTTCCATCCTCTGCTTGAACACTTCTAGTAAATGGGAGGCCACTACTATATATGATCCATTTAATCCTTAGGCAGTTCTAGTCATAACATCATCATCATCATCATCATCATCATTGTAATCACAGCTTTTCTGACAAGTGGGGATGGGTTGTACTGAGTCATCCTTACTCTTTTGTCTGGACTCCTCTGTAGCTAGCAGCAGGTAAAAACAAAATGGCTGGCCCGGGTAACACTGACATCTGTGGACAGAGCACAGGGGAGGCAGAGAAAACCTAATCAGGCAACAGGGATGCTTGGTCTCATTATACTCTGGCCAGCAACAGACAGATAAACACTGGGTTTAAAATCCTTCTCACAGTCTGACTCTAGAGTATGTTTCCAGGCTAATATCACATTACTTCCTCGCCCACTCCACATTTCAACCCGAATGGTCTACCTGGCATTCCCCAAATGCAATATTGTATATCTCACCTCCATACCTTTCCAAATCCTCTACTCTTGGACTCCCTCCTCACCTAGCTCCCCTCAAGGCCGAGATCAGTGTCACCTCCTATAAGAGTCCTTTTCTTGTCCCTCACCGAGGGGTGTGCTAGAGCAAACTTGAACCTGCTTGAGCTGATTATTAAATTTTCATCATGAACATTTACATCTGGAAATAGGAAAATGCTACACATCAGGACTTGATTTATTGTTTCATTGACTGTCTAGACTTAAGAAAGTCCTGAAGAAAATGTTAATGATGTCAATAAAACTTTAAAGTATTTCCAGGCACTCTGTGTGTGTACATATATAATTAAAAGTATTTCCTGGTACTGTAGATATAGATATAGATATATCATGTATATATATATATTTCTACATATATACAGTTCTACATATATACATACATACATACATATTTTAAAGTATTTCCTGGCATTGTGTGTGTGTATATGTGAGTGTGTGTATACACATACTTTGAAGTATTTACTGGTACTATATATAGTATACACACATACATATATATTTATGTACATATACATACTTTAAAGTATTTCGTAGTACTACATATATAGTGAATATGTATATACACATATATACCTTATTTACTAGTACTATATTTGCTGTCCTTTGTTCTCAAAGAGGACCAAAATGACATCACTACGTTATAGTGCAGTTTCAGTGCATCAGACTGTGGCTGATCAGACCAATACAAGCTCAGAATGTCCTACCACAGGTTGGACACAAATAGTCTATTTGAACATTTTGGGTGGATTCTCTGATATGCTCATCTTGTGTTTCTTTGGCGCTGCTTCAATTCTGCTTTGCTCACAGAGCACAGCACTTTCTCTGATGAGGACACACTCTGGTGGGCAGTCCTGTACCAGTGTCTCCCATGTCATGTAATCAATGCCAAAGTTCTTAAGAGAGACCTTAAAAGTGTCCTTGTATTGCTTTTTCTGACCACCATGTGAGTGCTTATCCTGAGAGAGTTCTCCGTACAATACTTTTAGGCAAGCATATGTTTTGCATTTGAACAATGTGACCAGCCCATCAGAGTTGAGCTCTCTGTAGTAGAGTTACAATGGTTGGCAGTTTGGGTTCCAGAAAGGACCTCAGTGTCTGGTACCTTATCCTGCCAGATGATCTTCAGAATCTTCCTAAGACAATTAAAATGGAAGTGATCCCGTTTCCTGGCATGGTGCTGGAACACTGTCCAGGTTTCACAGGCATATGATAATGAAGTCAGCACAATGGCTCTGGTAGACCTTCAGTTTAGTAGTCAGTCTAATACCTTTTCCCATGCATACTTTCCTTCAAACACTAAGCTAGTCTTGGTAGTGGGTATGTCAACCTCATTATCAATGTGGACATCCCTGGAAAGTGCACTACCAAGATAAGTTATAGAGTATGTATGTATATACATATAAATGCATTAAAGTATTTCCTGATACACATACACACATATAAATATATACATGTATACACACATATGATCAAACATATATGCCTACTTGTATTTCTTCTTCCTGGAGAGCCAGTTGATAAACATTTACCAGTATATACCTGCCCCCTACCTTCACCAATTACTTTGCATTTGCTTTGTATATAGTTAATGTTAAATTATCTGTGTCCCCCCTTGTTTTATCTAGTAGAATATAAGCTCCATAAGGCAGAAACTTTCATTTTTATCTTTGCATTGCCAGCACCTAGCCAAGGTTCTGACAAACAGTAAACATCTAACACTTGTTTGTTGAATGAATGCTTGAATGAATGATTTGGCTTCTAAGAGTCAGTGTGATATATGGTAAAAAAAAAAAATACTGGACCATAAATCAGAGGATCTAGATTTGAGCCACTTACTAACTGTATGCAAATCACTTGACCTTGCTGAGACTCAGTTTCTTCATCTGTAACACTTGCTCAGTCTGCCTCACAAGGTTATTGCAATAAAAGTGCTTCATGACATCCGGAGTGCTATATAGCAGTGTGCTAATGCAGGAGGCAGGAGCAGATGTCAGAGAGAGATACACTCCTTAAGAGAGAAATTAAAGCGGGTCATTTCAGGGTGGGATATGTAAGTAGACCCCTAGCGGTCCCTATAGGGATCTAACCTGATTATGCTAAGCACTTACTAAAATTGCTTTCTGCAGTCTGGTTGTAAAGGAATCTCAGGGGAAAAGAGATAAGTTCAAAGTATGAAAATGTCTCAGGCAACTAGAGTCTGACTCTCCTTGGATGCAACATGGGCACCCCCACAAGGTGGTGGATTAGGGGTAGGAAATGGTATTGTTAAAAGGACAATCAATGGAACAGGAAGCTACCATATCTGTCTGCCTTACTTCTCCACACATACCCTGTCCCGTCCCAAGAAGAAACTGTTGGTTTACCTACGATTAGTCTTACTCTCAATTATCTGTGGTTTGGGGGAGCAGAAAGCTTAACATTACTTTTATAGTAAGATGGGGTTGGGGAGGAAGAGAGGAAGAGGAGGGCCTCAAGAATTGGGATGAAGTTGCATTGCTAGCCACGGCTCCTGTAATAAGGGTAGGCTACACAGACTGACAGAAAGGCCTCAACTCAAAGGTAGGACCATTTCTGGAGCCTGGATCAGATAAGCAGCACCAAAGGTTCTTTCAAGTAGACCTTTTAAAACAATTTCAATTACAGGGTGACCACAGGACACAAGGACTGGGGAGAGACTCAAGACAAAGAGTAACATAGGAAGATATCCTCATGGAGAAGGGAGCAGGGCAGGAACAGAACAGGGAGAACCTTACCTAAAGTGTAGCTGGGGGGTGTGGGGCGGGGCAGGAAGAAGGAGAATGCCCCCTGTTAGTCTTCTATTTTTGTGAATTATTCTTCCTACCAGATTCTAAAATATTTCTACCACTTGAAAAGGTCGATACACTGTCAATACCCTCAAATATTTTATACCATGTGAAAAATTTCTGACTGCCTCACCCCAGTTATACCTCTGACCAAAAGAACTACCAATTCTGTCAGTAAGCCAATGTGGCCTTGATAAGTCACTTAATTCACTCCTTACCTGGCACATACACAGTAAGTACTCAATAAATGCTGATAGAAAAATCAATTGATTGATCTCTTTAGACTCCTTTTATCTGTAAAATGAAAGTCTTGGAATAGATGATGTCTGAGCTTTCCAGCACTGAAACTCTATAAGCCACTGACATGGACAATTGTTTGCATTAACAATATATTTCTCTACTTTTTAATTTTAGAGTATCAGAGAAGGATCTTACAGTCCTTTGCAATATAAAGCTATTGTCTGCATTTTATAGAGTTAAAAGAAACTGAGGCATCAAGGAAGTTAATGGTCAGTGGCAATGCCGATGCCTCTCCATCTCAGGCTTCTCTTGGAAGTCTAAACAATTCCCTCTCTGTTCCCTAGCCGCAGCCTGGCTGTGACATGATTTGAGTGGGAAGGAAAAGGAGGGTGGTGCAGATCAAGCTGGGTCCTGCCAACAGCCTGTCATCACAATCTGGAAGATGTTTCTGAGCTCAGGTGAGATCCTGCAGAGTGCTGGGCACAACAGGCACGGTAAATAAAAACAAATAGAAACTTAATGACTTCCATCCCCATCTTTGTCTCATCCTTCCCCACCTTCCAATATTTCCTTCCCCTTATAGTCTGTGCAGCTCCGGGAGTGCCTGATAAAGTGAGCCAGACATGAGTGAGGATGCAGGGGGTGCTCAGGAGAAGGGGTTGCCATAGCAACTGCCAGCAGCGTGAGCTCCAGACCTGTTGACTCTCCTCCTCTTAGGTCCCTACGTCACTCAGAGATGTCTCCTCCCAATGGGAGGTGCCAAAAATGAAACCGTCGGAGCCAAATGGTGGGAGCCAGCTGGAGGCAGGAGGAGGCTTCCTGAAAAGCCAGCCCACAGTCTAACTGGGACTGTTTTCCAAAAGGGCTAGTCTCTGAGACATAGGGTTGCACTGCTTTCTCCCCCTCTAATTCTGACTCCAAAGAATACCTCTCCCCAAAAACACCCTCTTAAACTATCTATACAGCTGCCTGCCTTCTCCCCTTTATAATCCTTTCTCCCTTCTCTACTATGCTTCACAGAATCACAGAACTAGAGGACTGAGGGGACCTCAGTGGCTATGCAGTCCAATCCATCCAATCTGGCCTGGAGTAAGCTATTTGCTAATGAATAAACTACCCTCCCCTCCAGACTCACACTTAAGTATTGCTGAGTCTGTGGTCAGATGCAAAATCCCAGCATCCCTCCTCCCTGGTATTCAGGGCACATTAAACTTCTTTAATTGAATGATAGATGCTTTGGAATAAATCCTCCAACACATTTTCAAGTGTCTCTCCAGTCCTTGGACTAGAATCTTTGCTCCCTTCCTTGAAATTACAGCTCAAGCTGACCAGCTCTCTTCACTTCCACCATTTAGTGGTTTTTTTAGGACACAGCTCAGGCACCACCTTTCATAGGAAGTCTTTCCTGAGCCCCCCAGATATTAGCGCCTTCTCTCCTTAACTACCTCACATTCATTCTTTTTATATTTAATCTGAATATAGTTATGTGTGTCTTGGTCTCAAGCACTAGATGATAAGATGCTTGAGGGTAAGGACCTCTTTATTTTTTGTATCTGTATCCCTAATACTCAGCACAGTGTCTGGTACTTAATAGGCACTTAATAAATGCTTGTTAATTGACTCATCAATGGCACCACCATTCTCTTATTTCCTTAGGTCTAAAACTGTAAATCGAATGAATAAATAGAAAACGTTTATTAAGTGTTTACCATGTGCCAAGAGTTGTGAAGTCACCTCTATTTTGTCTAATTAGTCATTAAGTCCCACCAATTCTTCCTTCAATATCCTTAAAAGTGTCCTTTCCTGCTCATACCTGCTACTTTGACTTGAGTAGGTATATATAGATGATTATTGCATTAGACTCCTAATTGGCATATTTGTTTCCATTCATTTATCAAATATTTATTGACTATTTATATGAGGCATTACAGAAAACATTGAGGGAGTTATAAAGGCTAATATCAACATTTATTATTAATAATTATCACTATATTGATAACAGTAACTATTATCGGTAATATTACTGATATCTAGTATTTATATACTACGTGCTTACTATGTCCCAGGTAATTTACAAATATCTCATTTGCATAATCCCTGCATAATCCTGGAGGTTCAGATCTCTTCCTGCCTCTAATACTTTCTACACACTGGTGCCATAAGCTTTCTAAATAAAACACTTGCCTCATGAGAGCAGCTTGGTGTCAAGGAAAAAACGCTGGACTTACAGTCAAGAGATCTTGATTCAATTACCGTATCTGACACTTAATTTCATTGTATGTCTATGGGTAAATCACTCAACTTCTGAAGACCTAAAGAGGATAAGTCACTAGCCCATCCACCTGGCATTTCATACTTTCTTCCTCTTTCCCTAATTTCTCCTCTGCCTTTCACTCTCTTGCCAAAGTCCCTGTACCCCATTTTCACACACCCCCTTCCTTCCCTTGTACCACCAACTGGTGCTGCTTCCAAGTATAATGATCAATCAGTCCACATGAGTTAAGTATCTAGTGTGTGCCAGGTACTGTGCTAAGCACAGGATCTTGCACTTACCTCCTGATTAGACCAACCAAAGCCTGACAGTTTGGAGCTACTGATGATGATGATGATGATGATGATAATGATGATGATGACGACGATGATGATGATGATGATGATGATGATGATGATGACGATGATGATGACGATGATGATGATGATGATGATGATGACGATGATGATGATGATGATGATGACGATGATGATGATGATGATGATGATGTCTTCAGTCCTCCTGAGAGCAGAGATCATCTGTATGTCTTACCTAACGATGCCTCAGGAGGTAAGGGTATGGGAGAAGTATGGGCGGATGGAAGGACACTGGGAAAAGGAGTATAGGGTGTCACAGTCTGTAACAGGGTAGGGAAAGATGAAGGAAGCCTCAGATATGGAAGATGGAATCCAAAAAACTTTGTAGCATAAAAAGGGTTATTTTTATACAATATTCATTGATGGAAGGAATTTTAAATGAAGAAACACCCTCCACCAATGCACCAATGCTTTGCAGTTAGAGTCTTAGAAAGTTAACTAGAACATTAAGAGGTTAAGTGACTTGCCCAGGGTCATACAGCTAATATGGATTAGAGTGGGATTTTCCTGACTCTGAACCAGTTTGCATTCCAGTATCCCATAACTGCCTTTCATTCAATATCAGATTAATTTGTTGTAGGTTTTACTTGATTACAACACTAATCTCTTCGTTTATGCTCAGTCCTTGAGCATTTTGTTGCTGAAATATGAGTTACCTATGCATTACTTGAAAAATAAAATTTGAGGAGATAATAACTTTGGGTCATCTCTCTAGACTAATACTACAACATTTGAGTTTAAATCATTAGGTTATTCCAACTCTGTCCAGTTCAAGCCAATGCCATATATTCTAACTTGGCTTCAATCTCAATTGCTTAGTGCGTGTACCTATGTATTTATGTATGCTTACATATGTGATTTGGGCACCGAATTGTCATTTCAGGAAACTCCTAGTGTGGAAACATCTTCCTCTGGTTCAAGTCAGCAACTCATCTGTAATTTATTGTCTTAGAGAGCTGCCTAAGACACTGAGAGATGAAGTCATAAGATCATAAATGTAGAGCTAGAAAGAACCTTGGACAGTGAAGCGGTACAATGGACAGAATGCCAGACCTGGAGTCAGGAAGACCTGAATTCCCTGTGTCCTTGGGCAAGTCACTTAATCTTGTTTGCCTCATTTTCCTCATTAATAAAATTAGTTGGAGAAGGAAATGGCAGACCTCTCCAGTATCTTTGCCAAAAAAACAAACAAACAAATGGGGTCATGAAGAGTCGGACACAACTGAAGAAAGAAAGAATCTTAAAAGTCTTCTGTTCCAACCCCCTCACTTTATAGAGGAGGGAAGTAAGACCCAATGAGGTAAGGTGACTTTCCCAGGGTCCCTTACGAAGTAACAGAGACAGGAGTAGAACCCAGGTCCCCTTGCCACCATGTCACTATATGACTTGCCCATTGTCTTATTGCCAGCTTTCATCAGATATAGGACTTGAACCCAGTTCTTTTCAACTCTTAATGCTAGCCCATAATCCACTATGCCACCCTGTCTTTTATCTGTGAAAATAATTTTTAATGTCATATAATCATAGAGGAAGAGCATAATAATTGCCCTTCACTTCAGAACGAATAGATAATGGAATCATCCAGGAGAAATAGAATAGGAAGGAAAAAAATGTGGCATGTGTTCTAGTGTCAAGATGGGTTAGAGAGCAGAGGAGAGATTGTTCCAGAATCAGGGAAGTCCTGGTCTAGAAGAGAGAGAAAGAAGGCTGGGGTTATTTTTTCTGTTTCTTTGTTTTAAATGAAAAAAGGATAAAGCAGCAGAATCACAGAACCATAAAATGTCAGGGCTTAGAGATTATAGACTCCAACTCCCTTATTTTACAGATAAGGAAAACTAAAGCTGAGAGATGACAGAGGATCATAGGATTTAGAACCAGGAAGACAGTTCAGACATTCAAGATTATCCAGGTGAAGTGACTGGCCCAGGATCACATAACCAAGGACCAGTGCTTTTTTTCCATTGTGGGTCATGGATGAAAAATTATTTTATTCAGTGTGTAAAGCAGTGTTGACAGGGGCAATGACCGGCACAATTTTGTTTTGCCCTAAGTCTGAAACAAACATGTATGGTAAGTCAAGAAAGGGTAGGTCTAAGAACTGGACCTGCAGTTCTACTGAAATAAGGGAAAGAGGAGGGCATGAGCATTTATAAAGTTCCAACTATATGTCAGGCACTGAATAAGCACTTTACAAGTATTATCTCTTTAGATTCTCATAAGAATACTGTAAGATAGATGCTGGTATTATCCTTATTCTAGAGTGGAAGAAATTGAGGCAAACGAAGGTTAAGTGACTTGCCCAAGGTCACACAGCTGGTAAGGGTCTGAGGCTGAATTTGAGCTCTGATCTTCCTGACTCCAGGACCAAGGTTTGATCCACCAGCCACCCAGATACCCCTAATATGGAATGCTCAGATAATGAACCTTCCTCTACAGATATGTCACACTTCCTCTGTGGCTCTTAGAGTCACTCAGACCATGGAGAAGTTAAATGATTTTCCCAGAATCACCTAACCAGAATGTGTCAGAGGCAGGACTTGAACCCAGTCCTTCCTGGCTCCAAGTCCAGCTCTTCTTCACAAAAGCTGGCTCCCTCTGTCAAGGCCACATTGTAAGAAATCAGAAACTTTTCATTTCCTAGAGAGCTGTGCCAACTGAGGGTAGGTAACTGAAGAATTATGTTGTCCTGAAAAATGCTTAACTAGGCATCAAATGAGACAGGTGGTGCAGTGGTTAGAGCATTAGGCCTGGAAGCAGGAAGAGCTGAGTTCAAATCCAGCCTCACATCTATTTGCCTCAGTTTCCTCATCTGTAAAATGGAGGTAACAATGGCACCTGGTTGTTGTGAAAATGAAATGAAATTATATTTGCAAAACATTTTGCAGGCTTTAAGGCACTAACCAAATGCTAGTTCTCATCATCATCATTGGGTATTAAATGATTCAGGTTCTAGCTATGGACATGCCAGTAATCAAATTTTTTAATTTGGGTGAGTTACTTGAACTGTCTGGGCCTCAGTTTCCTCATCTGTAAAATGAGAAGGGGGTGGACCAGATGGTCCCCTATGGTGCCTTTCAGTTATAGATCTAGAAGCCTAAAAGTCTGTGATCTCTAACATACATTTCAGTTTTTAATCCAACGGCACCCATTGTGGAAACAAGCCTGTGCCTGCTTTCTCACATTGAGTAGAGTTCAGAGCTATTGACCTGGTACAAATAAATCACTATATGTATTGTCTGTAATGGCTAGGAGGATGGATAGGCAATCTTGTCCAGTATTTGTAACTGTAATATCATGTATGTATCTCCGCTCCCACCTCCATTGTTTCTCAATTTTAATTTTAATAAGCTTGCAACTCTCTCCAGGATGGCCTTCCCAGGCTGCAGTATTACCTCAAAGTCACTGTCATGTTCTTTCCTGAAAGATTTTTGCTTTCAGGGCCTCTCCTCTGTCACTGAACTGTCAAAGGGAACAGCTGAACATCCCTACGCCTGTTTGGGCAATACATCTGTACACATGTTAACTAATTGGAGTTCAATTTGCATGGAATAACTGCCAACCTTGGCTTGATCACGTATTGCACTATTTAACTGGCAGCATGGAATGGTGGAAAAAACTGAAGCTGGAATCTCAGGACCTGGGTTCAAATCCTAGCTCTGTGATTTATAAATTGTATGACCTAGGTTTAATCATTCAAGCTCTATAAAATGAGAGGATAGAAGGTAGCATGACACATGCCTAGAGAGCTGTCCTCGAAGTCAAGAAGTCTTGATTCCGTCTTTTCTCTGACTTAAATTGGCTGTGTCAGCCTGGGTGAGGCACTTGAACTCCCTCTGTAAGACTATAGATTGCAGAGAAGATCCTGATCTCCACTGAAAGAAGGGAATTTCTCTTTAGAAGTTGTTGTTTAGTCGATTAGTTGGGTCCATTCTTTGTGACCCTGTTTGGGGGTTTTCTTGCCAAAGATACTTGCATGGCTTGCCACATCCTTCTCCAGCCCATTTTATAGATGAGCAAATGAGGCAAGAAGGTTAAGTGGCTTGCCCAGGGTCACACAGCTAGTAAGTGTCTGAGGTCATATTTGAACTCAAGTCCTTCTGACTCTAGGGTGAGTCTCTATCCACTGTACCACCTAGTTGCCCAACTTTGGAAGTTAGACCTGAAAAATAGATGACAGACAGATGCATAGAGATACAGAGATAGAGACAGACAGACAGATAGATAGATAGATGAGAGATAAATACCTATAGAGACAGATAGATATAGGGAGGGACAGATGGATGGACAGAAAGACAGACAGACAGACAGATGAATGAATAATGAGAAATATATTAGAAGAAAACTTTTTTTAAAAAAGTAAGTTAGTGGGACAGCTAGGTGACACAGTGAACAGAGCGCTGGCCCTGGAGTCAGGAGGACCTGAGTTTCAAACTGGGTCTCAGACACTTAACACTTACTAGCTGTGTGACCTTGGGCAAGTCATTTAACCCTAATTGCCCTGCCCTCCCCCCTCCAGAAAAAGAAAAAGAAAAAAATTAACTCTGGGCCAGGAAAAAAGAAATGCATCGTGAAGTCCAGTGGACCTCTAAAGTTCCTTTCTTCTCTAAATCTATTATCTATATTGTCTCAGATATTGTCTGAGACATCATAGTTTAAAGGCGAAAGGGAAAGGAAAAATCATTTATTAAATGCCTACTATATGCTAGGAACTATTCTAAGTGCTTTACAAATATCGTCTTATTTGATCTTTAAAACAACCCTATGATAGGAGCTCACAAGTAGTAATAACAGCTGATATTTATAGAACCCTTGGAAGTTCACAAAATGCTTCACACAAATTATCTCATGTGCTCCTCATAATAGTCCTGTGAAGCCCACGCTGTAGACATTATTATGCGCCTCTTTTTACAGATGAGGATGTCAGAGGCTGGGAGGGATGAAGTGACTCGTAGAGGTTCACAGAGCTAGTCAATACTAAGAAGAGATTCGAACCCGGGGTTTCCTGACTCCCAGTCCAGCGCTCTCTAGTAGCTAGACTGGTTTTCATTATGTCTCACTAGAGAGGGATGTGTGCACGTGGCTTATGAATGTGTACAGGCATTACATAGGTACATTGTGACTATACACACACACGCAAATAGAAAATGTGTGGGTGCATGTCTATATCTATATTTTCTATCTGTATATATGCACTATCTGTATATATACATCTGTAAATATACAGTATCTGCAAGTATGTATGCATATATACATATGTACATATATGTAAATATACAGTGTCTGTATGTATACACATCTGTATATATATATACACACATACACATTTTCTATCTGTATATATACATAGTCACAATACACTTATTTAATGCCTGTAAACATACATTTTCTGTATATGTGTATGCATACAGTCACAATATACTTATATAATGCCTACACACATTTCATGTGTGTATGTGTGTTGTGTGTGTATGTGTTTTAAGGTCCATATGTATAAAACTTTTCTTAATTAAGTCTATGAATCAAGAAAGAGTCAAATAATCCCCCTTCCAGTTTTGAGATTATTTTAGGACCATTAAGAATAAACTACATTTTTCAATAAACCTTTGGAGAAGATAGAAAATAATGTTAGAATCACATTTCCTCTGACTTGAGTTAAGTAGAATAAACAAAATAATGAACTCGTTGTGAGACAGGCCACCTTTGTATTATGTCAGATGTAATCCATGATTTCCTATGACCCACAGGACAAAGTCTGAACTCTCCAGGATGTCATTCAAGGCTTTCCACAATCCGACCCTAAACTGCCTCTCTCCCTTTACCTTCCCCTACATGAGCCCTCTACTTCAGTCTAACTCACCTCTCTATCTTCCCCAAACCTCTATATGGAGTCTTATCTTTTTGCTTTAGGCTCCTTTTGTTCTCTTTCCTTTTCCTCCCCAAATTTTATCCATTCTTCAAGACCCCAATTAAATCCTACTTCTTCCCCAAAGCCTCCTTTGACCACCCCCAGCCTGAAGTCATTTCTCCCTCCTCTGAACTCCTATAGCAATTACTGTCTTTATAATTAATTTGGCAATTAATCATGCACTACCTTATGACAGCTCTTTTATTGTAATCTTGACTGCTTAATCTTTTGTTGCCATTTCATTTTTTGCATGCATATTCTCATCTTTTAAGGAGAGATCATGAGTTCCTTGAGGGTGGGGACTAGATCTTATATTTCCTTATACATTCCACAGGGCTTTGAGATGTGCTATGTATATGGTAGGCACTTAGTAAATGTTTGTAGTTACTATGGCTATTGTTGATAACTATAGGTAGTCAACAGCCACAACATTTGAACTGGTTTTGGTGGGGGTGGTTTAAATTACATCATCTCCCCAGCCTAACATGCCCCCAAGAAGAGGAGCTTCTGCAGGGGACCTTTGTTGGGATTCTGTTTCTATTATATCTACCTTGCATGTACATATTATGTACATGCCCTCTCCCTCGTTAGACTATGAGCTTATTTGTTTGTCTCTCTTTGCATCTCAGCACTTAGCACAAAGCTCATACACAAACCTAATAAACAAACCTAATAAATGTTTGTTGACTAACTCACTAGAACCTCAGAAACATGCATCGAGGCAAACAGATCGCTAGTTAGGGAAGCTATATGATTGTTGACATGAATGTTTCTTAAAGAAGGGTTCAGGATGAACCAGTGATGAAACATGTTGCATGCTTCCTGACAGAAAGGTTAGGGATTCATGGCACAGAGCAAGGTATATGTTTTTGGATATAAAGAAGGCAGGAATTTATGTCTCTTGAGTATGCATATTTGCAACTAGGGTTTTTTTTCTCTCTCTTTTCATTGAGGCTGGGGAGAAAATAAGTGCTTGTTAATTGAAAAAAAATTTTAATGGAGGGTCTCAAGATGTAACAGAAATGCCCTTGGTACAAGCACTATGTGGCTCAGCACCCAATCAACTCCCTAAGGGATGGGGGATTGTAGCTACCAAGATATTGGGAATCCAAACAGCTCTTTAATGATAGTGACACTGAATTGATATTGCCTATATTTTGATGGGATTAGCTGACCTCATTGGCTCCCTTCCTTCTTCTCTCTTGAGAAAGCTGAATTCTTTACACTACCTCTTTTGTGTTCCTGTCATCAGGTAGCAATTACCTTTCAGCTGCTGTTACTTGATAGAACATATAGCACATAGAGATGCAGGCTCTCGGGAAAGGTAGCTGTGGGGTGTGCAAGTGCCCTTCCCTAGCTTCCAAGTGGGTTCTAAGCATTTCTTTCCACGTGCTAAATCACTAGGAAGAAAAAGTGAGCAATATTAGCTTTTTTCATCTCTTAGCTGGTCACCTGGGAAGGCAGTCTAGACCATTTCTGCTCATTTTTACAAAGGTTCACTAAAATTGAATCATAATGATATCTCCCATTTATACTGCATTTTATAGTGTTAAAAGTATTCTCCATATGGAATGCTATGAGATTGCATATCAGTGTAAATATAATTGTATCCATTTTACAGGTGAACAGACTGAGGTTTGAGACATTGACCGGCTTATAGTCACACACCAAGATAGAAACACTTTCCTAGATATAGCACATTTCTCCCTAGTTTTGCCTCATACTACCTGTGTGACTATAGATGATTCAATAAACATTTCTAAGTCCCAGGTTCCTCATCTGTGAAATGTTAACGATTATATAAGCAACTCACCTCACAAGGTTGTTGTAAGGAAAGGATAAGGACTGGAACTATGACTTTATTGATATAGGGAAGTCACCAGATTTTTAAAAAAAACTTCCTTTATCAGTGATGTTCACCATGTTTTCTCTGCATTAGATTGTAAGCCCCATGAGGGCAGGGACTGACTTTCACTACTTTTTGTATATTTAGGACAAGGCCTGAAACATAGTAAGTACTTAATAAATGTTTATTGATTAATTGACCAACTCAGGTCAATAACTTCTCTGAAATTTATTGTCTTGGAGAGTTGTCCAAAGCACCAAGGGGTTGTGATTTACCAGGATCACACAGCCAATACGAATCAGAACTTGAACCTTGGTCTTCCTAGATTTAAGGCCATCTCTCTATTCACCATGCAATTTTCCACTTTTCAATGGAAATATTTTTAAACCACAAAATGCTATGAAAATGGGAGATAGTAGCATCATTATTATTTAATCATAGTATACATTTTTAAATTAGTAAAACTGCTCTGGATTGGGTCAGATTCAAACTCAGGTCTTTTGACAAGAAAACCAGTTCTCCAGTTTTATTTTTTTTTAAATTAGGATGTAGCCAATAGTTATTAAGCTTTTTGTACATGACTCCCAGTTGATTTGTAATGCATCCCTCTGCACACACACACTCCAACACATATATACACACCATACCAATCTCCAAATCACTTCTACTTCCAAGAATAAAATCTTGTGATTTGCCTCACAGAGAGGCGACTGTGTTGTACTTGCAGATCTGTGACTGCTCTATTATACTAGAAGGGGAGGACTCCCTCTATTCCCATGGCTCAGAGTCTGCCAGTGTCACCACCAAAAAGATGTTTTGACTCCCACACCTGCAGCCTCCAGATCACCATTGACATTTCCACAATCCTCACATGGGTTCTGATTCCCAGGTGAGGAAAATTCCATTGGCTTCAATTCAATTGACATCTATTAAATTCTCATACTCTGTGCAAGGTATTATCCTTTATAGAGATATCTTCAGAATATTGCCTTGTTGGATGTGAAATAGAGGAAAAAAAGAAGGAAAAAAGCCAAAGGCTTCATTAGGATATTCAGATAAGGGAATATGCTGAAACAAAACTCATTGGATCAATTAGTCAAAGACATTACCAACTATCAAAAAAAATCCCTTAAGAGAGAATTTTGTTGTTGTTCATTTGCTTCAGTTGTATGTGTCATTTTCTGGCCCCATTGGAAATTTTCTTAGCAAAAATACTGGACTGGTTCACCATTTCCTTCTCCAGATCATTTTACAGATAAGAAACTGAGGCAAATGGAATTAAGTGACGTATCCAGGGTCACACAGCTAGCATGTGTCTGATGCTAGATTTGAACTCAGGAAGATGAGTCTTACTGATTCCAGACCTGGCACTCTATCCATGCCACCCCTTACTTGTCTTAAGAGCAAATACTTTAACAAAATTATAAAGATCAAGTGGGACTTGAATGAAGAGGCATGAGAAGACAATTATCCTTCATGGAGATGGGAAGTTCACAGGTGCACATTTTTCCAGACTTTTTGAATCAGTTGGGCTAACCTTTTTTCTCCTTCTTAAAAAATACTATTTGTCACATAGAATGCCTCTCTGGAGGAGGACTAGGAGGGATATATGGGATACTATGGTGACATCAGAAACAGAAAACATTAATAAAAACATATAAATTTTTTAAAGGGGATGCTTTCTAGAAAGCAGCATGGCTTATTGGAGAGCATTGCATTTGGAGTCCCAGGACAATGGTTATCATTCTGAGTTCTGTTACTACCTGTATGACCTTGGACACCTTGCTCTCCCTCTCTGAGTCTCAAATTTCTTTGTCTGTTGGTTTGAACTATATAATCCTAAGATCCCTTCCCACTCAAAATCCTATGACCCTAAGTAGGGAAAGATTTAAGGATATTGTATAAAAGAGCAACTTTGAGGATGCTGCTAATGCATAGATTATCTGGGAGGGGGATGAGGGGATTGTAATGTCTGAGGATATGATGACGTTCTGTAGATAGAAGATTCTAGATATCACGTCAAATGTCCTTCTTGCCTCCACCATTAAGTGACAGTGCCTGGGAAGAGAGGTTTTGTTGGCTGGTCATACTGCAGCTTAGGTGATGCAGTAGATAATCCAGAGCAGGAGCTGGAGTCAGAAAGACCTGAGTTCCAATCAAATCAAATCAAATAGCTCTGGGATCTTAATTGTGCAAGTCACTTAATCTCTGTTTGCTTCAGTTTACTAGACTGTAAAAGCAAGATGGTAACAGTACCTACTTTCCAGGGTTATTGTAAGGATCAAACAAGACAATAAAACTTATAAAGTGCTTAGCTCAACATCCAACACATAGTAGGCACTACATAAATGCTATTAAAAAGTACTGAGAGATTGAATACTGGAAGACCTCAGTTGAATCTAGCTTCAGACACTAGCTGTGTGACCTTGAGCAAGTCACTTAACCTCTATCTCAGTTCCTTCTAGTATAAAATTGGGGTCATAATTGCTCCCTAACTACTGGGGCTGTTGTGAGGGTCAAATGAGGTAGTAACTCAAAAGAAACATGAGATGCACAAAATTAGAGATATCTCTGCTCCAAATGTACATATGGACTATTTGTGCTTCACCTGTGGTAGAGCATCCCAAGCTCATGCTGATCTGATCAACCACAGTCAGACACACTACACATAGACCCCAACATAGTGAGGTCATTTTGTGTCCCTTCAAGAACAGAGGACAACAACCAACTATTGTCTGTAAAGCACTTGGCATGGTGACTAGCATATAGCAGGCACTTAATAAATGCATATTTCCTTCCTTTAAAAAATGTCATTGGAATACAATTTTCTGGGAAAGTATAGTTCTCTCGCTTTGAAAAGGAAGCAAGGTGTGCAGCTGATTCTTTGACTTCTTTGGATTTAGATCTGATGGGGCAACATATCCACTAGCACCAGAATCTACAACTTCATAGAGAATGGTTTAGATATTAGAATATCAATTCAGAATTTTGATATCAAAGTTTAACATATTGATTCATTTTGGTAGGAAAGTCCGACTTAAATAGATCCAAAGTTCATAGAGATTTTCTGTGAGATTTTTAAGAGATAAAAATTAAGCAAAGTTTGGATCTGATACTCTTTAAAATGTAGATGACTGAGATGTACCAAGGTATGCCTGGATTTCAGCTAGATGTTTCTAAATATAATTGGTCTCCGGGGAAAAGAGTAAGTGAAAAATGAATGATAATAATGTTCTATTCTTTGTAGCATGATTGGACAGCTCCCTCACAAGTAAGACCCTAGAAAAACTGCCTTAAGTTTGAAACACTGTGGTTCACTCAGTCAAGATATTTTTTTCCAGCCATCAGGAACTCTCAAACCCAACCCCTCCCCCCGACAAAAAAAAACAGTTATGTGGAAGAAGTAATGTGATAACAGCTGTCTCTGCAAGCCCAAAAGCAAAACATCAACCTGATGACAAAACAGAGAAAGTTAATCCATAATCTCTACAAGGTTCACTCAGAATCATCTCCATTACCAACCCCCACACCCTGGCAGGGCAACACAACCTGATCTCTCTGAAGGCTTGGGCCCTTAGATCTACTCAACAATGTCTTTGCTGCTTGAATATCTTTGCTAGAAAACCCTATTTGTGCTCTTACCTCAACATTCCATGGCAACAAGCAGCAGACTTCCATTCTATCAACCTACCTGCACCCATTTGGAGAAGAAGAGGTATAGTAAAGTGGAAGCAGCTTTCAGCCAGAGCAGTAAGGAACAGAGGGAAGGGAGGCAGGGTACAAGCATTTATAGAAGACTACACTAGGTTGAAAGAGCAGGAACTGACATACAACTGGAACTATCCCCCACAAAATCACTTAGGGCAAAGACTGAGACTAGTGAAAAGTGAATTTCCCAATTTAGGAGACTAAGACCTTTGAATTTCAGCCCTCAGAGTTCTATTACCACAATACGAAGAGTCTGAAAATGAATGAAGGGGAAATAAGAAGAAGAAAAAAAGACTGCAATTATCAAAGATCTCAGAAGAAAGAAAATTCAATTAAAAACCTTGAGCATAAGCAGATTAATCCACAGAGAAGTTGTTAGATCAGAGGGGAAGATGATCAGCAAGACATCTAAATGAATCCAAATATATCTAAATAAATACTGTGAGAAAAAGAAAATTGAACCAACACCTTCTGTCAGAGAAAAGGCTATAGATTCCCAAGAAAGCTTGGAACCACAGCAATATGTTCCTGAAGAGTTTAAAAGAGAAATAAGAATTATAAAAATAGAATTTATGGCCTGAACAGCAGAAGTAATTGGCAGAATTGAAAAACTTGAATCCACTGTGGCAAATCTCTCCAAAGATTGATTAGAAAATATAAATATACTGGAGTGAAAGACAATCTGAGAGAAGCAAAATCGAATCATGTTAAAAGAACATATGATCTTTATACAAGCAAAATTTATTTATCTTGAAGGCAGGATATATAGAGACGACCTAGAAATCAAAGACCTCCCAAAAGAATATGAGAAGTCAAAAAGCCCTGAACACCATAATAAAATAAATAATACAAGAAAACTGCCCAAAACATAGAAGACAAAGTTCCAGTAAAAAATGTACATATTATCTACAGAAAGAAATTCTATGCTGCAAACTCCAAGACACATAGCGGTTAAATGTAATGATTCCAATGACAACAAATGCTTCCAGTAATCAGGAAAAAAAAAAGACCTTAAAATATAGGAGGAAGGAAATTTAAGCAACACACAGCTATTCTGAACTTTTACCAGTCACAGGATATGTCAGTTCAAAAGAAGTTTAATTAAGCAATATTAAAAATAAAGCGATGGAGAAAGATAAACACACCACCCCTTCACCCTCATGCACACATGGAGTTATCATATCACCAATGAGTACAGACATGGCTTGCACTTTGCTATCATTTTCTCAAAAAATGCTAGAGAAGTTGAGAAAGACAATATGGTATAGTTTCACTGAACTTGGAGTTAGGAAATCCTGGTTTCAAATCCTACTTCATTCACTTAGAAACTACATAACCCTGGGTAAGTCACTTAACCTGTGACTCAGATTCCTCACCTGCAAAATGAGGGTGTTGGATTTGATGATGCCTTCCAACTCTAAATCTGCCGTCCTATGATCTTAAACGCCATTTCAATTTTCACTAATGCCAACTTCTTTCTGTGGTGTTTTTTGTCCTAGTCTTTGTTGACCAATCTAGTTATTATAAACTCCTTCCAGCTCCTTTCTTATTTGGTTATGCAATTTGGATTTGTTTGCACAATTCTGGATTAACCTAGAACAGAATTTGTTTAAACTTGCAGATCTTAACTTTTATTATATTCTTTTTCTCATGGGATGGAGAGAGGTAGAGAAGAGGGCCTGCTTGGAACCTGGTTCTTTTTATTTTCAATTTATTGTTTTGTTTTTAACTTAAACATACATAAAATCATTATTTCCATACACAGATAATAGCACTAAAAGAATATTCTATATGAAATTGAATCCCCATTTCATATTGCACATATATAGATATAATTCCTAATGTTACTTTCAAAGCTGTCCTTCTCATCTGTGCTTCCTTCTGAGCTTCCTTCCACTCTTATGGACATTCTAAAAAACTGTTTCATTGAAAAAATATCAATCGCTCATGGGCAGGCCAAGCGAATATAATAAAAATGATAATTCTACCTAAAATAATTTACTTCTTCATTGCCATACCAAACTACTAAAATTATTTCATAGAGCTAGAAAGAAATAATAACAAAATTTATCTGAAAGACCACAAGGTCAAGAATATCAAGGGAATTAATGTGGGAAAAAATGCAAAAGAAGGTAGTTTAGCCATATCATTATTTTTTTTGCCTTTTGGAGGGCAATTGGGGTTAAGTGACTTGCCCAAAGTCACATGGCTAGTAAGTGTGTCAAGTGTCTGAGGCTGGATTTGAACTCAGGTCCTCCTGACTCCAGGGTCGGTCCTCTACTCACTGTGCCACCTAGATGCCCCCCATATCACTTCTAAAACTATATTATAAAGCAGCAATTTTCAATACTATTTGGTACTGGCTAAGAAACAGAGTGGTAGATTAATGGAAGGGTTACGTGCACAAGACACAGTAGTAAATGACTATAATAATAAATTATTGGATAAACCCAAAGGCTCCAACTTCTGGGATAAGAAGCCACTATTTGGCAAAAACTGCTAGGAATACTAGAAAATAGTATGGCAGAAACTAGGCATAGACCAACATCTCATACCATATACCAAGTTAAGGTCAAAATGGGTACATGACTTAGGCATGAAGGGTGAAACTATTAGCAAATTAGGAAAGCAAGTAATAGTTCACCTGTCAGGTCTATGGAGAAGAGAAGAATTTATGATCAAACAAAAGATAGAGAACATCATGAAATGCAAAATGGATAATGTTAGAAGGAAAGCAGAAATCTGGGAAACAATTTTTACAGCCAGTGTTTCTGAAAAAGGACTCATTTCTCAAATATGGAGAGAACTGAGTCAGATTGATAAGAATACAAGTCATCTGCCAATTGATAAATGGTCAAAGGATATGAAGAGGTAGTTTTCAGATGAAGAAATTAAAGCTATCTGTAGTCATATGAAAAAATGCTCTAAATCACTTTGATTGGAGAAATACAAATCAAAACAAATCTAGGATACCACATCACACCCATCAGATTGACTAAAATGATTAAACAGGAAAATTATAAATGTTGGAGAAGATGTGGGAAAATTGGAATGCATTATTGGTGGAGTCATGAACTGATCCAACCATCCTGGAGGGCAATTTAGAACTCAGCCCAAAGGGCTATAAACTGTGCATATCTTTTGACCCAGAAATATCATTTCTAGGTCTGTATCTCAAAGAGATCATAAAAAAGGAATGTACAAAAATGTACATGTACAAAAATATTTATAGCAGCTCTTTTTGTGGTGGCCAAGAATTGGAGATTGAGGGGATACCCATCAAGTGGGAAGTGGCTGAACAAGTTGTGGTATATGAATGTAATGGAATACTATTGTGATATAAGAAGTGATGAGCAAGTGGACTTCAATAAAACCTGGAAAGACTTACATGAACCAATGCTGAGGGAAGTGAGCAGAATCAAGAGAACATTGTACACAGTAACAGTAACATTGTACAATAATCAACTGTGATAGACTTAGCTCTTCTCAGCAATACGATGGACTAAAACAATTCAAAAAGACTTATGACAAAAAAATACTATTCAAATGCAGAGAAAGTACTATGGAGTCTGAAGGCAGATAGAAGCATATTATTTTTCTTTTTTCTTGTTTTTTTTGTCTTTCTCATGGTTTTACCCTTTTGTTCTGATTCTTCTTTCACAACATGACTAATGTAGAAATACGTTTAATATGATTGTACATGTATAACCTATATCCTACTTCTTGCTGTCTTGGGGAGGGAGGGAAAAGGAGTGAGGGAAGGAGAAAAAATTTGGAACTCACAATCTTTATAAAAGTGAGTTTGCCTTCCCATGAGCAATTTATATTTTTTCAATGAAATAGTTTTTTAGAATGTCCATGGGAGTGGAAGGAAACTCAGAAGGAAGCACAGATAAGCAGGACAGCTTTGAAGTGAATTCACTTTATAAAAGTGAATTTGAATTCACCCATAATTGGAAAAAATAAAATACTATTGAAAATAATAATAATAATAATAAAATGTTTCAATGGCCCTCTTTTTGGGTTCATTGCTGTTGCTGATTCTCCAACCTCCTCCAGCCTGCTTCATTCTGTATCTTAGTCTTCAGTCTTTTAAAATCATTCTTCTTGAGTGTTGTCCTTATATAAAACTGTTCTCTTGGTTCTACTCATTTCACTTTGGGTTAATTCATACTGTCCAGGTTGCTTGGAAAATTTCTCTTTCAGCATTTCTTACACTACAACAATGCTCCACAACATTTACGTATCACAATTTGTTCAATCATTCCCCAATGGTCTAAGAGGCAACCTAAGGGCACCCACTTACATGTAGATTCTAGTTCTTGGCTTTTCTCTTCCTAACCCCACACCACCACCTACCTATTGACCAACTGAAGAGCCTCTCCAAGCCAAGCAGATCCTTAGCCAGAAAAAATATATTCTGTCACCATACCCACACACAAAGTTCTTCCCAGATGATAGGATATACTGGAGTTTCTTTTTTCACCTGAACAAAAAAAACAGTCTGCTCATAAGGAGAGATCAAAAAGGGGAGAGTGGGATAAAAGAGGCTGGCAGAGAAAAAGGTCTTAGACCCTTTGTGAACAAGAGACAGGCTTCTCCAGGTATGTTGAAGTGCTCCCACAGTTTAAAAGCTGCTCACAAAAAAGCAGCACTGTCCTCCTGAAAAAGTCAGTCACTCAAAGAGCTTTTATTAAAAAGACCTACTATGTTCTAGGCACTGTGTTAAACACTAAGGAGACCATAGATAAAAACATGGTACCATGCCTCAAGGAGCTCACATCCCAAAGGGGGAGACAATATGCAAAGAACTCTGTACCTACAAGACAGATCTACATACAAGAAGTACAACTACATATATACAAGATAAGTGTAAATGGAATAGAGGCTAGGATTCTTTGGGAATAGGGTGGCCTTTGGGGGGCAACCAAGTGGCCTAGTGGGTAGAATGCTAAATTTGGACTAAGGAAGATATGGGTTCAAATCCTGTCTCAGATACTTACTAGCTGTGTGTCTTTGGGCAAGTCACTTAATCTTTATGTTTGTTTCCTCATCTATAAAAATGGGTACAAAAATAGCACGTACCTCACTGAATTGTTATAAAACCAAAATGAGAAAATACATGCAAAGCACTTTGAAAACATTCAAGTGCTATGTAAATGTTAGTTATTATCATTATAGATATTATTCTGTGTAATATACTCCAACTAGGGAGAAGAACTAACAAGTTTCAATAATAAGGCTTAACCTTCTCTGGATTGAAGCTCTGCTCTCCCCTTTTTGATCTCTCCTCATGAGCAGGGCAGTTTTGGGGGAGACTGTTGTTTTTGTTAAGGTGAAAAAAGAAACTCCAGTATATCCTATCATCTGGGAAGAACTTTGTGTGTGGGTTTTGTGACAGACTATATTTTTGTTGGCTAAGGATCTGCGTATCTTGAAGAGGCTCTTCAACCAGTCAGTGGGTAGGTGGTGGTGTGGGGTTGGGAAGAGAAAAGCCAAGAACTAGAATCTACATGTAAGCGGATGGCCTTAGGTTGCCTCTTAGACCACTGGAGAATGACTGAACAAATTGTGATACATGAATGTTGTGGAGCTCTGTTCCTCTTTCAGAACCCATCATCACTTAATCCCAAAGGAAGAATTTGAGACGTGATTGAAGCCATGGTCTTGGTCCCATCAAGGGGAAAAGTATGCTCCAACCAAAGTGCATCCAATAGTCTGATGTCAGCACCTGGTACAAAGTCCTAGCTGATTCACCCTAGTTACTACTTTACCCAGGGTCACTTTCATGTCACAATGAGGTATTAGAAGAATACTTGAATAGAGAGCTCCACATATAATGGTTGACATTTATATTGATGACATGTAGATAATTATATATGAATAATTGCCCTTAGTCACAAGTATTGGTCCTACCTCTATGAGAATAGGAGATCCAATACTAACCCACTGCGCTAACTAGTCTAGATAGATGAAAGTAGCAATCATAGTATGTCATATGAAGTAGTTACTTAATAGCTGATGAATGAATTCACCAAATTAATTCATTAATAAGGTCTGGAAACTGAACCAGATAGGAATTGACCATGGAAGCAGCATAGCATTATGGAAAGAACACCAGATTTGGAGTCAGAGGACCCAATTTTTCTCTCCTCCACTATTTACTATGAACTTAAGCAAGTCACAAGGTCCCCTGTAAAAGTGAAGAGATTGGACTAGGTGGTCTCTAAGGGCCCTTCTGGCCCCAAATCCCATGATTTCAGACCTGCTATCTTTTCTGTATGATTAGGGGTTGGGAAACGTCCTCTTGGCTGACAAGTCAAGAGAGGAAGGGAAATCAGATACACTGAAATTTTAATAGCCACTGAATACTTGCTAATACATACAGCTGAAAGAGAATTCTTTTCCTATGTTCTTTTAAAAATACTCACGTAGCTAATGCTTCCATCCCTGACTACTTACATCCTCCAAGGAACTCAGGCTTTCTGTGTCACTGACCTCATTACTCGATACTTTCCAACATGGCCCCTCCATTCCAGACAAGTAAATTGGGTTGTCATCTAGTCACTCTTACTTGTCCTGACTTCTATGTCTTTGCACAGACTATACCCCTGCCTTGAAATTTGTCCTCTCTCTTCTTACTGATCCATATCCTTGCTCTCCTTCAAAATTTGGCTTAAACATCACCTTCTTCAAGAAGGCTTCCCTGATAGACTCCACATCACTTTGACTATTTATTACGTAGACCTTCAACTGTTTAGTATGATGACTTCTTTTGCAGTCTGTTAGTGTGAATTTCTTTTTTTGTTTCTGCCAGAAAGTTCTTAATTCAATTGTCATGTGCATACCTGCCAGATTACCGTATAGTACATTTATTTAGCTTTTCTCACAATTCTATGAGCTAGGGAGTGCAGTGATTCTCATTTTATAGATGAAAAACTGAGGTTCCAAGTGTCTGAGTGATTTATCCATAGTCAGACAGTGGCAGAAATAAGAATAGAATCCAAGCATTTTGACTACAAGCTAAGACCATTCTCATTCTCTCTCTCTCTCTCTCTCTCTCTCTCTCTCTCTCTCTCTCACACACACACACACACACACATACACACACACACACACACACACCATCATCATCATCATTATCATCATCATCATCATCCTCTTGTCCTTGAGGAAAGGAACTGTCTTTTTTTTATTTTAATTTATCTTCTTGACTACATCATTCATTTCCACGAGGTTGTGAGTTACAAATTTTCTCCCCTTCTTTCCCCTACCCCCAAGCCCAAAACAGTGATCCCACTGTAAAGCCCATCCCACAGTCTGTTCTCTTTTATGTCCTCCTCCAACACCCCTCTAACTTTCTAGTAGGGCAGGGATGGTCTCCCTACCCCAGTCCCTGTATGTCTTATTTCCCAATTGCATGTGGTTAATA
>CM053597.1:89548922-89577396 GCA_028646575.1 Pseudocheirus occidentalis | reverse complement strand
ATTGCCCAGTTAATGGCCCCAATGTTTTTACTGATGCTACGAAAAGTGGAAAAGCGGTAGTTTATGAGCCCACTTGCCGCTTTATTCAGGTATTTGATACTCCATATGGTTCCACCCAGAAGAATGAGTTGTTTGCCATAGTAGCACTTAATTAGTGTCTACCTTTCCCTCTCTTACTCTCCCCTCGCCTCCGTGTTCTCTTTCCTGCAAGTGTCCATATCCAAATATGTGTGTGTGTGTGTATGTACACATATACACAAAGCACTTTGGAAATCCCAAAGCACTATGTATACAAATGCTAGTTATTATATTTATTATGTTGCTCCTGTCAGTGTTCTGCTGCATTGCTCTCTGTATAGGCTCCTTGTTTCTCATGCTGCCTTTTCGGTTATTTTTCACCAGATTCTACTCAATAATCACCTTTACTTGGCAATTAATGCTAGTTATCTCTGTGGCTTAACTATAGCATTATTATAAGCATCATATATGTCTCCATGACCAGAATGACTCTGGGCTATTTACACTTTCTCTTGTTTAACAGAGTCCCTCTGTATTACCCTTCATATAAAGGCTCTCCTCAGATGGCTCTGGATCTTGGGTCACTCTGATGAGTTTCTATTTTTTTTACTCTGGGTCAGTTTAGGATAACTGTCTCCTATTTACATCTTCACTTTCCTGGTGCCTGGGCTGTTTGCTCCTGCTCAGTCAAAGCTCTGTACTGTCTTTTTGGGGATTGGAAAGACACCCCTAATCTTGTCCCATTTTGTCTTTCTGTGTTCCATTTTCATCTGGGCGTATCTGGGTCAGATTATGCAAATTATCCCCAGGTTACTACTACTCCAAGTTTTCCAGAAAACACTGACTCCTCTAAACAAAAATGCCTGTTCTGAGGGAGAACAGTTGGGACTAAGTAAGTAGGAGATTGCTGTTTTCCCTGTTATGGCATAGTTAGGATGATTCAAAATGATTAAATATGAATGACTAAGCCCAAAGAGTATTGATTAATAGATGAATGACAATTGAGAAGAAGGCTTCTAGTAGAAATTCACAGAGATCTGTCTTCAGCCCTCTTCTGTTTGACATTTTTTTCAGTGACTTAGATAGAGGCATAGATAACAAGCTCATCAAATTTGCAGATGACAGAAACTGGCTAATACATTAGATGACAGAACTGGGAACCAAAAAGACCACAGAAGGCTGTATTAAGAGCATGAATCTAAGAAAGATCAAATATAATGGAAGTAAATGGGGAGTCTTCATACTTTGATTAGAAAAATCAGCTTCACAAATCAAGATGGGGGTGGTATGGCTAGGCAACAGCTGATGTGGAAAGATCTGGTGTTTTTAGTAGACTTGCACATTCAGGGTGATATGGCAGCCCCAAATAGCTAACACATAATGAGGCTATGTTAATAGAAACCCAGTTTTAAAAGAATACTGACAAGCTGGGGCATGCCAGAGCAGAGTGGTCAGCATAACAGGGAGGCTCAATGCCATTCAAGGATCCGTTATCAGAAGAGGGGGGATAAATATCTGAAGAAGAGAAGACTTTGGTGAGGGCCTGACAGCTGGATTCATGTTTTTGAAGGTCTGCATGTGAGGAAGAAGAATCTGACTCACTCTGCCAGAGAGCAATAGTGGGTAGGTGGTGGCAAAGAGCTTCATACAAGAAAAAACCTTCATATAGTTAGGGTTTTCCTAAATTGGAATTGTCTTTCTCAGGAGGTGCTGACATCCCCATTTCTGGAGGTGGGACGACCATTTATTTGCTGCTGTCGTAGGAGGGTATACATGCTTTGGGTTAGGTTAGATGATATTTGAAGTCTTCCTCACCTTAGGTCTTCTCTGATTCCAAGAGGGCTAGAGAGAGACAAAGAAGCCATTGTAGATAAATTGACTGAGAAACCCTTAGCCTGGTTTATCAGGAATCTGGATGGTTGTTAAGTTGCCTTGACTGGGAGTTGGGGAATGAAGTAAAGAAGAAGCCTGGGTAAAACTCAGTGCTGGATGGTAAGGAATAGAATCTGAACCACTTGTCTACTTGACTTCCTTTTAATGGAGAAGTAGCTATACTATTCCTTAGCTTGTTTCGTAGCCAGTTTCAAAGTCAGAAAGAACTGGATTCAAGTCCTGCCCTAACACATACTGATATAATTCAGGGGAAGTTACTTCACCTTTCATGCTCTAGGAAATGCTTTATGACTATTAATTGTAGAGAAAGTGCCAAGCTACATTGGTAGAGGGGATTTTCCCACCTGGGGGTTCTCTGTACTAGTATAATCAGTCTCTATCCCTGTCCTTATAGGAAAAGAATGGCTCCTGGGGATTTAAGTAAAAGACCATGTTCAGGGTACAAAATTGTTAGCTATTGGGTGAATTAATAACAGTTAGGGTTTCATGTTGCTCTTAAGCTTTATCATAATGGTTGAAGGCATTAAACAATTTTTTTTCCTCAGGCTCTGCTTGTTTTTTATCCTTTTAGCTCCTGCCTCTCACTCTAGTCTTGACCCTTGGGGGATCTGTCTTCCCTGTAAGTTCACCCTAGGTTCATTTTAATCCTAGACAGCTTTTTTTCTCTCATCTTTCTTGGTCCCCTGAGAAACAAGATCCTTTTCTAACCTGAACCCATGTCCATCTTTTAGCCTCAGGCTGAAACACAACTTCTCTCCTCAGTGCTACTTGAAAGCTGACTAGACATTTCCAGACAGTCCACAGAAATCTCCTAACTAACTGCTCTTCTGGTCTGAGCACATTGCTTCTAGCCTTTTGTGATGGTGTCCCTCACATCACAGAAACTCAATAAATATTTGTTGAATGAATAAATCAATGAGCTTTCAGCTCTTTTGGTTTTGCTTTTCTTGTGGACTGATTTTCCTGGTCTCTCCCATATCCATTAGCTCATCTTCAGTTTTCCCCAGGCTTTTTCTTTACTTCGTTCCCCAACTCTCAGTCAAGGCACTTAACAACCTTGCCATCTTGCCATCTTCCTTGACATTGCCTGTCTTTCCCCGTCTGTATAAGCATCTTGTAGATCAGAGCTCCAGAGAAGGCCTTCCTTCCTTGGTTTGTTAATCCACACAGTTTTGAGCCTGAGCGTCTTGATTAATAGCCGGTTCACCTAATTCACAATATCCAGTTGGCATCAGACCATGTTCATGCCATCTACCTTGTATATTTTGACATCTTTCTCCTACCCCACAAATGTAGTTGCCAAATCCTGCCATTTCTGCCTTCAGAACATCTCTGATATGACCCCTTTTTTCCACTCACCCAGCCACCACCTGATTTCCTTCTCTTATCACCTCTCCCTTTAAGGGGGCCTATCTCTAGACATAGATGGATTGGGTTTGGTCCTGGCAGAGCCAGGCTAGTAAAGAAAGGGGTCAGATTTTTTCTTCTTTCTGACTCATCATATCCCCACCACTCTCTTAAACAAAGCTTATAAGGTTTTGGCTCATGTCTAGGGCTCCCTCCAAAAGGATTTCTTAACAGAGTCACTGCTAAGAAACAAGAAAGTGCTAGGCCTGGAGTCAGGAAGAACTGAATTCAAATCCAGCTTCATTCACTGCCTAGCAGCATGACCCTGGGCAAGTCACTTAACCCTGTTTGTCTCAGTTTCCTCATCTGTAAAATGAACTGGAGAAGGAAATGGCAAACCACTATAGTATTTCTGCCAAGAACACCAAATAGGGTCACGAAGAGCCAAACATGACTGAAAAATGCCTGAAATGAATTTGCTTCCTCTACCACAAAAGAAATGCTTAAACATAAGAGACTCGTGAGCACACATTGCTAAACACTTAGAGAACTATACAAATGCTTAAAGCATGAACAGTCATTTCCTATTCATCTATGATCTGCCATCTGAACAACTCACTCATATTCCATACCTCCTGGCAAGCCTGGCATCTATGGCTCATTCTCTGCCAGTGATCATCTTGTCTTCCAAGAAGTCATAGCTTCAGGGAGTATCTCTTGTAGGGTGCTGGGCCCTGATTGAAGAACTCAGAAGAGTTCCTGACCTCTTGAGCTCATGTGGCTGCTTCTAAGGTCAGTCAAGCCCTCCTCAGGGTTGGTTTACCTGTGCCTGGGGAAAGAAGCAAAAAGCAGAGGGTGGGAACCTGGGGAGCCATAGAGCGACAGGAAGCCCCTGGTTCTCGGGGTTTCACAGGATGACCGTTGTTATACTTATATAGGCATTTTACAGGAGCTGACTATGTACTGGAAAATGTGCTGGGTAGAAGACCTAGGTCCAAATCTCAGTTATGTTATTTACTATTTATATGACCTTATATAAGACACTTAACTTCTCTGGGCCTCAGTTTCCTCATCTGTAAAGTGAAGAGATTGTACATAATAATAATAGTTAACATTTATGTAGTGCTTACTATGTGGCTAGCTTTGTGCTAAGCACTTTAGAATGATTATTTCATTTGTCTTGCAACAACCCTGGGAGACAGGTATCATTATTACCCCCATTTTACAGATGAAGCAACTGAGGCAAGTAGTAGCTAAGTGACTTGCCCAGGGTCATACCTGTAGGAAGTAGCTGAGGCTAGATTTGAACTAGGGTCTTCCTAACTCCAGGCTTAGTGCTGTGTTTGGTGTGCTATCCCATGCCTTAGATGACCTCTAAGTTCCCTCCCACACCTATATGTATTATCCTATCATTCTGTTGTATTTCTTAAAGAAGTGAATGGTTCCAGAGCTGCCTTCTGTTATCAGTGCCAAGGTCTAGTCACCCTCCCAGTCAGGGTGTAAAGCTTGCTCACAATGGATGCTCTGTGATTCAGGAGTACTGACAAAAACATTTCTTCATGAGCCTGAGGTCTCATATTCAATCTGTGAAGTTCTTCTGAATGCATTTTTAGCCCTGGGGCTTGATGGTGCTTTGAAATGCTAGCAGAGATGGTTCCCCAGTTTTGAAACCCTGAATTCCAATTGACAGAAGTGCTGTCTGATGCAAGGATTTGAATTTTCCATGAAAATCTTTGGGTGTGGGGAAAAATACCAGCTTTGTAATAATAGATTTGTAAACTGGATTCGTTGAATATGGCAACCCAGGAAAGAGTCGATGTCACCTGATGATGACTTGTAGACCAAGACACTTTGCTGTCACACTTTAAGAGTAGAAAGTTACTTTCTCTTTAAAGTCTCTGTCTCTAAAACAGACCTAAAGATGTGGTCAGTAAATGTCATTGCAGTCTGAAAACCAGTGATGGGAGTCAGTAGGTATGGGGTAATTCTAACAGAAACACAGAAATCTCATTGTTGGAATGGGTCTTAGGGTCACCTTATCTAACTTGAATAGAAACTCCCTCTACTACATCGGGTAATGAGGGAAAAAGCAACTTCTCCTTTTAGCCAAACAAGGCTAAAGAATGACTTGAACCATCAACCCCAAGATTAAAAGTCTGATTCATTCATTCTATCCATTCAGTAAGCATTCTAAAGTACCAACTCACCAGTCTGCTGTACCAGATGAATGGCAATATGATATAAAACAGCAGTTCTCAATTTTTTCAGTCTTAGGTTGATCCCCTATGTGGGAAAATTGAGATACTAATGCATTGTTGGTGGAGTTGTGAACTGATTCACCCTTTCTATAGAGCAATTTGGAACTATGACCAAAAGTCTATAAGACCATTCATATTCTTTGACCTTGCAATACCACAACTAGGCTTATATCCCAAAGAGATAAAAAAAGCAAAGAGGAAAAGGGCCTATAATGTACAAAAATATTTTTATAGCAGTTCTCTCCTGGTGGTAAAGAATTGGAAATTTAGAGGATACTCATCAGTTAGGGAATGGATGAACTAGTTGTGATATATGATTGTGATGGAATACTATTGTGGAAAAAGAAATGATGAACAGAATGTTCTCAGAAAAAACCTGGGAAGATTTAACATGAACTGTTGCAAAGTAGAGTGAGCAGAACCAGAAGATTGTTCACAGTAACAGCAATATTGTACTATCATCAGCTGTGAATGACTTAGCTATTCTCAGCAATACAATAATCCAAGACAATTCATAATGAAAAATACTATCCATTCCTAGAGAAAAACAGATGGAATCTGAATGCACATCAAAGCATACTTTTTTGTTGTCTTTATTTTTCTTGTTTTTTGGGGGGGTCTGTTTTCTTTCAAGGCATAACTAATATGAAAATATGTTTTTCATGACTTACACAGGTGTAACCTATGTCAGATGGCTTGCCTTCTCAATTTGAAATTCAAAATTAAAAAAAGAATGTTAAAATAGTTTTTTTACATGTAATTGGGGAAAAATAAAATGCTAAAATAAATAATTTTAAAAATTATTGAGTCCCCAAAGAGCTTTTATTCATGTGGGTTATATTGGAAACTAGGGATCTTAGAATATAAAAATGAGGAGGGAGAGCATAGAAGGTATGAGAGGCAGCTTGGGCCAAGGCACTATTGATTGGACAGTTCTCAGTGTGAGTCTAAAGACTCAGAGTTGGAAGAGGCCTTGGGGTCCCTTGGAGGAGAAACTGGCTCCCCTCCTTTCATGACTTCTGTTTCTGCTGCAGCTTTTCCTACCCCTAACACTAGCATTCTTATTGATAATACTCATACCAGTTAGCTCCAATGAAAACAATGCTAGACTTGGAGTCAGGGGACCTGAGTTTGATCCTGAGCTCTACAACTGCTATGCTATAGGCAAGTCACATCCTTTCTTAGCCAGTTACCTCTTTCATTGCTAAGTCAGTTGGACATTTCTAACTTGTTGTCATGTGGGCATCTTGAATTCACTGTATTGAGAACAAAATTCATTATCTTAAACTTTATTACTTGTATCTCTTCCTAACTTCTCTGTTTCTGCTAACTGTCTCTTTCTTTCTCAAAACATATACACACACACATACACATATACACAACATGCATTATATATAATATGTATATATTATATGTATGGATGAACATGTGCACATGTAATACAACACATACATATTTGCATATGCCCACACACTATATATGTATGTATCTATATATTGTAGGTACATAGTTGTTTTCATAGTGTATCTCCCATTTGAATGTGAGCTCTTTGAGAAGAGGGACTGTTTTTGCCTTTCTTTGTATCTCTGCCATGTAGCATGGTACCCTGTATATAGTAGGTGCTTAATAGATATTTGTTGTTGGACCGAATGACCTCTCAGATTCCTTCTGGTTCTAAATCTGTGATTCTAGGACCATTACTACTACTATCATGAGCACTATTCCCACTACCACCTGGATCATGCTTTATTGTTTACAGATATATAGTCCAATACACTGTGAGGCTTCGCAGCTCAGTCTTCGAGGAAGGCTTGGATATAGGAATGATAAGGGCTGATATTTACGTAACAAACTGGTGTGAAACTTGTATGGAGATTTCAGAGTGGACATAAATTTGACCTGATCCCAGAAGGCCTTGCTTGAAGCATCTCTTGCCCAAAGGCAGTACAGACTGAAGGAGTCATTGCAAACTTCAAAGTTTAAGTATGAGGCTGGTGTACAAATGGGAATTGTACCAGTATGTCCAGGATGTTTGGGATGTCTTTCCAGAATGCTTAGTATGGAAAGGAATAGTGATGATTATTCTATTATATTATTCTATTCCTCTACTTTCAGGTTGGATTAGCTTATAGCTAATAGCCTATATATAATATAAGCTAATAGTTTATAGCCTATCCTTAAAGCTGTTAGTGCACGGAGCTTCCCATTTTGGTCTGTATCAATGACATCCATACAGTTTGTTGTTGTTGGGTCATTTTCAGTTGTGTCTGACTCTTTGTGACCTCATTTAGGGTTTTCTTGGCAAGGACACTGGCATGGTTTGCCATTTCCTTCTCCAGCTCATTTTATAGATGAGGAAAATGAGGCAAACAGGGTTAAGTAACTTTCCCAGGGTCATATAGTCCTTGACTCTTACATCTCACTAATCCTTTCTATTTAATCAGGTATCAAGGCTTGTTGGTTCTATTTCTACAATAACTGTCACATCTGTCACCTCACATCTTCCCTTGTTCTGATCTTTCAATAACTTCCTCATTGGACTCTTTGTTTTCTCTCTGTTCTCTTTAATCTGTTTTTTTTTTGTCAAGCAGCCAAGGTGATATCCCCCCCCCCCCACCGCTATTCCAAATATTTTAATAAGAGCTCTCTGCAAGACATTTAAAGCACCAGTTTGTGAGGATAAACTCTGTTAGAGAGAATACAGAATACAGGTAGCCACGGAACTGAGGAATTTTCTTGATTTGTGGCAGGATCTGAGAGTCCACTGTTTTCTGATCAGCCTTGTGCTACTCTGTAATCTTGTATTTCTCTTTTTCTGTGTCAAAAATCTCTCCTTCTTGGTATCTAGGTTTATGGAGCCTCTTCTTCTTGAAGTAAGCATTAGTAAGATGATTTGGAATTTTTACACCTGAAAGGTTAACCCTGGTAGAGGTGGCAATGACAAATTTCCTATGGATCCTTCTCAGAGGAATGTGGTTGATGACCAAAGGTCCAGTCACCAGTAGGAAGCCACTAGCCAGCTGCTTCAGGAAAACCACTAACTTGCCCCTGTGGTGGCCAATGAGCATGATCAGAACGGTGCCCAGGGTGATGCTAACTCAAAGTCTCCTCACATGCTGGCTGAAGGGCTATTTGCCATGACTTACCAGCTTTCTTTTTTCTTTTGAAGGAGGGAAAGCAGGGCAATTGGGGTTAAGTGACTTTCCCAAGGCCACATGGCTAGTAAGTGTTAAGTGTCTGTGGCTGGATTAGAACTCAGATATTTCTGACTCCAGGGCTGGTGCTCTCTTTTCTGGGCCACTTAGCTACCCATGACTTAGCAGCTTTCTAGGCACATCCTCAGTAGGGTAATACCTAGGCATTTTGGGGACATTTACCACAGGTGTTCCTCCATTCTTATCACCACCAACTGGCTTTGAGGTAGCAGCAGGAACCTTCTCTTTCTTTTTCTTTTTAATCTGGGTTTTCCGTGCAGTGTATTTCCACTTGTACATGGCTCTCTGGGAATACATTGCAGATCTGGAGTATCTACTAATCCCTTGGGCCAGGACTGGGTTCTGACTGTAATACTTTCAAGGTTTCACCACCTTTTCAGCCACATCTTCCTTTTTGTCCTCCTGCCCCCCTTGATCTTCTTTTCCTTTGGTTCTTTTCCTTCAGGTGCCTTTTGTCCACCATGTTGAGAGAAGGGAAAGAGCCAAGGTGATATTTTTAAAGCTCAGTTCTCAGCAAGTCACTCCCCTTCTCAACAAGGATTTCCTTTCATTCCCTTTTGCATCTAGGATAAAATGCAAGTTCTTTTGTTTGACATTTAAAGTCTTTCACAATGTGAATCTGATTTACCATTCCGGGTTTATTAAACATTAGCCCTATTTATGCTCTTTACATTCCAAGTCAGATTGACCCATTTGCTGATCCTGCTACTTTATATTCCATCTCTCCCCTCCACACCTTTTTACAGGCTGTTTTCCTATGCATGGAATGCTCTGGCTCCTCCCCTCTGCTTCCTAGAATCCTTTGCCTCCTTCAAAGCAGGACTCAGATGCCACCAGGTCCTACACAAGGCTTTTCAATAATAACCCCTTCTGCCTGTACCTCCCCTAAAAATTACTTTCTATTCTTCCTATACATACTCTCCATTTATGGCTGCCCTGGCTTCCTTCTAGTTCTAGCTAAAATCCCACTTTCTATAGGAAGCCTTTTCCAACCCCTCTCAATTCTCATGCCTTCTCTCTGTTGACCATTTCCTATTTATCTTATAAAAAGCTTGTTTATATGTGGTTATTTGCATGTTGAGAGCTCCTCCAGAGCAGGGGCTAACATATCTATCTTCATGGCCTCAGCACTTAGCACAGTGCCTGGAATGTAGTAGGTACTTAAAAAATGTTTATTGACTGACTAACATTACCTCATATGTGTTTCCTCCCATAGAATGCAAGCTTTGAGGGCCTGGGATGGTTTAATTTTATTATTGTATCCTCAGTGATCTTGCCCATTAAGTAGCATGTACTTAATAAATACTTTTTGGTTGATTTATTCATATCTCTCTCTGTCTCTGTCTCTCTGTGTCTGTCTCCCTTTCTCCCTCTCTCTCCCTCTCCCTCCCTCCCTACTTCCCTCCCTCCCTCTCTCTCCCTCCCTCCCTCTCTCTCTCTCTCTCTCTCTCTCTCTCTCTCTCTCTCTCTCTCTCTCTGTCGTATTAGTCTGAACCAATCCTGGCAAATCTCCACAGCTCAAACAGTAGACTTCATTGTGGTTGTTCTGACATTGACCCCCTAGCTTGGATTAGTGTAAATTGAATAAAGGGCCTTGAGATCAAATCCAACTCTGTTATGTTGTATTTGTATGATGCTGAGAAAGTCACTTTGTCTCATTTTCCCTCAGCTATAAAACAGCTGGTAGGTATAGACACTATATCTTCAGGTTCTCCTAAGCTCTAAATTCTATGCTTCTACAAAGGGGCATTGAAGATGGAGAGGAAAGAATACTGGATTTGGTTCAGATTTTAGTTCTGAAGCATCTTATTTGTCTATGTGACTTTGGGCAAGTCACTTACCCTCTTAGGCCTCAGTTTCCTGGCTTGGAAAATGAGAGGACTGGGCTAGATGGCCTCTCAGATGTCTTCCCACTCTAAATATATGCTCATCAATGCAACACATCTAAAACCAAACTAATCATTTTCCTCCCTACATCGGCTCTCCCTTCTGTTAATGGCACCATCGCCTTTATTGTGCTTCATGGCAATTAGGAATAAATGGTAAGCAGTTTAAGTGAATGACTGTAATTACTATTACTTTTACACAGCCAAATCAAGTATTTCTGGGGTCAGCTGGGGAAGAGGTGGGAGAGAGAAGGAGACCTGGGTATAGCAAGATATTTTTCTCAAGCTCTTCTCAGAGTCCTTGAATCCTTAAGTTAGGGGGATTAAGAGGTCAGGGGCTCTCTCTTTCTTCAGCTCACCATATCCCCAGTCCAAACTTTGGAGAGGGCAGGATGAACACTGTGCCTTATTGGTTGAAGACAGCATGCCCTGCTCCTGTCTGCCCTGGGAGTCATCTCCCATTCCCTCACTGAGCAGCCAAGATTGGAATAATGGGGGAGGGGACCTTGGACTCCATGCAGGAAACCAGTGTAAGAATGGGAAATGAAACAACAATCTCTGCTCCTTCTAACAGGGAGGGATAAACTCTCCCTTCTCCTTCACCCTTTGGGGTAATTTCTCAGCTCTCCAATTATAATATGAAGCCAGGGACTTTCAGGGAGGCATCAGAACATCCTTCCCTTCTCTTATTAGCTTTCACAAATAAGGCTGTGAAAACACACCCATGTACGAATATAAGAAAATATAAGAAAAAGTAATTTCATGTTCACTGCCAACTCCTGTATCTGGGCAGCTGTTAGCTCCTTATGGCTGGGCTTAGTGTAACTCTGTACAACTACTCACCCCATTGAGGCCATTGATTTCTCTCCCAGATCTTGGAGCTGTCCATAGGACTAATCTTCCTGAGCAGAGCAGGAAAGAAGAGCAGTACATCCCCCCAGAGATCACTGAATTGTCCATCTATCTAGTTTTGTCACTGCATATTAAAATACAAGGGAAGGAGCAGGGAAGGAAACCGGCACCTATATAGTACTAGCATTGTGTCAGGCGCTGTCCAAGGTACTTTTAAACAGATATCTTCTCATTTGATCCTCACAACAACCTTGGGAGGTAGTTGCTATTATTATTCCCATTTTTACAGATGAGGAAACTGAAACAAAGAGGTTAAGTGACTTGCCCAGGGTCACACAGTGTCCGAGGCCAGATTTGAACTCACTTCCTGACTCTAGGCCCAGTGCTTTATCTATTGCACCACAACATCTCCATTTTCTTCATCTATAAAATGGGAATGAATGAAAACTAGAAATATTTATTGAGCACATTTACTATTTGCAAGGCAAGGCAGTGTGGCAAATACAAAGACTAAGGCATATTCCTTGCCTCCAGGGATTTTCCAGTCAAATAATGCCTTCTCTAACAATAACGATTTACATTTATATAAATTTTAAGGTTTGCAAAATCATTCCTCAAAAACAGAACCTCACAACAAGCCTGTGAGGTAGGTGCTACTATTATTCTCATTTTTAAAGAAAAATGGATACTGAGGTTCAGAGAGATTACCCCTTACCTATAGTCACGCAGCTAGTTGATTCAAACTCAGATCTTCTTGACTTTAATCTAGCATACTATCTGCAACAATAAATCGCCTCTCTACCTCCCATGTCCAGTTGTTTTGAGAATTAAATGTGATTTGTACACGTGGCCATGTTCTGAAAGTTAAGTGCTACCCATATATTAAGTATTGTTATTAGCATTTTATTTTCAAAGTGTTTGCCTATCCCATCATGAAAAAAGGGAAAAAAATCACACAATTAAAAAATTCAAAATAAGCTGTTTTTTTAAAAATTGCCTTCAGTATGAAGGAAGAGAAGAACAGTTAAAGTATTTCATGGCTCATAGTGTCAATCCAGCAGGATTGATAGAAAGCTTATCCTGGAGGCTGACACTTAGGCTCAAATTTTAATTCTCTTACTTCCTAGCTCTGTGATTGTAGCTAAAGAAGCCAATGGCCCCAAACTTCAAGTAACTCTTTAAGACTAGGAGTCATGAACAGGTCATTCTCAGTACTAGGTTTATCTACTTCTGACACATAGTAAATGCTTAATAAAGGCTGGTAGATTTATTGATCAGGATAGGGAAAAATAGGTAAAGGCATCATTCCTTAAAATATCTGTTAGCACATGGAGTTGAACAAAACTCTTTTGGCCACTTCTGAGGATCCATGTGCTCTGTGCTGAAAGACTTTGGGATGACAGTAATCCCTCGGTCTTGCTGATGGCAGCAGAAGGAGGATGTATGCATGAAAGAGGATTGAGCACTAAGCCAAGAAGAGTGGCCCCCTCAGTTGACCTTAAAAGTGTTGACTCTATCTTCTGGCCCTCTCTTATGTGAGGTCTCTTTGAAACTCTCCTTTGGACTTTTTTTTGCCCTGCAGGGCAGCTATAACACCTATTTGTACCAGGCAACCAGTGCACCTTCTACCTAGGCAAGTCCGAGCCTGGACCTTGGCCCCTGGCTACCTCTCGAGCTTTGTGCTGCTTTTTCTGAGCATAGATGACTGAACAGCAGTTCTGAGGTGGATGTCTCTAGCCTTAGAGAAACTCTTGTGAGTTTGAGAGTTGGGTAGCTCCTAGGTTCCTTAGAATAGAGTGGCAGCAGCATTTTTCTGCAGCTATGTCCTTCTCCAAGAAGATAACCACTAACTAGAGGATGAACCCAAGTCATGCCTTGACTTGCCAGAAGACCTGGTTCCTGAGGGAACTGTTCAGACAATGAATAGCTAAAGTGAAGGGGAAGGGGCTGTCTAGCAGTCCCATAAAACTGTTTCATGTTTTGATGTTTTAAATATCAACCCTTTGGGAGAGTATAATAGAAGTTATGGGCTATTATTTCATGTTTTAAGTCTTTGTCAATGCACAGTTATGAGCCTTTTGTGGATCAAGTATTTTTGTTGTGTAAGAAATAAAAGGTTGTATTTTATGTACTTCATATTGCACATTGAATATCTTTCTATTTCATTTCTGGGAGACTTTAGACTTTAGTCAGCCTAATATTTCTTTAAATGATTTTGCCCTGGTCAGGCTTAAAGAATAGGAGAGTTTGAGAAAGAGGAAGGCCCCTCTTTTTAGAGGCCAGGCTTACCCCAGGCTCACCCCTGGTCTATGTGATCCCAGGCTGAGGGGCCCCTTAATGAGAAAAGGTAGCTCACAGCCCCCTGAACCAACATCAGTCTGCTCTTATATGTTGATGGAATGGTGAACTACTAAGTGAAACTCAACTAAGTTTCAAAGGCATTACTATCCCATCACTGAAACTGAACTCATTCAAACTTGCTCAGACATTGAAAAGAACTAAGAATAAAAGGGAACAAGCATCTAGATATGGAAAGGATGTTAGAGGTCTTCTGGTCCCAACCTCTCATTTTACAGATAGGCAAACTGAGGTCCAGGAGGTTGTCACTTGCTCAAAGTCACATAGGTAGTAAGTTTCATAGGTGGAATATAAAACCAAGTCTCTTTGCTGTACCACTCAGCCTCCTTGGAAATATTTTGTAATGTGATCAAGAAAATGAGGCATTTGTCTATGCTTGAAACAGACTTTCTTCTTTATTTCAGCCTCAGTTTTAGCCTCATGGTCAAAACATAGAATGTGTGGTTTTAGTCTCAAGATTGAAGCATGCATTTAGAATAATAATAGTTCATTTATAGTTGATATTTATATTTATGAATATAATTATATATAAATTATATAAATATGATAATATATTACATTATATATATATATTTGTAGTCAAAATAGTTATTTAATATTTACAAAGATTGTTCTGCAAATGTTTTCATAGACCCACAAAGCTTGACTCCCTGTGTCAGTTGTTCCTAGGACCTTAAAAAAAGGCTTAGAAATATTATTGACTTTTTTTTTCTAAATCATAGCAGACTAAAAGGATAGATTTATCTTCTGGGAGCAATATTCTCCTGTGATGCAGAGTCTTTGGAATGTGTCTATGTAAATGATAGAATGTAAAAAAGTACAACTTGAAAATTCACCATGTCATATTTCATTACATGCTTCCCTGCAAAAATCTACATTTTAGTTTCTCCCAATAGTAGTCTGTCTGTCTCTGTTTTCCTTCTGCTACTGCAGGGCCATCCTCCCACGGCCTGACTTGTCTTTGGATTTTGCCTTAAATCTCCAGTCATTGATATTTTTCCTTTCCCTTTGTGCAGATGATACTCCAGCCGATAACTTATCCCTTCAACAAGACCTTGGTCAATACAAGCAGCTGGGCTCAGCTGTCAGTTTTTTTGCTGCCTTATCCTTTGGTGGGTTGGAGATTTCTTCTCCTTTCTGGCTGCCTCATCCCTTTGCCCCTTCTTTCTGCCCTCCTGCCAGCCACAGTGACCTTGTTAAGAAGGCTACCTGAAATTCTCCTTACCTGTGTCCCAAACTCAGCCCCTAGGCCCATCTGGGAAATCATCCCTTGTTCTTTCTTAGTGTGCATCAGCTAGGTTGACATCAGAAGCTTTGCTGGATTGGGTAGACACTGAGTCTGCAACTTGCTATGGGACAAATTCTACAAAGTAGTTTCCCTCACTGATCTCAAAATCAATTTACCTGTGTAAATCCAGGGGTGGGGAAGAGGAGTTACCTAAGAAAGAAGGCTCTTTGCTCAAGTCCCAGACACACCAAATAGATAATTCATAGAAGCACAGGATTTGGAGCAGGAAGAGACTTAGGAGATTATCTAATCCAACTCTATCATTTTATAGTTGAGGAAACTGAGGTCCAGACAGGTGGTTTGATTTGGCCAAGGTCAACTAGTTGGTAAAGAAGAGTGTCTGAGTCAGAACAACACCAAGAGTCATGTAACTGGTGTTTTTATACAGGACACTAAAATTTAGAGGACTCTGGCAGCAAATACTCCTTTTGCAGATTAAAACAACTGGGCAAAATAAACTAGTTAAAATAGGAAGCTACTTAGTATTGGAAATTCCTCTCTATACCCTTAGCAGGCTCCTTCCCAGCTTGACTCTACCTTTTCATCATATTTATTTTGCCCTAGGTATCAGAATTACTAGTTATTGCATTTAAACCCCAATTTATTTTTACCAAAAATTCAAAATTCTATCTACTCACTGGCTGTGTCTCACATAAGGATTGCATTAGAGTATTTAGGTTGAATATACTAGTCAGACTATAGCATGGAATTGACAGGCCACTGTCCTTAATTAGCAATAAGCAAGGTAAATCAGGATTGTAGACACTGGAGATGACTAATTAGATTGTGGATATTGCAATAGGGAGGTCTCCAAATGCAGGTGACATTTCTGCTGTGCTGTATGGTTCTTAGTTGAAGAATGGAAGCTGGTATAACAGGGAGGGAACCATCTGTCAGTAATGCCCCTACTTATTATCTCATATTACTAGTTGTAATTTATGCCACAAACTTTAGGTTCCCTTGTGTCCCTAGTACTCTCTCTACCCCTGTAGGGACCATAGGATATTCAGGAATTTGCCATTCAGAGAGGCAGATTGACAATGCTTTCTTATTGTTACTCCCTTATGCTGATAATACTGTGTGAAGGGAGGAGAATTAGGACCCAGGCTCTGGACAGCTCCACATGGACCAGGAGGCCTCTCATACTATTCTGGTAGAGAATATTAGAGAGATGTGGACTAGACAATTGCATAATTAGTTCAAATTGAAACTGGTTGAATGAACCCAAAGAAAAGTAATAATGGTTCAATGTCAACCTGGAAGGAGGGCCCCAGGGGATTTTTGCTTGGCCATACACCATTTACCATTTTAATACATGGTTTGAATGAATGCATATATGGACTACTTATTAAATCTGTAGATGACTCAGAATTATGAAGGATAGCTAATATACTTAAAGCTGGGATTCAGAAAGATCTTGATGGTTTAGAATCCTGGGCTAAATCTAATAAAGTAACATTTAATAGGAGTAAATGTGAATTCTCATACTTGGATTCTAAAAATCAGCTTCATGAGTTCAAGGTGAGAGAGGCATAGCTAGAGAGCAGTTCCCCTGAAAAGCATCTGAGGACTGTAGTGGACTTCAAGCATTTATTGTGAGACATGGAAGTCAAGCCAGTCAACAGAATCTTAGGTTATGTTAAAGGAGGCCCCACGATTAAGGAGGAAATTGTACTACAGTATTCTGCTCAGAGCAGACCCCCTCTGGGATCTTGTGCTCATTTCTGAGTGCCAGATTTTAGGGTGGACGTTAATAAGTTAGCATCCAAGGGAGGGCAGGCAAGATGGTGAGGAGCCCCCTGTCATGTGGAAAAGGGATTACACCTGTTCTTTGAGGAATCTGGAAGCAATGAAAGAAATTTCAAAAACTATCCATTTGTGGTTTGGTGTGAGGAGAAACTTGCTAACAATGGGATCTATCCAAATGTGGAATGGTCTATTTTAGGAGTGGGGTCTCCCTCATGGAAGGTCTTCAAGCATACACTTGCTGTGTATATTGTAGAGAAATTTTTTGTTCAGAAATAGGTTAAGACTAACTGGCTTCTGAGGTTCATTTGATTCTGTGATCTGACTCTTCGCTCTTCTCCATTTGTCTTTCTGTTCTGTATCTGTCTCATTGTCTCCAAGTGTAAGCTCACTCTTCCTTCTCTCTGTCTCTCTCTGTCTCTCTCTGTCTCTCTCTCTCTCTGTCTCTCTTTCCCATTTCTACTGCACACACTCTACTCATTCTTTTTTTCCTTGAACATTTTTTGCTTCTTGAACCTCTTTTCATACACCCAGAGACTGTCCTTTTTTACTATGCCTCTCATACCAGCATCAAGGAAATATCCTATTGTTTCTTGAATAGGCCTATGAAATAGTAGGCACCTATATCTAGGCATGATCTCTGGAGCTTTGTCATTCTACCTTTCAATCTCCAGCCTCTCTTTGGTATTGTAATGACTGAGTGGGGGTCTCCCAGCATACTTATCTGGGCCACAGAGCATTTGTTATTTTCTCTTTTGAAAAAAAAAATTTTAAATACAAGACATGCTACAGATATAAGGCATTTTGGTCAGATTCAAAAGGAAAAGGAATAAGAGTTGGTATTTGTTTGTGGGTGGGAAATAAATGAGAGGAGGATGATTAAAGAGTGTGAGCCAGCTTCTCTATAGACAAATGTATTATGGAAAGAATGCTGGGCTGGGAGTGTAAAGACCTGGGTTCTCATCCTAACTAGCTGGGTGATTTTAGGTGAATGAGGGGGTTGGAATAGGTGACCTAACATCCCTTATAGATCTAACATTCTGTGATTCTTTAAAGGTAAAGAAACTCAGACTTCAGGGCAGGAGGGCTGCGTAACCTGAATCTAAAAACTGTGCCACAATTTTTGAATTTAATTCTGAAGCCTGAAAGGAATCTCGGGTGAAGAGTTGAGGAGCCACTGAAGGAGTACTTTGTCAAGAGCTTTATAATGTGCCCGATGGTTATCTTGCCAGTTGCTGGTCTGCTTTCCATTCCCAACAGTGGCATTTGATGCCTCTGTACGGTATATTATAGACTAATTAAGTCTGTTAATGATAACGACACTCCAGTAAGCAATCTAAAGTATTCTCCTGTTCTATCTCTGTCACCCTCCTTTCATCAGGCCATTAAGGTGACAGGCTTAATGGAACATAGCAATCTCCCCCTCTGCCAGCCCTTTGCTTTCTCTACCTCATGGAGCTGGGAGTCTCTGGGGGGATAAGCCAGATGGAGATATAACTGCAAAGCTGGTTCAAATAAGTTCTTACTCTTCTGCCCTGTGTTCACACCTTGGTCATCACCTGAGACATTGCTGTAGGAGGAATTCTTTTCCATGTCATTCTTTCCATGTCATGATATAGAGAAGCCAGACCAATGAAGCGATGTCGTTTCTTTGGGGCTGATGCTCAGTTATCATAGAGTTCCCAAGGAGATATTGCAGCTAAAAGCAACGTGGGGTAGGCAGTAGGTACTGATCTAGAAAGCAGCAGACATGATTTTGCTTTGCTTTGCTTCTAAGAGGGGCTTTACTGGACTTGGAATGAAGAAGATCTCAGTTCAGATCCTCCCTTAGACACTTATGATTGTGTGATCCTGGGCAAGTCATTTAATCTCTCATACTCAGTTTTCCTCATCTGTAAAATGGAGATAACATTGGTACCTGCTTCACAGAGTTGTTATGAGGATCAGTTGAGATTTTATATATGTGTGTGTGTGTGTGTGTGTGTGTGTGCAAACCTGTTAGCTATTATTAAGTAGCTAGTTATGTAACCTCAGGCAGATTGTTCTACCTCTCTGGGTCTCTTATTTTGCCTCTAAAATGAAGAGATTAAAGTAGATGGGCTCTTTTTGCTTCCAGCTTTATTATTCTACATACTGTGATCCCAGGCAGGATATATTTCCAGTGCCCAGACCCAGGAGAGTTAGGCATTCCATCAATTCTACCTCTAGGTATTCACTGCCCTTCTTTGCTAATTGATCAAATATATATTGCGGAGGAAACTAGGATAAGATTTGGGAAGCTGTACCATAGGCGGGGACCAAGCCCCTTTTGTTTTTCCAAGCATCCTTTTCTCTGAGCTCATCAATGCCATTTTGGCCCTGCTCTTTCTCACTGCCCTAGCTTCAGAGGTGCTCACAAGGAAATGACTAGATTGGAGGTGGGAGGTAACAGAAAGCCCTCTTCCTATCAGAGAAGGGTCCCAGAATAAGCCCCATGGAACTGTGCAAAGACTGAAGACTGGGTGGGAGGGGGTTTGGTGGAGGAGGATAGTGGGGGAGGGGACAATAGTCTACATTAGTCCAAATATAATACACATCCTTTAGCTCTTAGACATTGATCTGTCATCTTTAATTTTGGATGGAGACATACATATTGTGCATTTCTTCAAACCACAAATCAACCACTTTTTTGTCTTCCTCCTCTTTAAATCTACCATGAAGGAATTATGGTGGCTGGGGACCATCCATTTTACTGGCACCAGAGCTGAAGAGGGGCTGGGATAACAAATGTTCCATTAGAGGAAAGTAATGTACTACACTGAATGGAGATGTGCTTTCCAGGTCACCCAGTTCCTTTAATGTTGGAGAGGCAGGAAGCATTCGAGCCGATCAGAGAGGGAGGAAACTTTCAAGGGGGTGGATGTCACCGAGTGCTGCATGGAGGGCATCCAGTGACTGAAACTGCCCTGGACTTCCTCAGGAACAGGGGCTGCCTGTCTGTTGTTATCTCAGTGCCAAACCACAGAGACCAAGTCTGGCTTGAAGTTCCCAGGTTTGTTGTTCGTTCTAAAGGAACATAAAATGAATAATTTATTGGTGTCTGGAAGTGATATTTCAAAACAAGGAATAAGCATGGTGCAGTGGGTTGAGCATTTGGCCCTTCTACTTGTTTGCTGTGTGATCTTGGTTAACGTGCTTAACTTCTCAGGCTCTTATTTTGTGACATAAAATGAGAAAGATGGAAAGATAATCTCTTCAATTGCTTCTAGCTCTAATGTTATTCTACATGGGAGTTTTTTCTGGAGGTCCTGGAAATACTTGCAGGGCACTTAAATATAAATAACTAGGAATTGGAAGGGGGTTCCTAGTCCGGCATCCCTGAATGATCCAATGCCCCAGCATGGTTTAGCAGTGACTGGAAGAAATGGCTTCTTAAATAAAGATCTTCCTGCCACTCTGTGGTGCTGGGATGCAGGTTTGACTTGTGTGTGGGAGGAAAATTTGTCAAGGTACATTTAGTGATTATGACGTACCCATACTTGCTTTATGGTCTGGAGGGAATATAGATGTCATGTTAAAGGGTAGTCCTAGACTTTATGGAGCTTGTGATAATTTTGGTGGGATCTCTCTGAGTCTTAGTTTCCTTGCCTATAAAATGTGGGGGTTGGACTAGATGACATTTCCAGCTTTAAGACTAGGATCCATTGTGAAATCATATCATGATTCTAGGTCATTTAACCCCTTCAGACCTGAGATTCCTCATCAATAAAATGAAGCAGATGGACTAGAATGTCTCTAAGGTCCCTTCCAACTTTAAATCCTACAAATGGACATCAATACCTGAAGTGATTCTAGGCAATATAAGAGAGCAGAAGAAGTGTGGCATAGTAAAAAGAAGGCTCCTCTTAAGAGGCAAGGTGAGTGGGTGTGAAGTCCTGTTTTTTATGGTCACACACTAGATGTGTGACCATGGCCAAGCCATTTAGCTTTCCAAGGCTGTACATTATAAAATCATTATTGGATCAATCAGCAAGTATTCACTAAGCATCTGCTATGTGCTAGTTACTGTGCTGGGTTCTGGGGCAACCCAGACAAATATGAAGTAGCACCCATTTTTGAGGAGCTTACATTCCGTCAGAAGAGACAACACGTACATAGAAAAAGAAGAAAGACAGAAACACATGGCAGGTAGGGAGAGAGAGCACTAGAATTTGTAGGGGAGATCAGAAAAGGCTTAATAAGGCAACTGAGCCATGTCTTGAAAGAGGTAAGAGATTCCGTGAGGTGAAGGACGCACCATCCAGGCATGGAAGGCAAACAGTGCAAAGTCACAGAGAAGGCAGATGGGGATCAATGTGTGTGGAACAGCAAGAATCCTGATTTGAAGGGACTGTCACTGTTGTGGGCAGAAGAGAAGGAGTGGAAAACCAGGTTTGAAGGGCAGGTTGTGGCCAGCTTGGGAAGGCAAGACGAGTTTTTGATATATGTCAGTAGAGTGAGTTTCCATACTGGAAATTCCCTATACCAATGAAATCCTTCTGTATCTGCCTCACAAATATATCTATGCCTGTATCATCCATATCCATATCTATACTTACATTTACATCCACATCTTTATCTACACCTACATCTACACCATCTATGTCTACATTCATGTCATCTATTTCTATCTGTATTTATCCAATGTCTATATTGGTATATCTAAATATAGTGGTTTGATATTACTATCAACAAAGAGATATATGATCATTCATCTGTTTCTCTACCTATAATATCTTCAAATCTTTGGTTCATCTTCTTTTGTACTAAAAGAATTCAGAGTGAGTCTCCACTGTTCTCTACTTTTTCCATCCATAGAAAAACTTTGCATGCCCATAAGCAGTCTCCTGAGAAGACAGCAAACCATCTCTGAGAGTATGCCCTCATATATTCTTGCTCTACTCATCACACATTTCCAGTTAGAAGCGAGCACAGCTTCCCTGGGAGCAGAAAATTTTACAAGCAGTACTCTGGAGATCTCTCATCTATGCCTAGAGACTCCCTTACCTTGGCATAAAGAAAAAAAACTCATCAAATCTGAAAGTTATAGAATTTCATGACTGGGAGAGATTATAGAGATCATTTGTGAGATCATTTGTGAGATTATGAGGAAACTGAGGCCCAGAGAAATCAAGTGATTTGTTCCAGATCACAAAATTCTTTAGTGGAAGCATTAAGCATAGAGCCCAGGTGTCCGAGCTCCCAACCCAGTTCTAAATCAACAAAAATATTCATCAAGTGACCAGTGCATGTAAGGAGTTATGCCAGTTGTTAGTGATACAAAGACAAAACTGATATAGCCATGGATCTTGGGGGAATTATGTTCTATTAGTAGATATATTATAAACACAAGTAGGATTTAAGTTAGGAGGGTAAAGGATAAAGGTAAAAAATAAAGGAACAAATTTGCTCTACAAATACTTGAGGATGCAGGGTCAATTAATGGCTGGGGTGATTAGGAAAGACTTCATGGAGGAGGTGGTGCCTTGTCTGAACCTTGAAGGAGAAATAGAATTCTGAAAGTTAGGAAAGAGGATGTGTATTTCAGGTGCAGCTTACAGCTTGTGCAAATTCACGGAGGATGGAGATGGCTTGTTGGATGGTGAGTGGAGAGTGGTCCAATTCAATTGGAACAGAGTACATAAAGGAGTATAAAGTGAAAAAAATTTGGAAAAGTAGTTTGGAGCCAGACAGCTAGATTAAAGACTTTGCATTTCATTCTAAATGTAGTGGGTGTGTGGGGGGGGTGCTAAACTAAAGCCTTCTGAATAGGTGGGTTACATGGTTAGATTTGTGTTTTAGGAAGATCACTTTGGTAATCTATGAGGAGGATGGTTTGGAGAGGGATGAGCCTACAGGCAAGGAGACCAATTAGGAAAATACTATTATCATAGTCCAGGTAAAGAATAATTAAGATCTTCAGCAATGCTCCTGAGAGTGAAGAGGAGATAGATGGGAAACGCATTCCATAGTCATTTCCACATTTGAATTGAAAATTCAGCCTGGCCATCTCCGTCTTTGTCTAAATAGCTGGGTCACTGGCTCATCCCATCGACTTCTCAGTCTCCGGGTTGGCCTGTGGTAGTCTCCTGGGACCCAGTCTGTTCACTGAGTGGTACATCTCATTGATGTGATTATGTAAACTTATACTCTAGGAATGCCATGTAGCATAGCATCTCCTCTGCTCCCAAGAAATTTAAGCACTTTACTAATAGTATCTATTTCCTCCTTACATTTTCCTTTAAGGAAGGGCAAAGGAGTAATGAGCATTTAGTAGTACTAATCCCATAGCCATATGTATCTCCCCTTTGGCCCTTTGCCCATTCTGCCTTGAAGTTATTTGTGTCCGAGTCTTATTTTCCTAGGTCAAATTTTAAATGCTGTGAGAGTGTGGACCAAGTCGTATTCATCTCTGTCTTCTTAGTAGTGACTAACACAGAGCTTTGCATGGAGTAGGTCTCCGAACTGTAAAGAGGGTTTTCTGGACAGCCCCAGCATCCAAGGGAATGTTTCCTCCCTTATGCTTCACAGCCCTCTGTTATCCTGTACTGAGAAGCAGCAACCCCGTATAGTATATATCCTCAACAGCATGAACTGTGCCAGGATCTGGGTTAAGTACTGGAGATTAAAAAGAAAGGCAAGTAACAATGACAAAACAGTTCCTGCCCTCAAGGAACTCACAATCCAGTGGGACAGACAAGATGCAAACAATTAGATACAGTAAAGATGTATACCTAATAAACCGGACATAAGCCGTACAGGGAAGGCATTAGCATTTTGGTCAGGAAAGTCCTATGGAGTAGGTGGAATTTTAGCTAGGATATGAAGGAAAACAAAGGGTAGCTAAGTGTCACAGTGGATAGAATGCCAGACCTGGAGTCAGAAAGGCTCATCTTCCTGAGTTCAAATCCAGCCTTAGAGACTTATAAGCTGTGTGACCCTAGGCAAGTCACTTCACTCTGTTTGCCTCAGTTTCCTCATCTGTAAAGTGAGTTGGAAAAGGAATGGCAACCACTCCAGTGTCTGTACCAAGAAAACCCCAAATTGGGTCACAAAGAGTCCGATAGGATTGAGAAACAATTAAACAAGAGAAGGGAGGCAGGATGGCCAGGAGGCAGAGATGAGGAAGTTGAAAATTCCAGTGATGGAGAATATAGTTCATGAAAACTCATGGAGTTGAGAATAGTACTCTCTACAGCTTCAAAACAGGGGTTTTTAATCTTTGTGTGTGTGTGTGTGTGTGTGTGTGTGTGTGAGATAGGCTCCTTTGGCAGTCTGGTGAAGATTAATACTACTGTGGTTTATTGCCTACACTCATAATTCAGGGAAAAGCTAAGTTTCTGTTAGAAGTTCACAAAAAAAGATGTAATTTTTTTCCCATCCAAGGTGACAGACCTCCTGAAATCTACTCACAGAAATGTGAGGATGAGAACTCCTGATTCAAAGCATTATCCAAATTAGAGTTATTACTTCTGGCTCAGAAACCGTGTATATAGGGGATAAGGGTGGGGATGGGGGTGCGGGTGGGGTGGGAATGAAGAGAACCAAGGACCCGAACAAGCAAAGACCAGCTCCTTACCAGAAATGGAAAGAACTCAATCAGATGAGCCCCAGACTGGAGTGTTCTCTTGATTTGTATGCCTGTGTGGACTTGGCTTTATCTGAAACAGGAACAGTGAGTGGGGAGGGGGAGCTAGTTGGCTTTTTTGATAATTGATGCCCCCAGACAAAGGGCACAAATAGCATCTGGGGACATTGTATGGCTCTCCCTTCACACAGGACAAGGGAAATTTCATGCTAGTGGGCTGTGGGTAGGCAAGGAGCGCTTGCTTTGGCTCTGGTCCCTGTTCCCTTCTCTTTGTCAATTTCTACGTGACAGCTATAGACTTGGAGACCACACTTCAATTACACACGCAGCAGGTGAAGGATGCATGAACTGAGGCCATCACGTTGAGATCAAGGAGGTAATTCATCCTCTTTACACCACCTAGGACTGAGGGGTAGGTGGGGAGGTGGAGGGCTACCATGCATACAGATTGTGGCTCTGGACTAAGAGGAGAGGGCGGCCTGCAGAGCTAAGAGCAAAGTCAATGATAAAAGGCTTTGTAGGAATCAACTCCCAGGGCAATCTATCTCTGCATTTATCTAGCACCTGTCTTTGTCATTCCGGGCTATTTCAGCACCAAACAATAACACCCATGAACAGACTACTCCTGCCTTGATCCCCACATTTCTTTAGGTCTGAATCAATGGATTTTTTTGTTTGTTTTTTTGGTTTTGTTTTGCAACACTATTCAAACACTCCGGGAGAGGACTGAGTCACTAGCCCTGTTTAACATCTGTGGCTACTTAGAGATTTAAGGGCAGTGAGTGAATGAGCCACTGGGCTGATAAGCTTGCTCTGTGTCTGAACAGGGATGTTAGGGAAGAAGGGAATAAAGGAACAAGTACCTTTTAGTTGTCTAATACTGATATCATTAAGACTTTTAGTGATAATAAGAACCTTGAATTAGACATGGGGACAAATATATTATTCAGAGTGTAAGCTCCTCGAGGGGAGGGATTGTTTCATCTTTCTTTGTCTCCCTTGGCACCTAGTACTGTGCCTCATATTTAACAGTCTGTTAATAAATGTGTAAATTGATTGATTATAGCAAAGTGTAAAAGAACTGAACTTGGAATCAGGAAGGTCTGGGGTAGGGCTTAAATCTTCAGACATTTGCTCACCTCTTTCCACCTCTGTTTCCTCATCTACAAAAAGGGAGGTAATAATAACATCTACCTCACAAAGTCGTTGGGAGGCATAAATGAGATACCACATGAAAGGTGTTGGCAAACCTTAAAACGTTATATAAATGGGAATGGTTCGTATTATCTGAAGGAGTAGTTAAGTGGCACAGTGGATAGCCTCATCTTCTGAGTTAAATATCTGACCTCAGACACTTACTAACTGTGTGACCCTGGGCAAGTTGCTTAACCCGTTTGCCTCAGTTTCCTCATCTGTAAAATGAGCTGGAGAAGTAATTGGCAAACTACTTTAGTATCTCTGCCAAGAAAACCCCAAACAGGCTCACAAAGAGTCAGACGACTGAAAAAATGACTGAACAACATTATCTGAAACCAGAGTAAGGAGCAGAAATTAGAAGGTAGCTGTTGGCAGATAACGTTGTTGGCCCTTAATACACACCAGTTGTATTACATTGAATTGCATCACATTGGAGGGGAGAATAATATGAACTCTGAATCTAAGCTTTGTCAATAAGTGACCTGCTATGTATCAACTTTGGCCCCTCTTTTTATACTTCTGAAGAGACAGAGACAATGCTGACTTAAGAAAATGAGTCTGACTTAAGATCAAAACCAGACCGGAACAGTGGAAAGAATGCTGGCTCTGGGTTCAAGTCTCACCTCTGCCACTTGCCATCTGCGTGACCTTTTTGACAACCTGGGCTCTAGCTTCTTTACATGTTAATAAGGGCTTCTTAACCTGGGTTTGTGAACTTGTATTTAAAAAAAAGAATACCAAATTTTAATTACTGCATTTCTGCATAATTTATTTTTGCAATCCTGTGCGTTTTATGCATTTAAAAACATTTTTTTTCTGAGGAGTCTATGGGCTTTAGTAGACTGCCCAAGGGGTACATGACACAAAAAAGAATCTTTTGTCAGTGAAGTGAAGAGTCTGAACTAGATGATAATACTTAATTGCTAACATGTATATAGCACCTACTATGTGCTAGGCCCTGTGCTAAGCACTTTACAATTATTATATCATTTGATCTTTACAACAAGTCTGGGAGGTGGGTGCTGTTATTCCCCAGATAAGAAAAACTGAGTCCAACAGGGGTTAAGTGACTTGTCCAAGGTCACACAGTACACATCTAAGGTCAGATTTGAACTCAGGTTTTCTTGATTAGCCACTTCACCTAAATGGCCCTAAATGATCTCAAACCTTTCGTTTCTTTCAAAAGTCAATGATCCCAGAGCAAAATGATTATAAAATCTATTTACATTTACCCACTTGGTCGTATGATTGTTAAGGGAGAAAGGGAGAGTCTGAATGGTCAAGGGTTTCTAAGGGCTCCTTTCAGCCTACCACTAACTCAATGACATCATCAAAGGTCACCTACTCTTGGAAGACCCATCTCTCAGAGAACTCGCTGCCTAGTGAAAGTCACTTGCTTGGGAAGAAGAGACAGTCCAGTCTATTCAGTCTCTCAGTAACTCTTTCCAGACTCTCTCTCAGGTTTCTCCTCCTCTCTGCTCAAATGTGATTGGCTTCCTTTGACCTATTGACTGCCCCTTCCACTCTCAGAAGACTCAAATGATTCCTGGCTCTGGGAGAAATGCTTCTGAAAACCCAGCTTGCTCCTCAAGCTTTTCAGTCGAAGAGCCCTCCCAGATACCATCTTATTGTATACTTGCAGGCTAGTTCTGTCCTAGTCTTGAATATGAATCATCTGGCAGGAGGTTTTGTTCCCCTCTTTCCCAATCATCAAATCACTCAAGAGGTGAGATGCCCAAATTAAATGAGAAGAATCCCCTACAGAGTTTCCAAGGCCTTCAAGTCCAGATTCCTGCCTCTAGCCAGGACTGTATTTCCCTGTGCCCTCTTAGATAACCAGGGATCTTACCAGATCATTTAAAAAATGTCTCAGAAATGTAATTCAAAGTCTCCTTCTAGTCACTGTTTCTAAGTCCAATGACTTAGTACTTAGGAAATTACAAGATCATAGAACATAAAAGGAGAACAAAGCTTAGTTGTTATTTTGTTTAACCATTTTCTATATGAGGAAAACCAAAGCCTCGAGAGATGAACTGACTTGCCTCTAGTCCTACAGGCAGTAAGTGGAAGAGCCAAGACTCAAAGTCATGTCCTCTGAGTCTCTTTGATTCCAAAATCCCAGGAGTCTTTCCCCAACATCACACCTGCACACTCATTTATTAACATGGCACGTCTAAGTTTACAAGACACTTTCCTTATAACAAATCTATGGGATTAGGGTCAAATATTATTATTTATTTATCCATTTTACAGATGAGGGAATGAAGGATAATAGAGGTTAAAAGGATTGTCTGGGAAGTGCTGTCTTTAAATCCAGATGTCCCAATTCCAAGTTTGGTGTCCTTCCCACAGCCTCCTGCTGCCTTCCTTCTGAAAGGCATCCAGGCAGAACAGATAGATTGCTGGACTTAGAGTGAGGAAGGCCAGGCTTTAAATCTTGCTTTCCTTACTAGCTGTGTGGCCCTGGCCAGTCACAACCTCTATAGGCATCAGCGCCCCATCTGCAAACTGAAGATTAGACTAGATTCTCCTCCTCTAAGGTCCAGTTCCAAATCTAGGATCCTTTGATATCAAACCTAAAACAGAAGTACAATAAGTCGTGTGTGTGTGTGTGTGTGTGTGTGTGTGTGTGTGTGTGTGTGTGTGACACAGACTGACGGACCCATGGTTCAGAACTGGAGCTCTGGGTTTATGTAGTCTGAGTTCAGTCTTGAGAGTTTCTCAACAATCATGCACTTCAGCTTATGTCCCTACTGGGGGTTTTCTCTGAGAAAGGCAGAACTTGGCCCATAATTAATTTACCATAACAA
>CM053597.1:89529533-89548422 GCA_028646575.1 Pseudocheirus occidentalis | reverse complement strand
AAGAGTTGGCACAAGCAGTATTCACTTTAAATTTTCTACAAATCAGAGATGATGGCACCTCCGCTGCAGAAAGGTTTTTCCATCCAGTAGCGCCTAATAAGGCCCCATCCTTGTTACCACCTCCCACACAACTGAGGTCTTCCTGATTCCAGGTCCAACATTCTATCCACTGTATCTACTGTACCTCCTAGCTGCCTCACAGAATGCCTAGGAGGATTTTCTGGCAAGTGGTCACTCATTTGAAAGAGAAAACCCCAATTCTTTCTTGTTTTCTGGGAACCTGCCCAGTTTACCACTGTAAGACATAAGAACTATTGAGGACTTTGGAAAAAGACAGTGGTCCACCAAAGTGGGTAGGTAGTATCTCTTGACTTCCCATGGATTCAGATACTAATTTATTATTTTCTTAATCTAGTCTCAGATATGTACTAACTGTGTGACCTTGGGCAAATCACTTAACCCCGTTTGCCTCAGTTCCTCATCTGCAAAAAGAGATGAATGGCAGACACTCTGATATCTTTGCCAAGAAAACTCCAAACAGGTCACAAAGAGTTAGACATGACTGGAAAATGACTAATCAACAACATATCTATAATATTCTCCTGACCAACCACCTGGTAACACTATCAACCAAGGAAATGAAATTAACCTACAATGATTCATTCTTGACAAACCCATGCTGGATGATAGTATAGTTGGCTTCCTTTTTCAAATGCTTACAAGGTGCGCACACCGCCCAACTCTTTTCCCTTAATCCTTTGTCTACTTACCCAAAGCAACACCACCTAGGACTTTGCCATTCACTTTCTCCTCACACTCCCTGACTATTAACCCTTTACTTCTCACCAAATAGCCACAAGATGTGACCAACATCCTTTGACTTTGTGCATTGAACTACAGCGATCACCCTTTGCTTCTATGAATGGGTCCTTTCCAGCTCTAACATTGCATGGTGTATGATCTGTGTTGACAAAAATACTAACAGGAGTTTGGAGAGCTTAAAGTGGCCAGTCTAGTGTGAGTATCCTGGGTGGTTTATGTTATCTTTCCCCGAAGAAGGAATGACAATCTGACTCTAAAATGCTCTCTACATGCATAGAGATTCCTTCTTTCTCCAAGGGGACCTATACAGAAAATAGACTCTAATGCTCTTCCTATGCTCCCAGGGGTTAATTCAGAATCAGCTGACACTGTTCTTTATCCTGAATTTGAATCTCAGCCTGAGTTGCTGCCATCACTCCCCTCCCCCACCACTAACTCATCCTTTGAAGCCTTTCCTTTCTACTCCTTTCCCTTCCCTCTCCATTTCCATAGTGATTCATTGAAAGAAATCAATAGATATGAAAACCAATTGATTTTCTCCTTTCCTCCACTCCCTCGTTCCATCCACCCCCAACACACCATTTGCTGAATGACTCTGCTTCTGACATACCTAACCGGAATCAAACCAAAGAGGAAATGTTGCGGCTTTCCCATTGAGACATGAGGCTCTCTCTCCCTTTCTCCCCAGCCACTCTGATAGCTTCCTCCTCCCCCTGGGTACTTTCAGTGATTTCAGGATCGGTTGCAGTGCACTCAGTGGAAATGTCTCCTCTGTGTTTATCAACTCGGCAGGAGATGGTATTGCCTCTTAAGGTGCCATTTCTCATTCATCCTATCCTAGACTTTCCCAGTCTGCTGCCCCTCCCCCACTGAGAGGCAACCAGACTCCAATATCGAGCATCGCATTCCCACCAAAGCCTCAGCCTGTCCCAAGGACACTCGGGCTGCTCCAATAGGGTAGAAAGCCCTGAGACATAGCCAGGTGGTTCTCCACATCCCAAAGGATGGGCCATGACCAGAAGAGTAAGATGGTGTGCTATCATCTTTAATTAGAGCAGCACAAAGCTATAAGGGTCATTAGATAGAATGATTTCAAGCTGGAAAATGCCTTAGAGATCACCTATTGACAGCCTTTCATTTTATATACTTAGCCTTCATTCAACAAGTACGTATCTGGTATGTGCCAGATATAGTCTCTGGCCTTAGAGAGAGTCCATTCTATAGAAGGAAAACAACACATATACACAAATTAAATACAAAGTATTTATGACATAATTTCCATCCAGAGAGTGAAATAGTTGGCACAACACTAATACCAGAAGAAATCGGGTTAGGGTGGCTGGAGAAGGTGGTACCGAGCAGAACTTTGAAAGATGCTGTGAATTATGAACCAATGGGAGAGTGAGTTTAAGGCTGGAGGGGACAGTGAAGGCTGTGCAAAGCACAAGGGATGGGAGATCAAATGTTAAGAACAAGGAATTAGAAAGTAGATCAGTCTGACTGGCCCATGGGGCACCTAAAGCAACCTGGAGGAGACAGAAGCTGGATTAGGTGCAGCATTTGAGTTTGCCCTAGAGCCAAGAGAGAGCACCTGTAACTTCTTGGGCAGGAGAGTGGCATAGTCAGGTATGTGATTTAGTACTGTTAGTCTGGAATTTAGGAGGTGGATGGATTGGAGAAGAGAGGTACTGGAAAGAGGGAGACCAATTAGAAATCTAGTTCAATAGTCCATTTGAGAAGTGATGAGGACCTGAACTAGGTGATGGCTATGAGTGGAGATACATGATGCCCTGGAGGAAGTGCTTACTGGCTCTGCCGTGGATAGTTTTGGTTCAAATCCGGCAATTGCTACCTGTGTAAATGCACAGTTCACTTACTCTCCCTAGAACCCAGTGTCCACATCTATCAATGAGAGGGTTGAGATCAGAGGGCATTTAAGTACTCTTCTAGAAAGATGAAAGATGTATTTATAGGTGTAAAATTGACAACAGATTAGAAGAGAGGGAAGAGTTTCAGCTGATTTCAAGGTTAGGAAGCTAGGTGACTAGAAAGAAGGTGGTACCCTCAACAGAACTGATGAATGAAGCCAGTTCTATACTTACTAAGCCATACTGCCTCTTGGGAGTGATTATTACATTGGGTGTAAATAGATGGGTAACATTATATAGTTGTTGGAGAGCTGACCTTGAATTTAGGATAACTGAGTCAGATTTAAGTTCTCTGATGTATTCTGACTATATGACTCTTAACCTTTCAATGCTTCAGGAAAATCTCTAAGACTTTAGAGTCCTATCTCTAACATGTACTGTCTTACCCACATTCATTTCAATCTGGGCCATCCCCAAGAGGAAAACAAACAACATACTGTCACTGTCCTCAGATCCACCTCTATTTATATAAGGGCTTACTTTCAAGTTCACTCTTGATTTAATAATCCCCAGGCTAGATAATTTCAATTTCTTTAAGCTTTCCACCTAGGGTCAATTTCCTAACCCTTTCATTATTTGAATTGCTCTCCCCCGGGCCCTCTCTAAGCTCTCCACATCTCTCTCCAGCAGGGCGAATGCCACACTGGCCACAGGGCTCTGCCAGGAGCCTGACCCACAGAATGTAAAGGGAGAGAGGATCAGCTCCTGGCTCAAAAGGCTTGAATAAAAGCACACCTGGAACACTGCTTTGCTATTGCCACTTCAAGTTCAAGAAAAATGAAGACAAATTGTAGGCAGTTTGGAAAAAGAATAACTGTGAGTGATTAAGGATGAAGCTAGGGAAAGATGAAAAGCATTGCATATGCATGATTGTGCTCAAGAGAAGCAACAGCCATCAGGAGGGTGGGTAGGAGGAAACTGAGTCCTGGCACTAAGTGACTTTGCTATGGATCCAAGTCATAGCCCTCCGATTGGAGGAATTCCCATGAATGTGCCCAAAGCAATAGGAAGAAATGGTCATTGGGCATTGTAGCAATGTCTCCATTTTATAAACAGATGAATAGAGGCATGAGAAACAGTGTGCTGTCCAGAGTCAACTTGGGGTCAAATGTTGAATCTGAAATCAGAACTTATATTCATGTGGCTCCATAAGTGCAAACTTAGCCTTAAGGAAGGTCATCAACCATAACCCAGTGTCCCCTGCCTTTTCTGAAAGCCAGTCTTTACTGCTTAAACTCTAAAACTTGACTAATGACCATACCGAGCTCCCAGTACTATTCCTTCCTAGGTTTTCTATGCCCTAGTGCTGATAACTGCTCTTGGTTCCACCATTCTCTACAGTAAGGAATCCTCTATGAGACACATTGTCACCTGTTTCATATGTGGTCTACTGTAGCACATTGCCCTTAATAAATGTTTATTGATTGAGAGATGCCATCTCCAAGTAAAGACATACCTAGATGTAGCATCCTCTGCCAGTCATTCCCATTGCAGAAGCATGTTAGGTCCATAAAAGGAGAGAACACCGCTCCATCCCTTAGGATTCCAGGGGTAAGCCTGAGTCACTGTGACTTTTATCACTGTTACTCATCAACTTCCATCAGTTGCCCTCAATATCAATAAATTGGTAGAACTCAATTAGCTTTTAGGAAAAGGGATTTATTGAGAAGCAATAGTAAGAACAAGAGTAACAAAGCTTTCCCAATCCCCTCCTATTCCCACCCCTACCTCCTAACCTGGGGCATGCTCTCTCTCCTTGTATATACATGCATATAACTATGCACAGAGTCCCTGAGGACAATGAGATCAAACTTAAAACACAATGAGGTTGAAGATGTGTAGGAAACATTTGTGATCAAGGGATGCTCTGAATCCTGGCCCCAAAAGTCCTTTTCTCCTTTTGTGAAATCTTCCTGAGTTTTCCCTTAAATTTGGTTCTCTGTTGAGTGCTGAGGATTAGCGTCTTTATAGAACCAGTGCCCAGAATTCTCTCCATCACAAAGGGACACAATTCCCAAAGCTATCACTTTCCTTAGGACACTGTTTTACCACCACTGTCTGCAAGCACCCCCTCCGTGGTCAGCCACAACCACTTTAGCAGATTCTGCTACCAATTCCAGGGGTTGATGAGACTTCTCTGAGGGCTCTGAGGGTCCCTTGAACTCCCCAGTCACCTACCATGTCTACTACCACCTGTCAGCTAAAATTAATTCTCCTCACTTGAAAACCACCAGAAAAGAAGTATCAGTTATTCAAAACTTTTGTAGAAAGAACCAGGAGATAGATAGATGATAGATAGATAAAGATACATTGTGTGCATGCATGTATATATGTATATATGTGTGTGTATTTGTGTATTCATACATACTTACATATGTATATGTGTGCATGCATTCCCACCCTCCACATGCAAAGGGGACTCCTAGTAAGTAAACTCCCTTTACTAATGCAAATTGGTAATCTCTCATATAACATGGGCTCAAGGACCTCCTCTGGATACTGTCCAGCTGATCAATGTCCTTCTTAAAGTGTGGAACCCAGAAATGCATACAATACCCCAATTGTGCTCTAACCAGGAGAGGGTACAGAGGGTTAATCACTTCCTTATTCCTGGAAGCCATGCCTCTTTTAATGTAGCACAAGATTACATTAGCTTTTCTTGCTTGCTGTATCACACTGTTAACTGGTATTAAGCTTGCAGTCCACTAAAACCCCCAAATTACTTCATGATAAGAGGAAAGAGCTTTTAGGAAGCAGATTACATCACCTAAAACTATCATTTGGGTGATGCACGTGGTAGCACACTTCCCATTTCCATACAGACCTCCCTGCCTTGAAACTTCCACTCAACTATCTCAAGTTTCCTGCTGTATCTCGGTGGATTTGGAATTCTCAAGCAATTCTAGGATTTGACCTGGCACACAGTCTTTGGTTCACAACAGCTCTTGGAATTGTTGTTGTTGTTGAGTGTTTCAGTTGTATCGACTCTTTGTGACCCCATTTAGAGTTTTCTTGACAATGATCCTAGAGCAGTTTGCCATTTCATTCTCCAGCTCATTTTACAGATGAGGAAACTGAGACAAACAAGGTTAAGTGACTTGTCCAGGGTCATAGATCTAGAAAGGTGGGGTTTACCTTCAGGCACCAGCCCATGTTTCACCTGTGGGGAATCTATTAATTTATGAAATGTACCTTTCCAGGGATTTATAAAACTAGCCTATGTTTCTACCAACCAATCAAGCCATCAACAAGGATATAGTAAGTGCCTACTAAGGGCCAGACATGGAGCAGGGGTCAGGGTAGGGAAATGAGGAGTGAAACTGATATAAAAACAAAAATCAAGACTATCTGTCTAGGGTGGGTTAGGTGCCAATCACGTCCATAAGCAGGAAGATGGTGTCTATAAACTCAGTCCTCATGTACAGATCAAACTCATTCCCAATTCCAGACAGACTGACTGGCTCATGAACTCTTTCACCCTTCCTTCCTCTAAGGTCTTCCAACAAAAACCCCAACAACTCCCACCTCAGCACACTATCAGCTACATGAAGTGTAAAGGTCTCCCACAGTCCTATTCTACTTCTTCAAGGCCCTCTAGCCACTGTAAGATTGACTGGGCAGTCCTCAAGTTCTAGGAACCCAAAAGCAAGGAGGGGTCAGAACAGCAGAAGGATTTATCTGGGGCTGTATTATCTCCAAAAAACAGAAACTAGACCAGACAGAATCTGTTTGTGGCCCTAAGAAAACTCTCTCTCCTTGTCATGCTTCATTTTTTCCCCTTTATTCTGTCATTCCACAAATAGTAGGAATCTTCCCCTCCCTATCACCACCAATATACAATCATCATCATTGCAACTATTGTCTTCATCCCACATGGATAACGTTTAACACTGGCAGACTGTGGCTATCTGCAACTATCATGTGGCTGACCATGGTTGGCTATGGCTCTCAATGGCTGACCTTGACTATCTATGGCTGACTTTAACTAGCTATGGCTGACTGTGGTTGACTATGTTTACTTGAGATACTCATTTCCTTGTTAAACATATTTCTAAATAAAATTCCATGAGTTCTCTCTATCTTCCCAGTATTTCTGAAAGAAGAGGAGAGGAGAAGAACATTACCACTACTTCGAAGATCAGGTGGCTTTGAAGTGGAAAGGAATTAAATGTCTCACCTGAGGTCATACACAATGAATCCACATCAGAACTTCCTTAGATTAGAACTCAAATCTTGGGGCGGCTAGGTGGGGCAGTGAATAGAGCACCGGCCCTGGAGTCAGGAGTACCTGAGTTCAAATCTGGCCTCAGACACTTAACACACACACAAAAAACTAGCCGTGTGACCCTGGGCAAGTCACTTAACCCCAACTGCCCTCCAAAAAGCAAAAAAAAGAAAAAGAACTCAAATCTTTAGGACTCTCAGACCACTGCTCTTTCCCTTGGTCCATGTAGTCTGGTCAAATGTATTTGAATATAGACAATTCACCTTTGAAATGGGGTGAAGAGTTGACCAAAGTTTAGTTCACCAAAGGAACACAGAAGCTAAAACACCAGGAATCAAATGAAGAGCTCATGGCTCTTAGGCATTCATTGGTCTTAGGTTTAACAGCTTTAGTCCCTTAGTCATACCTAATGACTCCATTTACCATGTCTTGCGATATGGTCTTTCTTCCCTCATACAGCCCCGAGGAGGTGGAGGTTTAGTAAATAGCACAGAAAACTGGAGAAAGAATGAAAGAAAAAAGACAAAAAAAAAACTGTTGGGCCTGAGGAAAATGAAACATTTGTCTAAGCCCCTTAAACAAAATGTCTGGGAAAGAAGCAACCACTCTTTATTGAGAATTCTCCTGAGGGTAAGGGAACCCACCTACCACCACCTGCTAATGTGGGCCAAGTTGCTGTGAAAACCCATAGCTCCTGAGAAATGCCATGTGCCACCCCAAGCCTAACTTCTCTACTTCTGTTGTGTTTTATTCTGCATGCTTTTAACCATGAGAGACTGGTAGCAGGTTGGCCAGCTGCATAGCCAGCCTCTCCCTTTGCCTCTGGTGCAATGCAGCATTTTCTTGGAGAGATGAGCAAGCCGGAGAGAGTGGCAGAGGCAAGCACATTATTTAAGGCTGACCAGCAATTTGACCAAGAGCTCACTTGAGCCTGGACCCACAGGCCTTGCAGGCCCTCAACAAATGAGAAAGGATGAAAGAGGGACGGGAGCAGCAGAGGGGAGGGTTCAAGTACTATCTTTGCCAGTTCTTTATTATGTGACCTTGAACTAGTTATTTGACCTCTCTAGGCCCCATTTACAAACTAAGGGGGCAGGACAAAGTGACCTCTAAGTTCCTTTCGAGCACTAAAATTTGGTGATTCTAGGAAAACGGGACTGTAGGGAAGAATTTTATTCAAATAGAAAATAAAATCCTTCCCCCCTTCCCACTCTCTCATCCTCAGGGCACCAAGGATAACTGCTGGCATTTTTGTTGTTCCCATGACATTGGTAGGGCAAGGAAGGGCTACGGAAAGTTTTGCTTTTACAGCCTTCTGTTAGAAGCATTCTTTTCTCAGGGCTGTTGATTTTTTTAAAAAAACTAATCTGTAAGGCAAAGCTAACTCTCACTCTCGTTCAGTCTTCCCAGCCTGCTGTTTGACCAGATGGAAAAGGGACCTGAGTGACACAGCAGCCCCTCAGTGCTGCAGGAAATCAAGAGCAATTTCTTTATACATTAACTATTGGTATTAGAGGAATACATCATTTGTGCATCAAATAGTCTTGGCCGAGTTGAACTGGGTGACTCCTGGGGATCTGTGATCAGCAGTGGAGTACAATGAAGGAATCAGGAGCCCTGCATTAGAACCCTAGGCAAATCACTTCACCCCCTAGGTCTCAGTCTTTATCTACAAACATGAGTTAGAACTAAATGACCTCTAAGGTCCCTCTCAGATCTACGGTCCTCTGTTCCCTATTGTCCTTTTGTAGGGTTGAGGATGACTGCCTCATTCCAACATGGTTCAGATTGTGCATTTCTAATACCTTCGGGGTCTCCCCTCAATGCAGACCATCTTCCCAGAAACATTATTTCCTCTTTGTTCAGTCATGCCCTTCTCTTTATGACCCCATTTGGGGTTTTCTTGGCAGAGATACTAGAGTGATCTTGCCATTTCCTTCTCCAGTTAATTTTACAGATGAGGAAACTGAGGCCAACAGGATTAAGTGACTTGTCCAGGGTCACATATCTATAGTAAGTAAGTGTCTGAGGTCATATTTGAACTCAGGAAGACTCATCTTCCTGACTCCAGGTCCAGCGCTCTATCCTAGCCCAATTCTCTCCCCCTTGGACCCACTTTTCTCTTGTTACCAGCTTTGCTCAGTAAATCCCTGAAACCTTTCCCCCATCATCCATCGGCTATCCCACTTCCTGTCTTCCAAGTCATTTGTCTCTGCCTTGAAAACCCTGCTTCCTTGGGAAGTCCTCCCTGGTTAGGCAGAAACTAGAGAAAGGATTCCAATAATCTTCTTCCACCACCAAATCTCCTTACCACCTCAGAAAAGAAACTCCCTGAGGGGAGAAATCACATTTGAGTATTCAAAGCTTCTGCCAGCACAGCACTCAGTGAAACCTCAGAAGAGAGAAGCTTGTGATGCATAATTTTTCAAGAATCTGGAAAAGATCCAGAGGAGAGAAAAAGTAAAAAATAAGTCAAGGACTAGAAAGGAGGCCCTAGGAGTAAAACCTCGAATGAATGAGTGAATCAATGAATCAATGAATAAGTGAGTGAGTGAATGAATGAGTGAATGAATGAGTGAATGAGTGAATGATAATAATGGGGGGAGGGGTAGAGGGAAAGGAAGGGAATGAGCATTTATATAGCCATACTGTATGCCAGACACTGTGCTAAGTACTTCAATAAAGCTCTTAAAGTTTTACAAAGTCCTTTCTATCAATATTAATAATCTATCCCAACAAAATGTGTCAGAGTAGCCTCAACCAGACTAAGATGTCATTGGAAAATGCTTAAAAAAAATAAAATTAAAGTACAATAAAACACAGATAATGCTCATTGGTGGTTTTCTAAGTCAATATGCCTCACGTGGGTGTCCCTTTATACTTGATTTTGACATACAGCTGCATGCATTATTTCATTTAGTCCTCACAGTTCTACAAAGCAGGTGCTATAGTTATTCCCATTTTACAGATACAGAAACTGAGTTGACTGTCAAGAGAGGCTAAGTGATTTGCGTAGCTAGTAAGTGTCTAAGGAAGGAATTGGAACACAGGTCTTCCTGACTCCAAGTCTATCCCCTGTGCCAGCTTCATGGATTGCTGGAATCTACGCCTTCCTCTATGCAGTCTGAGGTTCTTAGCTTTGGGGGTGGGGGGGCGAGTGGAGGAGAGGGTCCCCGCATCACACAGCTGACGTTTACTGAAACTGCTTACTTCTGACTGAGAATTCCCAGAATCCCCCAAGTTCAGTTCATGCACCATCTCTGACAAAGAGCTGTTCCTGATCTCCTCCCCTCCAGGCTGTCAGAGTTCACTCCCTCCTCAAACTATCCCCTATATTTTTCCCTGTTTATATGTTGTGTCCCCCAGTAGAGTGTTAGCTTCCGGAGGAAAGTGACTGACTTTCATTTTGTCTTCATATCCTCAGTATCCAGCGCGTTATTTCACACAAAGTAAGAACTTAAGAACATGTTGGGGTGGTATAGGGCAGCGAGGCGGTCCAGTAGATGGAGCGCCAGACCTGGAGTGAGGAAGACTCAGCTTCCTGAGTTCCAATCTGTTCTGAGACACTTACTAGCTGTGTGACCCTGGGTAAGTCATTTAACTCTGTTTGCCTCAGTTTCCTCATCTGTAAGACGAGCTAGAGGAGGGAATGGCTAAACATCTCCAGTATCTTTGCCAAGAAAACCCAAAATGGGGTCATAAAGAGAAAGACATGACTGAACAAAGGGGAAATAATGTCTCTGTGCCTTTTCTCACTCCCCAATTGATGGCACCTTTTCTGCCTCTTTTCCCAGGTACAAAAATCCCTAGTTATAGCTCTTATGGGACACAAGGGAACAGATGCCATGACTTTCTAGTTTGAATGCTCTATGACTTATGAAGGCTGTTCTAGCTCCAGGATCCTCTGACTTGGGGACCTTGCAAAGGCAAAGACAATGATAGAATTCACACAGATGAGATAAAGGTTTGAAGACAAAATTGGCTTTGGGTTTGTAGCTTTCTACAGTCATCATTAAACCTCTACACCCAATCTCCCAACCTGTTTCCTTCCATTTCTCACTGGACTTGGAGCCAGTAGACTGGGTTCAAACCCAAACTCTCCCATTCACTATGTAAATAACCTTAGGAAGTCACCTCCATATTCTCTCTCCCTCTCTCTCTTTCTTTCTTTTCTTCCCTCCTTCCCTGCCTCCCTTCCTCATGCTCCTCATCTATAAAATGATGACCACTGAGGCTCCTTTCTAGGTCTCATACTACTATTCTTTGATCAATCAAAAATCATGCCTCTCTTCCTCCAGGCTGTTTCCTTGCCACTCTCATGATCTAGGTACTTAGGCAATGGAGGGTAGACAAGTCGTTTAGAGCAACTAGCCTGGAATGCCCAGGAGGAAATACTGCAGCCAGAAAGAATGCCTTGTTTCCATTCTATGGTAAAAAAAAATGAGCATGGAGAAGCCACTCTGGGGGTGGTTTCTCTTAAAACAAGGAACAGGAGAAAGAAAGGAAAAGAAAAAGCCCTGTCAGCTAAATCCTGGATCTCTCTCCAATCTATGTCTCTCCTAATGAGAATAAGGCAGCAAGGCTTCCTCTCTAGCCACCAAGGAACTCATTGGGAGTTAATTTGGAGCTAACTGAATGAAAAAGAATAAATGAGTAGATATTGCAGTTTATGGATGACTGAATCAACCTCCAGGCAGTGAATAGAGGCCCAAGGTCCCTTTCATGCCCATAGAAAGAAGACAGCTGAGATTTCTTCCACTTAAGCTGTAAACTGGAGATGCCAGAGACAAGACAGAGTGGGTAAATTCTAGCCCCTTTAGTACAGAGTTGAGCAAAAGGAAGTCACACATCAACCTGGCTCCAAGAAACAATTCAGTAATTGAATTAAGAGCTTTGACAATAAAATCATAGGGTTTAGAGCTTAAAGGGGACCTTAGAGATCACAAATTCAAACTCCCACATTTTACAGATGAAGAAGCTAGGATTCAAAGGAGCTGTGAACTGTACAAGGTCACAAAGGTCATAGAGTCAGGATGTGAAGCCAGGTCCTCTGACTCCAAATGAAAAAATCAGGGATGAAGTGTCCTTGGAGAGAGAAGAATAATCCTGGCTTCTTCTGACCTCCCCTGCTTCTAGCTTCCATCTGCATCTGTACTGGCTCACCTTTACTGAGATATTATACCCTTGATACACAAAAGGGATTATTCTTCCCAGATTCTGCAACAACCCACCCCACCACCACCCACCATGCTATGATATGCTGGGCCTCCTTTTTCTAAAATCTAATACATACTTTGAGGCTTTCCCCTCCAAACTCCAACCTCATTAGTAGGTATACATTGAGCCATACTCAATTTACTTCTTGGTTCCATTTTTGACCAGTGGCATATATTTATGAGACAGCTCTGGGATTAGGGATACAATCTGTGGCTATGGAAGAGAAATTTGTTTCATTTTTCCTATTCAGAAAGAGATAGGCTGCCTGCTATATGGTTAAATAATAGGTCTTAAAGTCAGGAAAACCTGAATTCAAATCCTACCCCCAACAGATCCTGTTCGTGTGACCCCGAGGGCATCGCTTCATTTCACTGAACCCTGGCATGTAATCTTGGATATACTAATTACTTAATAAATGCTTATTAAATTTTATTGAATTGATTTTTTATATATCAGTACTTCAAAGATGTGGAATAGTGTAAAGAGTGCTAGATATTGGTTGGAGGACCTGAGTTCAAACGCCTGCTCTGTTGCTTACGTAATTCACTTGATCCCTCTGGCCCTCTGTTTTGTCATATATAAAATGAAGGAAATTAGACTAGAAGGCTCCTAAGGCCCTTTCCTTCTCTAAATCTGTGATTCTTCTACATCCTATGGTCTTTGGTTTCCTCAGCATGCACAGTAAATGATGCTCAGATACCTTCAGGTTTCCATATTCCTGGTCTCTGTCTCAGCATGGTGAGAGAAAGAAGGGAAGGAGAGAGGCTAAGAAAGAATATCTATTTTCTGAAAATTAATAAGTGATCATTAGTAACCCCCAGGATAATAGAGCTGGTGGTGGTCCAAGCAGTCAGCAGACCCTCCTATGACACGGTCCTCAGTCCTCTCACCATCTCGGGCCCCTTCCTCTGAGCATGCTCCAGTTTGTCAATTCCCTTCCTAAAATGTGTCACCAAACCAAGCCCAATAATTCCGAAGTAATCATTCTGACTTGTTTAGCTACAGACCCTTTCAGGACAGGACAAAGGTGGTATGGGACTAGAAGGACAAGGAGACAAATGAAGATTCTCTGTTGCCCTATCTATCAAATGAGTAGATTACACTAGAGTAGAGATTCTGAACTTTTTTTGTATCATGAAACCCTTTATCAGTCTGTTTAAGCTAATGAATCCCTTCTCAGAATGTTGGGGGTTGTTTTTGTTTTTGTTTTTGGAGGAGAGAAGGCAGGGCAATTGGAGTTAAGTGACTTGCCCAAGATCACACAGCTAGTTTTTTGTGTTAAGTGCCTGAAGCTAGATTTGAACTCAGGTCCTCCTGACTCCTGGGCTGGTGTTCTATTCACTGTGCCACCTAGCCACCCCTCAGAATGTTTGTAAGTACATAAAGCAAAATATGTAGAATTACAAAGGAAACTAATTATATTGAAATACAGTTATAATAGAAGAAAAGAAACAACAACTTCACAGACCTCAGGTAAAGAACCCCTGGACAAGCTGATCCTGTGCAGTCTAGATACTGCCTTCTATAATCCCCATTTAGGCCTTGTACAAAGGGAAGGCCTAGTTTCCCCACTCCCCAGTTTTCAAATATTTTCTAACACAAAAACTAAAGATATGAGTGTTTATTTTCCACCCCCCACTAAAGGCAAAAGAGAAAGGTCTCAGTAAGCTGTACTTGTCAGCCTATACTTCTTTCAAATGGATTTTAAAGGCTGTTGAGACAGCGCCTGGAGGAGCAGAGCAAGATGACTTCATCATATCTAGTTCCCTTCTGCTCAACAGACACAGGCCTGACATTTTACAGCATTTCAAAGCAACACTCTCAAAATGAGAGTGTTGACACGAGAGTGACATACTTCCTTAGGATCATAGGACTTAGTGCTTAGAGATCACCAAGTCTAATGCCCTCATTTTCCAGACAAGGAAAACTATTACCCTGGGAAGTAAAAGTTTTACAGGTTTAAATAGCAAAGCCCAAATTGAAATCCAGGTGCTCAGATCCCAAATCCAGTGCTCTTTCCACTAAGCTGGGCTACCATGACTAGACAGAGACTTCACCAATCTCCATGGCACTGCTCTGCCTTCAGTAAGACCCATCCCAGAGTCATCGAGATATAGATTTAGAACTGGAAGAGGGACCTTAGAGGCCATTAAGTCCAGTCCCCCATTTTAAAGAAGGGTAAAGTGACTTGCCCAGGATTATCAAGCTAAGAAGTATTTGGAGCAGAATTCAAACCCAAGTCTTCCCAATTCCTAAGGATAGTGTCATATCCATCATGATATTCTATCTCTCAGAGAGATTCCTCAATGTGTGTTTCTCTCCCACAAAAATAGCCTTTCTGCTTCAGTGCTGAAGGTGTGAGCCCACTGACCAAGCAGGGGTATAGATATGAAGCACTTGGGTGAATGTCTTCACTGTCTCATCCTGCTCCACTCACTAACTCAGGGAAGAGTTATAATCAAGGTCCTTCAAGGTTCCATGGTTCTAACTGACACCCTTCCTCAGGCTGGGGAGCTAAGAGAGGGGTGAATTGCCATCAGGAGGTTCTAGCATAAATTGGGGCCAGAATTTGCAGTAGAAACAAGTAACACATAGGAACATAAGCAGGTAAGAAGCAGAAAGGTCGAGAAGCAAGATCAAAACTAAGAATCCTGAAAAGGTTTGAGAGGAGACTAACAAAAAGATGAAGTACAGGATCCAGGGACAGGAAAGCAAGAGAAAGTGCTGTCCTGGTTTTTCCATCAGTATATTCGTGTTTCTATGCCCAGCCAGCCAACGTTGGCCAGGCCCACCCTCCAGTTAGTTCTCAAGTCCTCATTGTTCTCCATGGCAACAGTACAGTGGCATACTGCACATGCAGATCAATCCGAGGGGTAGTGGATACAGCGCAATGAACTTTCAAGGCCTCGCCCCGCTTCTTTGGCCCCACCCAGACCCTCAGCTCCCTACCTGTCAGAGACAGCCTAGGAATGTGGAGACACATGCAGAGATGGGGGAGGCATAGACATAGTATTAGAGCTAAGATCACACTGCAGATAATCAACAGATTCACTTCAGTACCTCCAGCTTGTACAGGCATCTGAAAAATGGGGGGCATGCCGGTGAGCAGGGGCCTGAGAGAAAGAGGCCCCCTAAGCACACAGTGCCTTCAAAATGCTGGGTTTTTCAACCAGGTACATAGTACTTACCTTGCAGGGTTGTAGTAAAGATCAAATGAGACAATATTTGTAAATAATTTGTAAAATTAGCACAGTGCCTGCTTAGCAGACACTTATTAAATATGTTTCCTTCTTCCCTTCCATCTTCTCTCCTTTCCTCCTTCCGTCCCATCTTCCTTCCCTCCATCCCTTCTTTGCTCCCCCACTTTAGTGTTAAGGTTAAATAATTTGCCCAGGATCACACAGCTAGTAAATGTTCAAGGTCAGATTGGCACTCATATCTTCTTGACTCCGGCCCCCGTGCTCTGTCCACTGTGGCACCACCCAGCTGCCTCAACGATCACAAAGCTGGAATGGCAGATCCTAGAACAGAACCCACGTCTCCAAATTGCTAGAGGTGGCTTTGCCCCGCACCACATTGTCTTACTTTCCTGTTCCCCATGCCCTCATCACTAGCCATGACTCTCTAGGTAAGTGTCTCAATTTAGTGAGTCAGGGTTTGGCTGAAGGAAGAGTATTGGGTCCAGAACTGAGAGAGAAGTAGGTTTCATTAGTGCCTGTGATGCTGTCTACATGTGTGACCACTAGAAAATCGTGTCTCTGAGCTTCAGTTTTCTCATCTGTATAATGGGGACAGTAACCTGCAGTCCTTACCTCACAGACTGGTGGTAAAAATGGGATGAGGTCATACATACAAACCACTTTGCACATCTTAAAAGTCCTATATAAATAGTAACTATTATCACCACTTACCCATACCTTGAAATAGTCCCAAAACCTCCCATTGGTCTTTGTTTCCTTAAACGGTTCCAAATCAGCGCCTTCCACAGAGAGGAGTAGCTCGGACAATGGTTTCCAAAGCCTTTGAGGTTGCAAATTGCTAAAAATAAAATAAAATAAGTATTATATTAATGAGTCTCTCCTCATTGAATCCCCAGAACATTTTATAAATTTAAATAATGCAAGGCTGAATATGGATGGAATCAGTGGCAGATAGCAGCAGGGTGGGGATATGGAATCGTGAATAAATTATAGAGCTCAGGCCAGAGTGATCCACAGAGGAGCAGAGGGAAAGGAGACGAGACAGGCAGCCCTTCAGATTGGAGGGGACAGCAGGCAAAGCCTGGACTGGGTAACCAGAGCTCCAGAGGAAGGCACAGAGTACCCCTACTCTGACTCCTGAGAGCTGTGGGGAAAGCAAATCATGGATGATCTGTGGACAAAGGCTCAGGCAGCCTGTCTGTGAGACAAGCCAGCACAGGAACAGGAAAGCAGAGGTTCTGAGGATCAAAGACCAAGAGCCGGGAGGGTAGAGGTCATCCAACCCAACCTCATCAGCTCAGATTCACACCACTAGCAAGTGTAGGGAGGGGAGATTTGAGCCTGCATCACTAATGGCACCAAGTCTTGCCAGTTCTGCCGTACCACATTACCTTGCCTCTATTATCTTATTTGACCTTTACAATAATCCTGATGTCAGATTGGTATTAGCCACATTTTTTCAGGCAAGACATTGACTTTTTGAGTCACAATTCTGTGTGTGCCAAACACACCAGATGAATTCAAGACAACTAGCTTTTAAGAACACTGGAACTCGCACACAGTGGGTAGTCAATGCTAAAGTAAGGACCTTAGAATTAAGAAAACAAAACTTATAAATATAAAATAGATTAATGCAAATTAGTTTACTTTTCAGTGCCAAGATGAATACTAGGAGGGACCCGCAGGATCATAGTAGGCAGGGAAGGTTTCTTGGAAGAGGTGGGATTTGAGCAGGGTTTTGAAGATAGGGAGGTGTAGACAGAGGAAAGCAACAGCAGAGGATGTTCTGCACAGAGGAGAAATGTCCTTAGTTAAAGGGTAAAAGCAGGAAGGAGGACGAAGTGAAGAACCTGGCCTGTCTGGAATACAAGATTTGTGTGGGGCACCAGTTTGGTTCAAATTTGGCCTGTGATGAAACCTATGGAACCTTAACAAGTCAATTAATCTCCATGGGGCTCAGTTTTCTCATCTAAGAAATGGGAGGGTTGGGGTTAAGTGACTTGCCCAAGGTCACACAGCTAGTTTTTGTGTTAAGTGTCTGAGGCCGGATTTGAACCAAGGGTTCAATTTGAATCTCTGGGTCTCTGAACACATCCAGAGAATACCAAACAGATGTCTCCTTGAGGATTTTTCCTTCCCAGAGCCTGTCTTACCATTGGATATTTGGGAGGGATAGTCTATTCCCTGATCATTGGGCAGGAGCATATTTCTCTTCTAGTGGGATATAAACACTTTATGCTTTTGGGTTATTCTAGGAAAAAAGACTTTTCAGCTCCCCTTATTAGCTAACCACTTTCAGAATGTTTCAGTGACTTTCACTGTCTTATAGACATACCTCTCTTAACCTCTCTGACTTCCTTTAAGGGCCAACTAAAATTCCACATTCTATAGGAAGCCTTCCCCAACCCCCTCTAAATTACAGTGCTCTCCAACCCTTTCTAAATTCTAGTGCTCTCCCTCTGTCAATTCTCCTTGCTTGTCCCGAATAAGGATTGCTTTGTAGATTTTTGTTAGCATGTTGCCTCCCTTGTTAGATTGTAAGCTCCATGAGGGCAGGGACTGTCTTTAGTCTCTTTTTGTATACTTAGCACAGTGTCTGGCACATAATAGGTGCTTAATAAATATTGATTGATTGATTGATCTTTCTTTTTTTGATTTTTTTTCTTTTTGCTTTTTGGAGGGCAGTTGGGGTTAAGTGACTTGCCCAAGGTCTTCTCAGGCCCATAGTAAACCACCTTGACTAGTTAGTAAGAGTAATAGTAGATAGCTTAACGGGGCGGAGCCAAGATGGCAGTGTAGAAGCAGCAAGGTCCTGCAGCTCCCACACCGCCACCCTAAACACCCAGAAAATTATGAGCCCAGATAAAGTCTAGGATTCTCAGACTCACACAAAAATACAGAGAACACATCTCTCATTGAAGGCAGCTGGGCAGCAGGGGCTCATCGCGGCAGCCAGCAGCCGGAGCGGAGGATGGAAGAGCCTGAAGCCGAGACTATGGCCAAGCCTGGGACAGTGGGAAGGAGCCTGGCTGAGCTGAGCCGAGCCCCGCAGCCAGTCTACAGGAGAGATCTACAGCCTCCAGCACCTCCACATCTGCTAAGGTGTGAGGAACAGGGATGGGAGAGGGGCAGCTCGTAGAGACCGGGGCAGCTCACAGAGACCCGGCCAGGCCAAAACCAGAGCCGAGGCCAGGCTAGGCCCCAGTGTGGCCTGGAGGAGTGAGCCTACTTCAAAGAAAATCTAAAGCACCTGCCTAAAGGAATCTTAAAATCCTCAGAGACCATTAGTGAAAGTGAAACTTAGAAATTTAATTTGGGGTGGCAAAGCGGTTCGGCCAATCTGCCCTTGGGGCAAGGAAGCAGTGGGGGAAGGGAACTGCTGGAACCGGCAGCAGCCCCCACCAGGGTGCGTCAGAGCCCCTGGCCTTCGAACTCCGCAGTGGGGCTGAATCTATTTATCAGGGCCAAGTGCTCTTGCGTTGAGTGGCGTGGATCCA
>CM053597.1:89509952-89529033 GCA_028646575.1 Pseudocheirus occidentalis | reverse complement strand
TATATTGTGAATTGTTGATTGAATCAACTCCCTCTTAGGTAAACTAGGTCATTCCTTTTGTTAACTGATTGATTGAATCTTAAAATGGGAAGCTGGTTTCTCCCTTAGGGAAACCAGCTGATTCTTCTCTTGTTCCTTGTTCCTTTCTGTAATAAGATATAATATTGAGACTCTCCTTGTTCTGAAGATTGTATATAATATTACGAATTGTTGATACTGTGAACATTGTACTGAATCTGATTTTGTAATGGAATAAACAGAGTGTTCACTAATACTGTGTAATCTGAATCTTAAAAGCTGTTCACAGTAGCATTCTCTTAGGAATCTACTGCTGATTGGCTTTACAGGAGGTCAGCAGGAGCACAAAGAAAGACAAGGGCATAAGAGGTTTTTTTTTAAAGTGTATAAGTCTTAAGAAGTAAGCATCTTTGGTAGTAAAAGTTTTGAAGACCAGTAGAAATTTACTATAGATTAATGTGTTTCCCAGGTGGACAATTTGGAAACCCTGCCCTGAATGTATTCCTTTTCTACTCCAGGACTGACTTCTAGGGATGTCTAACTTGATAAGTTAAACATGTTACATCAGACTTTTACTGTCATGAATTACTATATTTCCATAGGAATTTCAAAGACTGAAAGATCTGGAAGAGATCTTACAGATTATTATTGTAAGGGGCAGCTAGGTGGTATAGTGCATAGAGTACTGGCCCTAGAGTCAATAGGACCTGAATTTAAATGTAGCCTCAGACACTTGACACTTACTAGCTATGAGACCCTGGGCAAGTCACTTAACCCCAATTGCCTCACCAAAAAAAAGGGAAAAAGAAAAAAAAGATTATTATTTTAACTCTAATTGTTGACGTAATGAACTGGTCCAGTCTCAAGGACATACATGTAATAATAATTTTCTTGGTGGTTCTTGTATCATCCTAACATATTCCTTGGGAAGAACAAAGTCTAATTTATGTCTCTCATAGGGCTCTCAGTTACCCTGCAAGCATTGAAATCAGCAAGGGGATTAAATGCAGAAAAGAATTATTTAAGACATTATGGGATTCAGAAAAGACTTGTGTTTCTACTCTTAACAGAAAAGCTAGAAAAGTAGCTCTCGAGCACCACCTCCCCAGTTCACTGTCTCCACAATGTGATGGAACCTTAGAGTGAAGAAGTCCTTGCATTTCGAGAGGAATTGGCAGGTCTTGAGACCATCACAGTCCTCATTCTGGTGATTCCCTTTAGTTTCTGGTAGGGCTTTGTAGCTGGTGGGCAGCGGTTTCTTGACCAGGAATGAAGCTTAACCAGCTCCCTTGCCTTACCTCCATACCCTCTTGGTACCACACTAGCAATCTGTGCTGGGCACCTGCCCCTCTCTCATATGGTGCCTAGTTGCTTGTTTCGCTCATGTTCACATACCCAGAATTTCTTGCTGGGTGCTTTATGTACTCATGAATATGCTGTCTGGTTTATATATAGCTGGGCAAAAGAGGGACAGTTATCAACTCCCATTAGTGTATTCCCACTAGATAATATTAATCCAACCTTCTTATTTAATAGATGAGGACACTGAGGTTCAGAATGTTTGAGGGTCTTGCCCGAGATTATACAGTTCCAGAGTGGTAGAGCTGGCACATGAACTCAGGTCTTTTGATTCCAAACTAAATGCTTTTTTGATTTTACCACACTGTGAGAGAACATGACTTGATTTCAGTGATATCTGAATCCATATGATAAGGTACTGCATTATAAGAGGGTCCTTAAAAAGCTACTTTCTCAGATGTTTACACAATTGCCCAGAGTATGTGTATTTGCACTACATAGCAGAAAGATTATAAAACTAGATGGTAGATGACCCCGTTCTTTTCCTAGTTGTATCACTAATTTACCATGTAAAATTCCTTCCCTCTCTGAGTCTTGGTTTCCTCATCTAAAAAACAAATGGGTTGGACTGGGTTATCTTGTACATTCCTTCTAGCTTTACAGAAGTTCTATCCATGATCCTCAGTAGGCACAGCATCATTTAATATTCTGTCATCATCTCTTCAAGGACAGGGATTCTGTCTAGAGTTTCTTTTGCATCTTCCAGCTACAATTGGGGCTAAACTCTGCACATGATGGGGGTTCAATTAATGCCAGTGACTGAGTGCCTAGATGCCTTCTCCTGATTTATTAGTGGCAACAATGATGACTAGATTTTTAAAAATCTCTCCTCAAAGAGAAGATGCAGTTGCTCTGCCTCCATTTTGCTCTCCCAAGGGGACAGATTCTGGCCTCTCATTTGGTGGCCTGTCAAAGACTCCTCTCCTGCTGAGAGGAGGCATGTGACAATTCAGTAGGAGCGATGGGGAATCCCCTCCTGGGGACAGCTTGCCTGTAGAGCCCTGGCTGTCAGGCCTGTCACCTACGTACCACAAGGACAAGACAAAGGCGCAAGGCCATCAGCTGCCTCTCCTCTCCTGATGACTGTCGGCAGCACATTCTGGTCTGAGGGGCTCCTGAACATAAATCAATCTGTGGCTGCACTGGCTGACAGAGCACAGTACAGCCAGGGATGGATTATCTTCCTTACTTTTTTCCCTCTTTTTTCTCCCTTCCCCTTTTCATTGTTACAAGGATAAGTGAGCCACATTGATTATTCTTCTCCTACACTGAGCCATGCACCAGACCAGCCAGAAACTGCTCAGATCCACAAACAGCATCACTTTCCCTGCTGGAGCAATGTCTCTTCTGGCATAGGTTCACCCTCCTCCTCCTCCACCCCTCATCTCTCCCCCACTTAGCATACCCTTAAGAGCCAATCAGATCTAAAGTACTCTATTACAAGAAGTAGCTCTATTCCATAAGATTTGGGTTTTAATCCTGATTCTGACACTTTCTTTGTGTTCTTGGGTCAGTCACTCAGGCAGAAATTTGTTAAGCATTTTCCATGTTCCAGACACCATTTTAAGCACTGTGCCTGCCCTCAAAGAGCTGCCATTCCTCTCTGGGTCTGTTTCCTCATCTGTAAAACAAGGGGATTAGAGTATGTGATTTTTAAGGTCTCTTCCAATTGTAACTTTCTTAAATTGTGGATTATTCAGGTTTGGAATTCAACTCTTAAATTCTGTACAATTTCAAAGTGCCATCCATGCACACATTCCCTCTTCTCCCATCTTGTGCCTTTGCTTATACTGGTCATAGGATCATGGATTTTGAGTGGGAATAATAGTAACGATGGCTAGCATTTATATAGTGTTTTAAGGTTTGCCAAGTGATTTACAAATATCTCATTTAATCCTCACAGCTTCCCTGGAAAGGGGGTGCTATTATTACCCCCATTTTATAGAATAGGAACCTGACATCCAAAGAGGTTAGGGACTTGCCCAAGGTCCCACCACTAGGAAATGCCTAAAGAAGATTTGAACTCACTTCTACCTCACTTCAAGCCCAACACTCTATATTCCACTAATGTTTCCTAACCCGATTCCCTTCTTCCTCTCTTCTTATTGCCAACTCGTCCCTCCAGGTCCCATTCAAAAAACCACCTCCTAAAATCCTTCACTGTCACCCCACCTCCCAAGGTTAAAGGAATTTCTCCCTCATCTGATCTCATAGCACTTGGTCTTTTTCTCATACCTTTTCATGCCCTAATTTCTATTACATTTCCTGCACATATGTGTTATTTCCCCCATTTAGTCATACTCTCTTTGAGAAAAAGGACCTTTGGGAGTGGCTAGGTGGTGCACTGAATAGAGCACTGGCCCTGGAGTCAGGAGGACCTGAGTTCAAATTTGGCCTCAGACACTTAACACAAAACTAACCATGTGACCTTGGACAAGTCACTTAAGGCCAACTGCCCTACCTTCCCCCCTCTACAAAGCAAGAGAGAGAGAGAGAGAGAGAGAGAGAGAGAGAGAGAGAGAGAGAGAGAGAGAGAGAAAACAGGGGTCTTCTCTTATTGATCTCTGTGTCCCTGGAGCCTAGAGTCATTCTCTACACCTCATTTTTTTTGTTTGAAAAAATTTGAGATTTCATCACTGTAGGTACAATCACCACTGACATAAATGATAACCTTATGAGTTGCCATGGTAGAAAAATTTATCACCTGGTGGCCAGCCTTCCAATGATGAGCTTCTGTGAATTTAGCTGATGAAAGACTTGATCACTGGATTATTATCAAAGCCTTTCCACCTTGGGAGGATCCACAACAGTTTGTGTTTGATGGGTACTCTTCAATATCCCAGGGTTGCTCTCACACCAAACAGTAGGTGTTTAATGTTTTATGAGTGAAAGAATGAAAGAACAAAGAAAGAAGAAAGGCAAAGAGAGGGCAGAGAGAGAAAGGAAGATAAAGAAAGAAGGGAGAAAGGGAGAGTAAGAAAGGAATCGGGAGAAAATGAGAGAGAGAAGGAAGGGAGAAAGAGCAAAGGAGGAAGAGAGAAAAAAGGGAAGAGAGAAGGTAATAGAACAAGCAAGAAAATAAGAAGGGGGGAGAGAGAGAGAAATAAGTAGAAGGAAGGGAGAGGGAAAAAGAAGATGGAAAAGAAAGAAAGAAATAAGGAAAGGAAGGAAGGGAAAGCGAGTGAAAATCAAAAGGAAGGATTAAACTAGATGAGGTCTAGAGCCCTAATAGCATCCTTGAGATAGAATCTTGAGATAAACTAGCAGAATTGTAATTGAGAATGGTTCTTTGTCTAAGGCATTGAATTTAGAAGGTACTGAAAGCATTTATGGTCCCTTGGTTTCAGTAGGAGGAAATGTTGAATTGGGTACCTAGTTAGCAAACATAATTATTTAAAATGGAAAATGACTACATGGTCCACTAATTTACCCTTATAACCATAGTCTATGTGGACTCCTGCTTGACCCAGCTCTACTCTGTTACCCTATCACAGAACCTGGTAGCCTTCCTGGCAGTGCTCTAGTGGTGTACTGATATCCCCACCCATGGGGGTCAGCATCATAGATTGAGGGCTTTCCAATTGATCTGGGAACGGTTTGTGTTGCCCCAGGGACAAAACTGGCTAGTTACAGTTCTGCTCCTTAGAGGGTCCTTAGAGAACCAAGCAATACTCAATCATGTCTAGAAGTGTAAGGTTTCATTGCATAGGAAACATTGGGACCTGTTTGCTATCAAGATTGTCTCTGTTGGTGCCACTATTAATAAGACAACATCTCCCAATGGGGACATTTCTATTGGGACCATGGTAGGTTTCTCTACATAATAACAGCTCCCATTTATATAACGATTTTAAGTTAGTGTGCTTTCCTGATAAAAATCCTGTGGTATAAGCTTTATTCTCTCTGTGACAGGACCAATATCCTTAAGGGTCTCTACCCCCTCCCACCTACTACCCAAAGCAGGAATTAAGTTTTTCAAAAAAGTCAAAGAAACTTAACCTTGGCATCTTACTGGCCCCCGCCTAGCTTGATGCAGCTTCCTGGTCACCTAAGGGAATAAAAGTCCCATTCATATCAGGGTCTTTCAGAACCCATGTCTTTTTGAAAGCCATAAGAGTCACCATACCCTTCCCCACTGAACAGATGTCTTTACTTATGGAGATGAGGGGAATTGTTTACACAGGGTATCCAGAAAGTTTTAGGGCAATAACCTATTATACCTATTGTTATTATTATTATTATTGCTAAATTTTAAGCTATAAAATGATTATTTTTTTAAGCTGTCAAACCTTAAAATGCCACTAAGACTTTTAGGAGACCTTGTAGCTAAGGTCCACATATCCTTGTTGCATATTCTTGGTATGTTAGGGCTAAATAAACCTTTCATCAACTGTTAAATGCCTTAGAAGAGTCTTATTTTGTCTCTCAATCGAGCCTCAATTAATAGGGTGCTGGCATCAAATTCACCCCTAACTGTTCCTCATTTGACATATGTGGGAATTAAGGCAACAAGAGATTAAATGATTGCCAAAACTCCTACAGCTTGGTTAGTGGCAGTGGTAGGATCTGAATTCATTTCTTTTGGATCAAGCTATTATACTATAACTGCTTTAATTTAGTTTTTTCTGCTAATACTATTTTATTTTTCTTCCCAGTTTAACATGTAAAAAAATTTTAACATTAAAAAAAGTTTTGAGTTCCAATTCTATCCCTTCCCTCATGCCTCCCTGAGATGGTATGCAATCTGATGTAGGTTATACATGACTGCTTTGCTTTAGATAGATAGAATAATATATATACCAACAGTTTTGGGCTGATACCAAACTGAATGAGGCAGCATTAGGGTCCAGTGCCATCTTTCTCTTGGGACCTTCCTTCTGATTTTCGGTGCCTCCTCTTACAGTGTCCCCATTAAATGCCTGCTTTCCCCACTTACCCCTTAACTCTCAATCGTACCTACTGATCCCTCTTATACTATTCCTTCCCTAACCCCTCTTCTCTACCCTTCGAGAAAGAAAAAAAAAATCACTTGCTCAATAATAGAATACTGGAGCAGAAGGGGATGAGAAATTAAACAATCTCAGAGTTGGAAAAACTTATCTCATCCAGCCCATGCTTGATCAGGAATCTTGCTCATAATTCTCCTGACATGGGATCATTCAGCTTCAATCAATAAATCAATAAGCATTTATTAAAAGCCTACTGCATTCTGGGTACTATGTTTGTTACTTCTACTTGAAGACTTCTAGGAATATTGAGCTTATTACTTCCTGAGGCCATGCATTTGGTTCAACTGAGAAGGAGGCAACATTTGGGAGTGTCATCCATGGTTCTCTTGGGGCTTTCTTTTTGACTTTTAATGACATCCCTTCTTCCCCTTTATCTTCTCTGGGTGGTTCTAATTGTTGGGCTCTAATCACTAGGAAAACATTCCTCAGAACAAGCTAAGATGTATTTTTATTTGTTTATTTGCTTTTATACATTTCATCCACTGTTTTTAGTTGTGAGTTTTGGGGTTCAGCAAAAAGTCTCTTCCCTCTTCCAAATGATGGTCCTTCAAACAGTTGGACAACTGCCATGTCTGTTTTAAGTCTTCTTTTCCACAGGTTAAACATTCCTTCCTCAGCTAATTCTTGTAAATCTTGGTTCTAAAGCCCCCTCTGGACAATCTTGAAGGGACTTTAGACACTGCTGGCTTCCATCCTCTCATTTACAGATGAGGAAACCTAGGCCTAGAGATGCCAAATGCATCACATTGTCATACACACACATCATTTTGAAGTTGGAGAAACTAAGGCATGAGTGATTTGTCCAAGGTCAGGGAAGTTAGTAGGCTATGGGCCATAAGCATTGCCTGCTTTGGGGATGGCAAGACTCCAATTAGAAGTCATCCCTACTTGCCCTCTTGCCCAGTTAACTTTTATTTTTATGTGTTCCATAAAAATATAGAAAATTCCCCCAATATGTCAATGACTGGGGCAAGAACCCGTGTCTCAGTACTTCCATTCCACCATTCCTTCCATTATGCCTGGGGAGGGGGAAGCTCTGTATATTCTACTCCCTCAGGGCTCTGTTCTTTGCCAGGGTTGATCTGATCAACTAATTCATGGTAATCAAATAATGACTTAATGTTTTATCTCTCTCAGATAATTTACTTACATTTTAACAAGGGCCTGTCAATATGCCTCTAGGGGCAATAATTTCAGACCTTTTATCATTGCTTAGGAGAAAATATTTTTGGAAACGGGGGGTTTCTTAGGGCCTCCCAAGTGAGAGTAGTAGCTCACCTTTATGTAATTCTTTTCAATTTACAAAGCACATTTCTCACAACACTATGGGAGGTAGGGTAACACAAGTATAATTCCTACCTCTTCTCCCTGCCAACATGATGTCTTGCAAAGAGTATTAGCTATAGGGTCAGAAGACCTGGGTTCACAGCAAGGCCTTGTGACTTAGTGCCTATGTGGCTCTGGCCAAAACACTTCACCTCCCTTGAGGCTCAGTTTCCTGATCCTTGCCATGAGTGGGATGGACTCGTCCACCCCCAAGAGTCCTAGCTTTGGATTCTAAGACTGATGTGCACAAGATAAATGATTAATACTGTGGACGTAGCAGGTGGGGTGATTAGGAACAAAATATTCTGTTCCTCCTTTGTTCTTTGTTTGAGAAGATGATGTTAGAAACAGAAAGCCGAAAGGGTTCAGTCTTTGGAGCTGTTTTTCCAGCTGTGATTCGCTCTACTAGGTTAGCCACATTCTCTTTTCATCCAAAGCCCCCTTGCTAAAAAGGTATCCGTTTGCAAGATGGTTAATAGACATTGCTATGTTCAGAGTCAGCTAGCCCACACAGGGATCAGTCCTACTAAGGGAGTGCCTCATTAGCATTGGACTCGAACCAGCTGAGCAGACCAGCCACAGGCAGACATAGCACTTCTATCAGGCAGATGGGAAAACGAAGAACATTCCAAGAATATCATCATTTATCGTATGAAACATGTGATAAATGAATGACGTGCCTAAAACAATCTGGAGCAGTTCAGAATGAGAGATAAGCTAAGTAAGAACATAAACACTTTGGGAAGGCAGCTTTAGAAAGGTCATTAATGATGGATGAATGCTGATAAATGGAAGAGATCTCCAGGCTGAGAAGAGGTCCACACTGGATCCCTCTTTGACACTTGCCAGGGATGTGTGTCCTATTATGTAAGTTTGAATCCCTAGTTCTACTACTTACTATTCCTGTGCCATTGGGCAAATCACCTCACTTTTCTGGGCCTCAGTTTCCCAATTTGTGAGATGAGCCAGTTGTACTACATAATTTCTAACCTCCCTTCCCTAAATCGCATAATCCTACGAGACTGGGCACAGACTGATCAGAAACCTTTAGTGTTGCCTTGTGGCAAGACAGGTAAAGTAATGGAAGAGAGAGACATGTACAAATCAAAGGCTATCATATCTAATTCAATCAAATCTCATCAGGACAAAAATATGGCTCATCGTAATCACATTTTGTATAAGCTTGCTACAGTGACAAGTGTTGTTACATATAAATCAGTACAAAATCATGTTTTCCTTCCCGGTTCTTGTGCACACAATAGTCACCCTCCCTAAATACCTGATATCTGATTATTTGCAGAGTCAATCCATCATCTATGCTCTATAGATGGCAGCCCCCTTTTATACTACCCTTAGGTGAAATGACTTATTGAAGAATTTCAATAATTCCTAAAGAACTGTATGGGGGCGACCGTAATCTTCGGGCAAATATATAATGGTTTTCTGTGAGTGAGCCTAGACTATGGATATTCAATCAATCAGTAAACATTTTTCTTTTTCCCCCTTTTATTCTTTTAAATTTTATTTATTTATTTTTTAACATTCTTTAAAAACATTTTTGAGTGCCAAATTCTCTTCCTCCCTCTTGCCCCTTCCCCACCCACTGAGAAGGCAAGAAATGTGATACCCATTATACATATGAAATCAGGCAAAACATATTTCTACATTAGCCATATTGCAAAAAAGTAGGAAAAATAAAGAAAGTGAAAAAAGTGTTTCAATATGTACTCAGGGTTCTTGAGTTTTCTCTCTGGAGGTAGACAGCATTTGTTATCATGAGTCCTTTAGAATTGTCTTAGATCATCGTATTTATTAGAATGGCTAAATCTTTCACAGTTGATCATTGTTACAATATTACCGGCATGATCAGTAAATACTTATTAAATATCTATTACATGCCAAGCACTGTATTAAGCACTGGGGATAAAAAAGAGGCAAGACACAGTCCCTGCCCTCAATGAGCTCACAATCTAATGGGGAGAAACAACATACAAACAAAAATACACAAAATAAGTTATATACAGGATAGATAGGCTGTAATTGACAGGGAAGGCACTAGAATTAAAAGGAGCTGGGGAAGGCTTCCTTATGAGTTGGAGGGGGATGCAGATGGAGCACCTGGAGTAACTGATGATATTGCTGCATCATGGGCTTCAACTGGATTGACTGATGTGCAGAGCAGCCATAGCATGGGATACAGCATTAGCACACTGGAGCTGAAGGTGCTGGAGGAGAAAGAAATGACACCCAGGACTACAACAGACATACCTGTTATTTGTCCTTTGTCAATGCTGGTTTCTGATATATAGTGCTCCACGAAACACTGGCCTTTGAGGCATTCAGCACCTCTTTTTAGGTACAGACATTAGATAGATTAGGTGATGCAGTGGATAAAACTCTTGGCCTGGAGCCAGGAAGACCTGCGTTCAAATTTTATCTGTCTTCAGACATTTACTAGCTGTATGATCCTGGGCAAGTCAGTTTGCTTTTGTCTGCCTCAGGCAGATAATAATGGTACCTACCTTCTAGGGTTTTGTGGGAATAAAATGAGATAATATTCGTAAAGAAATATGCAAATGCTAAAGTGCTACTATTATTAATATTAATTTTTCTTACTAGACTCTAGAGCTGGTTACCTTGTTGTTCTGTTCCCACATGCATTCATAACGAAGAAAATCCCTGCATGGCAACCTGTTTTGAGATCAATTACCTATATCCCATTCTGACTCAGTTGGGAGACAAGAGGCTTATGATAAAATAATAAATTTCCAGGTTGATTCTCTTGAACTTTAGGGACATGAAGCTGAAATAAATGAACTTCAGCCTCAAAGCAGGGGAGGCTTGCCTTGGTGGTAGGAGTTGTAGAGTGATTGGAATGTTGTATTTTACAATACATATGCCTGATGTTTATTTTAATATGATTTTGCTATTTTAATTAAGTTGTTTAATTATAAATTGGATATCTGAATGAATGTTAACTCCTTGGTTCTATGAGAGGAAATGACTGGTGGATGGGACTTGGGTTGCATATACTAATGAATAGATGATTAATCCTATATATAGAGGCTGTGATATAACAGTCTGCCCCACAAAACACCTTGATTCTGGGATAGTCTTCTGGGGCTTTACTTCTCAAAGGGACATCGACCTGTTATTTCTGTAGGGGTCCTATCATAAGTGAGATATGGTAGGATGACAGTTACACAAAGAAAGGACGCAGAAAAAAGGTAGGAAGGAAAGGAAGCAAAAAAGTGGGAGGGAGGAAGGAGAGAAAAGAGAATTGCATTTCTAGCAATGGAAGATTTTGCACATTTTCTGGTTCTCCATGACATCATCAAGGGTTTTTCTCCTCTCCTTCCTTCTCTGGAAAAGAGTGGAAAAAGGAAGAAAAAGAGTAGGTTTCTGAACAACCAAAATAACTGTGAGTGAGGTAGAGTAGCCTACCAAGGGAGAAATTACTTTTTTGGACTGCAGCTGTAGACCAGAGCAATGAAATATTGTTTCAAAAGGTTGGATTCAGTCCTATTCCCAGCCCCACCTTCCATCACTGTTGAATTCTTACCTATCTTTCAAAACCCATTTTAATCTCCTCCATTATGCCCTTCTTGATCCTTTCTCCATTCTCACCTCCCTCAGTCAGAATGGTTATTCTTTGGATCTTTTATTGCATGTTGATTGTACCTTTTTCAATATATCCATCTTGTTCTATTTAGTATTATATAGTAGGTATTTGTGCATATGTCTATTCTCTCTTCTAGATTGTGAGCTACGTGAGGGCAGAGATTATGTCTTATTAACCTTGCACCATCCCTAATGCCTTATAATGTAGCTGACACAATAAATATTGAGTTGACTAAAATTTTCTTTAGAGAAAAATGAATCCCTTTCATTGCTTGTCCCTTTTCTCCCTGCCTCATCAAAGAATGCTTCTTTTTTTTTTAAAGAAAAGCAAGGCAACAGTTCTTCCTAAAGAAAAAGACATTTCCTTAATAGAAACCCATATATTTCTTTTCCTAAGTAGACATTAGTCTGAATGTTGGAAGCCATAACTAATTTGAATAAAGAATGTTTCTTCTGAATTTATCTCTAGCAATATTCGATGCCATGAAATCTTAGTATACAGAATACCACAGAATATCTGACTGCCACCATGAAATACATAAATGCCCCCATGAATTCATTCTAACAAGCAATGTTGACCTCATAAGTAGGCAGAATAGATGAACACCTATATGCGATGGTTTAAGAAGTGATGCTAGTAAATTATCTCTCCCAAATAATCCCCATCCTGAAATCTGGTTATCACATCTGCTTTATATACAAATGTCTTGAGATAAACCTCACTGGAAATTTTACTGCAATGACTTGGGAAAAAAGAGGAAATTTGTGTATTTTTCAATATTGGTCCACATGATCAGAAATGCCTATGTGCACAATCATATGCATCTATTCTGAAAATGCTGATGAATTAACTATTTAAAAATGTGGGTCATAATTTAGAGCTGGGGGGATATTAGAAGTCTCCTAGTCCAGCTTCCTCATTTGGCAGAAAAAGAAACTGAGTTCCTAAAGAATTAAATGACTTGTCAGAAGATACACAGGTAGTAAGTATGTAATGTATGTTCAAAAGATACACAGGTACTAGCAAAACTGGGATATGAACCCAGATCCTCTGTCTCCAAATTGAGGGATTGTTATACTATACCATGCTGTTTTCTCAAGGATTTTTAGCAGTAATACAAAAGCAGTAAAAAAAAGTTGTTCTTCATATAAAAGTCTGCTGTTATATATCAAATACTAATCAGTGGTTTGGGGGCAACTAGGTGGCAGAATGGGTAGAGTGCCAGGACTGGAGTTAGGAGTTAAAATCTGGCCTCAGATTACTTGCTGTGTGACCCTGGGTCAGTAATTTAATTTTGTTTGTCTCAGTTTCTTTACCTGTAAAATGAGCTAGAGAAGAAAATGGCAAACCACTCTAGTATCTTTACCAAAGAAACTCCATATTGGGTTATGAAGAGTCAGGCATGACTGCATAACAACAACAATCAGTGATTACTTTTCATCATCACTAATAACACTGGTTTTTAATAGACAAATATTTTTGAGAACTGTGTGTCATCCATTCAGGACACAAATTTCTAACTTAAAATTTATACTTTTAAGTATAAACCAAATAATATAAATTTAAGCATAAACATATATATATATACATAAGTATTATAAATTATATATAGCATATAAGCATAAATTTATACATTTGAGTATAAATCAAATCAACTTTGATTTCAATAGTTTGATTAAGGAGAATATGCTTCCATGTAGCCAGGTATATGCAAGCCTTGCTTAGAATTTGGGCACATAGCCCAGAATTTTTGTTGGTTAGCATTGGCTGAAAAGTTTACGTGTGCTGGCTAAATACTTCAGCATGCCAACATATGTGTGATCTCATAGATGTAGGTTCTCCGTGAATGAAGAGCCCAACTCATCCATTCGCCAAACCATAGAATTTCAGACTTGGAAGAGACCTGAGTAGGCACATACGCAGGCACCACTCCAACTTGTGTCCTAAAAATAATCCCACCTGTACAACCTAATCAATACATTGTCATCCTGCAGAAACTACTACCTTCTGAGATAAGCAATTGCACTTTGGATACCTCTAATTATGAGAAAGCTCTTCCTTACATTAAGCATGAATTTACTTCTTTGCAACTTTTGCCCATCAGGGTTACGAGTTACATGATATCTGAATATACTATGAAGTCCTCTTAGTCAATTTGTTTCTAGACTAAATATCTCCATTTCCTCGAATAAGTTCCCATACAGTATGGACTCAGGAAACAGACCCTGAGAGATTGTGATTTGTGCTTTAAACACAAGTCCTTTGATTCTAAATTAATTTTTCCCATTTTAGACTAAGCAGAGCAGACCTTCAAGATGATAGCACTTAGTACTTTATCCTGTTAAAATTATCTTAGAAACCACTGAAACTTATAATTCTTTGAACTTAACAGTGATAGAACAAACAGGAATTTGAAATAGATGAATTTAAAAAAACTTACATCATACTGTTGTACCATCTGGCATAAAGCATAAGAAGCAGAATATATTAAGCAACTACCAACTTTTAATGGTTTTATTACACCTTTGATTACAGAAGCATTCCAGCTTCTACTTTCATTTTTCATCATAGTTGAGTAATCTTACACAAATGTAGATTGGTGCTTTATGATATGTGATATATGAATTGCTTCTTTCTGGCTGCCTTAAGAAACCTCTGAGTAGATAAGAATCACAGCGACATATATATATATATATATCTGTAAGTCTGGAAATAAGATTGCTAAGGAAAGAACTCAAGAGAATAAACATGAGAATCGACAATATAGAAAAATGCTGGAAAATAACAATGAGGGTTTGGATTCTCTGAGAAGCACAGTAACTTTGGCAAAAAAAGGTGATTCTTCTTAACACACATAACAAAATTTAAGTAGGATAAAACTATAAGATTTGGGATTTCTGCAAACCAAATTAACAGGACTAAGGGACAGAATTTGACACAAGGGTTATGGCTGTCTTTGATTCAATTCAATTCAATTCCTCTCATAGAACTTCAGAGGTAAAAGGGTCCTCAGTGACCATCTAGTCTAACCCATATCAATTCCAAACAGAATTCTAATTGGAGAGCTGGGTGGGGTTCGGGAGAGAATACATGAAACTGATATCAGGTGCTTGAGACTCTCATATAGAAGAGGAATCAAACCATTCTGTTTGCTCTCAGATGGTAGAACTAGGAACAACTGGTGGAAATTCCAAAGCAGTAGACTTAGGCTTGATGTTGGAAAAAGCTTTCAAACAATTAGGGCTAACTCAAAGTTGCAATGACCTGGATAGTAAGCTTTAAGGAAGCTGGAAAGGGTCTTAGACGTCATTCCTCCCAACTCCCTAATTTTGCAAATGAGGAAGCTGAGTCCCAGAGAGGTTAAGCAATGCATCCAGATTCAAACATGACCCCTACTCATGCACACAATCTTCTCTCCAAGTTAAAAATCTCCAATGACTTCAATGAGTACTCATACAGTATAAACTTGTGGCTCATCACCCTCCTAGTTGCCTTCATTTGCATCCTCTTCAGCTTATCAATACACTTCATAAATCTCAGCTCATCAGTATACTTCTGGATGCTATGATGTCCAGAACTGACCACAACACTCCATTGTGGTCTGACCATGACAGCGGCACCATCACTTTCTCATTCCTGGGAGTTGGGTCACTCAGCATAGCCCAAGATTGAATCAGGTATTTAAAAAAAATTTCTTATCACAATATTAACTAATTTTCTACTTTTAGTTCACTAAGACACCCATATCATTCCCACACAAACAGCTGTTCAACCACTTTCTCCAACCTTGAACTTGTGAAGTCTAAATTTTGATGGTAGCAGTGCATTTTAAGTATACAGAGAAACTTACCTCAATATCCTGCAGTATATATAGCTTATAGTCACAGTCTTGTTACATGGAGCCAAGAATAGACTATAAGCTCCTGAAAGCAGGGGTTGCTTCTTTTCTCTATGTAAATTCCACACCCTTCCATCTCTCCACCCCAGTATCCCCAGAACCAAGGCCTTATTTCTTTCTCCTTTGGGAGCTCTAGAAATATCCCGATTATTTTTTTCTTTTTGTGGGCGCAGAAAGTCCCATTTCCAGTGTCTCCTGGTTGGGTCTGAGGTCAGAGCCATTACTTACAAAAGCAGTTCTAGTAGACTCTAAAGTTCCCACAGTCCCAGGCATACATAGAATGACAGCCTCCCTATTTAGATGTTGACTCATCCTTTCAAATGTCACTGGGCTCAGTTACATGTTGGAAGGAAAAGAAGGAAGATGATGTTGAACTCTGAGGGGAATGTGTTGATGGAAATCTGCTACTGCTTATAAAAGACAGAAATTGACTTTCCACCCTCTCCTTTTTCTTTTTGTGGCTGTTATCGATAAGGTTTAAGAAGCCAGGAATTGACTCAACCATAGAGGGGTGGGGAGCTTGGAATATAGCTATAGGATGTAGGAATGCAGAATGATGTCTGCAAACATCCCAAACTTGGCTATTTTATTAGGATTACATGGAGGAAAATCTGGAGATGATCAAAGATAGCTATAAATGGGAGTCATTCAAATCAATGGATGGAATCTCTATGTTTCAGCTTCAACGTTGACAAATATTTCTCAAGTGGTTATTGTGCAGAGAACTAAGCTGGTTCCTGGGGTAGATAAAAAGAAGACTATATTTTAAAATTTGGATACATGTTATATCCTCCTACCCATTTAAATGTAGACTTTTTTGAAGGAAGGGACTTTCCACTTTTTTTGTGCCGTAGCAGTCAACACAGTGCCTGGCGTGTAGGAAGCATTTAACAAATGCTTGTTGCTTGTTGATTGACTGCTTAACTGTTTATTTTATATTTCACACATAGTAGGCACTTTTGTAAGAAGATGTTTGTTGAACTGAATTGAATGATGCTCAACAAGACACTCCACCTCTTAACTCTGGCCATGTCTCTGGCTGTCCTCCATTCCTAGAATGTTTTCCTTCCTTATCTGTGCTTACGGCTTCCTTGAAGTTCCAGCTAAAATACCATCTTCTGCAAGAAGCCTTTCCCAACTCCACTTAATTCTAGTGCTTTTCCTTTTATTTTATTTTAAATTTATGGAATAAAATAAGTATTTTCATAGCATAGTACAATAAAGAAGATGATTGTACACAAAACTGCAAATCTTCTATGCACAACTTGCTATTCCTTTCAAATATACAACAAAATTATTATGTAAATTTCTTTCTTTTTCTTTCTTTTCTCCCTCCCCTGGCCCTAAAGATGGTTACCATTAGACACAAATATATATATATATATATATATATATATATGTGTGTGTGTGTGTGTGTGTATGTGTATACATATAGACACATATGTATATATGTGTGTATTACATACACAGAGACAAGGCATATGTGGAAAAATGATATATAGTATACATACATAAGCATGTATATGAAATATGTAAAATTATTCTACATATACTTCTTTTTATCAGTTCTTTCTCTGGATGCATATAGCATCTTCTTCATTTGTCCTTTTAAGATGATTTATTTTATTTTTCCCATATATGGTTTGCTTGTTGTCTCCCCCATTGGATTGTGAATTCCTTGAGAGCATGCCCTGTCGCTTCCCTCTTTCTGTATTCATAACACTTAGCATAATGCCTGGTGCATAATATGTGCTTAATAAATATTTGTTGACTGACAGACTGGCTGACTGGACTACTTGTTGACTACTTGTTCATAGCTAATCAGCTATGAAAAAAACAACAATGCACAAAAGTGAAGGGGAGGAAGCTGAATAGCTGGGGACGCACACTTTCTATCACCTTTACACAATGATATCTCCATGAACAAATCCTCTGGGAGCAAAACCCATTCTTAACCAAGTCAACCTAGGTATTAGAGGAATTAGGAGGAATTTCTACCTCTTCAGTGTTGTGTTGGTGGCAAAGGGGGAAGAGGAGTAAGGAGATGAAGAGGAGAGCGCTTTGTTTGATGTACAGAATCCTTGATATGAGGTCAGCTCTGCTTAGGGTCAATGCAGTTTGGTAGAAGAATTGGAAGGGTATTGATTCAAATTCCTCTTCTGATGCTGGTTATGTATTTGACCTTAGATAAATCACTTTATTTTCCTGGGCCTCATTTTCCTTACCTGTAAAATATGATCCCATGTAGAAATTACCCTGCCCTTATGGAGCTTACAATCTAGTCTGTCATTTAGGTATTGTCTTCCCATTGGCCCAGTCTAATTGTATATAGGAGGCAGCTAAATGGCTCAGTGAGTAGAGTGCTGGGCCTGGAGACTGGAGGGCCAGAGTTCAAATCCGTCCTCAGACACTGTGACCCTAGGCAAGTTACTTAGACTCTGCTTATCTTAATCCTGGACAAGGAAATAGTAAACCCTTCTAGTACCTTTGCCAAGAAAGCCCCATGGGGTCACAAAGAGTCAGACGCGACTGAATGACAACAAATTGTATGTGGGCTGCGGTGTTAGGCACTCTGGGGGATAAAAAAGGCTAAAGACAGTTCCTTTCAGGGGTGGAGCCAAGATGGCGGCATAGAAGCAGCAAAACTCTGTAGCTCCCACACAACCACCCTAATAACCCATAAAATGGGACTCTAAACAAATTTTCGAGCTCCAAAACTCTCCAAAATACAGAAAACACATCTGTTGCTACAGGCAGCTCAGCAGGTGGGGCTCTTTGCAGCAGTCTGGGAGCCGTGGCCAGCCCAGCCCGAAACCCTGGCCCCGCCAGGCCCCAGGGCAGTGGGGCAGAGCTGAGTCTATAGGAGAGCAGATTGGCTGCATTGGAGGCACAGTTACCACATTTATCAGGCCAGAAGAAAAAAAGGCTAAGAGAAAGGTCAGTGGATTTTGCTAAATTGGGGGAGTAGAGAAGTCCAGCCAAACTGCTCCCAGGGCAAGGAAGCAGTGGGAGGCGGCTGGGGTAGCAGGAATGGCTGAAAGCAGCAGTGGCCTCCACTGGGCTGCTTCAGAGCCCCCAGCCTGCAGATAGCAGGGGGGAGCCGAGGTGATCGATCAGGGCCAAGGGCTCTTGCGTTGAGCGGCCTGGATCTGGATTGTGGTCTTGAGTGGTGGTCCTGGGGTGTGCTTTCAGTGAGCCAAAGTTGGGGGGGGGCTGTAGCACCCCACTAATAGCTCTGGCAGCTGTGAAGGCCCCAGTGATTTCGGACAGAGCTTCCCCCCCCCCCAGGAAGCAGAGTTCCACAGAGCTAAAAAACCAAGCAATTAATAGACTGGCCAACATGAGTGAGGACAAGGAAGCAAAGTAAGAAAAGCAATAAAACTCTAGAATCCTTTTTTTTTGTGGACAAAAAGGATCAAAGCATGGAGTGGGAGGAAGACAATACAGTCAGAAATCCCACACCAAAAGCTTCCAAGACACTGGAAGAATGCCTATTAGCTATGGATCAATTTAGAAAGCACTTTGAAAACCAAATAAGAGAAGTGGAGGAAAAAGTGGAAAGAGAAATGAGAATGATGCAAGAAAGTCACGAAAAGAGAGTCAACAACCCGACTGAAGAAAACAATACCTTAAAGAGCAAATTAACTCAGATGGCAAAGGAGGCCCAGAAAGCCAATGAAGAGAAGAATGCCTTAAAAAGTCGAATTTTCCAGATGGAGAAAGAGTCTCAAAAGCATTCTGAAGAGAATAATTCCTTCAGAATTAGAGTGGAGCAAGTGGAAGCTAATGACTTTATGAGAAGCCAAGATACTATTAAACTGTTACAAAAAAATGAAAAAATAGTAAGCA
>CM053597.1:89489627-89509452 GCA_028646575.1 Pseudocheirus occidentalis | reverse complement strand
GTTGATTCAATCAACAATTCACAATATACTGACCTTCCACTCCTGGGGCAATCATTAACTTTAGTTTCCAAATAAATTTCTTAGACAACCACACAAACCTTCTACCCCTTGATTTCCAACAAACCTCAGTTTAGTCCAAGGGGAGGCCTTTTCTTCATTTTGACTCTGGGTGGTTTCTCTGATTCCCTAAATCCTCTTCCCTGGTCCCAGCTCCCTCCTGAATCTGCCAGACAATCACCTAGATTCAGGAGCTGAAAGCTGCCAGGCTCTCATCCAGTCCTCAGAGATGAACAGTTGCCGGGTCCTTGTCCAGTCCTCAAGGCAATCCCCAGCACACACTGAAGTTCGCCGGGTTCAGCACACCTCAAACCCTTCAGGACTTCTCTTGCATGAAACTCAAGGATCAGCCACGCCACCAGCAAACAAAGTCCCATCCTGTTCATGTCTTCAGTCAGCTTTCAGATACTGGGAGAGGAACACTCTCTCTCTCTCCCTCTCAGCTGACTTCAGTCTCCACGAATCCTCCTTCACTGAGGAGCCAACTCCAAAATCTGTCTGTCTCCCCAAAATTCTCCTGCTTATAAGCCCTGGCCTTCTCCCAAGTCAACAGGGGAGTGTCTCAGCCAATAGCATTCTTCCACGTCAACAGGGGAATTCACACCTTTTCACCAGTGGACAGAGTTCTACACTTAGCCCTAAGTTACTAGGATCTACTTAACCCTAAGTATATGATCTACTCAGCCCTAAGTATCTGATCTACTCAACCTTAAGTATCCTATCCACTTAGCCCCAAATATCAAACAAATTAATTACCATTACACCTCCCTCCCTGTTCCCTGGGCCCCTAGAGAGCTGTTACATCAGACTGATGAGAATGGATCAGTTCTAGGCAGAGAATTGAGATCTTCTGCTTATCTGAAATATTTGGGGCCAAGAAATACTGACCTAGAAATCTATTTGAAATGGTAAATAAATATAAGAGACAAAAATGAGTGTTTTAATAAAGTATCTCTCTACATCAGGTTAATATACATTCATGGAGTCCTCTGGGGTCACATTGATATGTCTAGAAAATATTAATATCATGCAATAGCAAGAATGCTGTTGGCCAATCTGAGGATAAATCTCAGCTATTGTGGAGGAATTATAGCCCATATTTACATAGCACTTTAAAGTTTACAAAATGAGAAGAAAATGAAAAATAAAATAAAAGAATAAAAAAATAAATAAAGTTTACAAAATGGTCTCATCACAACAGTTCTGTGAGATAGGGAATATAAGTATTTTTACCCCCATTTTACAGAAAAGGAAACCTAGGATCAGGGAATTGTCCTGAGTACTAACTGTTGGTGCTGCGATTTAAACCCAGTTCATCTACTTCAAATTTAGTGTGCTTTCCACCACATCCCCCAAGATAAAAAAAAAATTGTTGTTGATTTTAAATGAAGACATTTAATTCCTTTTGTCCAATTAAGCTGAAGAGATGTAAATCAGAGTTTGGAAAGGCTCTAAGGGAATAAAAATACTAATAAAAACAGAAAGAAATAATACAATGGGAATCATCTGCAACTTTGATATTAGGAGGAGGAGAGGTTAACGCTGAGCTTCCATGAAATAGAACAAAGTTTCTGGGACTGAAGCTACAGAGGTCTCTGCTGCCATCACTGCTAAAGCCCGATAATTCATCAAACAGTAACAGAAACCAATGCTTCAAGGAGGAGATTCTGAGCAGAGAGCAAGAGGATTGTGAATATCCAGTTGGGATATTCTGTTGAGAAGCTAATTTTCAATACTACCCCACTACTCCCTGCTGCTTTCCCTTGTAATAGTCCATGATCCCAGATGGGATCCTGGACACACACATACCCTTTCCTTGCTCCTTTCCACGAGCTCAAGGTACAGGTGGTTCGTAAACATCCTTCCACCCCCCTTAAAAGTCTAGGAAGGCAAGCAGGAGGAGGTGTATGAGATGAATGCATGTAAGTGAATCTATTTGAAGTGTATAACCCATTCTCTTTTTTTTCACTTTGTTCAATAAACTATGTAGTCATTGCTGGGAATCTACAAGCACAGGGGAGTTGTGACCAAAGGGAAGACAATCCAAAAAGGGAGTGGGGTTTTTTGGGGGGTGGGGTAGCAGCCTCTAGAGATGTGTATGGATGTCATGTTTTTCTATATTAAGTAATATGTGTTTGTGTATTTTATTGTTGTTCAGTCACATATGACTCTTCATGATCCCATTTGGGTATTGGAGTGGTTTGCCATTTCCTTCTCCAGTTCACTTTACAGATGAGAAAACTAAGACAAACAGGGTTAAGTGACTTGCCCAGAGTCACATAGCTAGTAAGTATCTGAAGCCTGATTTGAACTCAAGATAAGTCTTCCTGACCCCAGGCCCAGCATTCCACTGCACCACCTAGCTGCCCCCATTTCATCCCTAAGCTGGGTGATGTTGCCAGTTGAAGCCTCAGGCTCACCATAAGGAAAAACAACCTAGGGCTCTACAAGACAAATGTCCTCTTATGGTCAGCAAGGAAACTGCAACTTTTTAGTAAGATGTCCTTCTTATACTTCAGAAAAATTCTGACTAGCCCACTAGCCTGGTGGCTCAAGTAGAATGCCACCTGGTAAACAATACAGATACTGTACCCCTTTTCTGGATAATTAATACAGTGGAACATGACCCTTCTGCAGCCTTGAGGAAAGCAGCCCATAAGATGCTATGTACAATAAATAGTTGCAAAGGTGCCATAGTTGTCACAGTATTATTACTCCCAATTCCCAAAATATGAAGGCCCAAGAAGTGATATTGGGTCTAATGGTGTAACCTTGTGGCATGAATTTGATGGAGGCATCACTTTCTATTTCATCTGGGCAAGAGGAATGTAGATTGTTGGGGGTTATTCCGAATTGAAGAGGAAGTAGATGAAGAGGAAAGAGATTTGACTCTAGGGTAAGAATACAGAAAACGGAATAAAATATAGGGACTCCACCTGTACTCCATATCCCAACTTTGTGCTCCCATTTCATTGTTCTACTCAGTTATGTCCCTACATTCTAAAGAGATGTAACTATAACTGTTTTATTCAATGGTTACTGACCAGCTGCCTCCAGTTTACTTGCTTTGTGAAAAGAGGACAGTTTGTATTAGCTTCTACCCTATGGTACTGTCACTATGCCTCAGTTTTACTCATCTGTAAAATGGAAGTGAGGGTTTCCTATAACATCCCCACCATCTAAGATAATGAACCAAAAGTGAATGGTTCCTTCCTCCTTCAAAAGAGGAGACTTGGTGAATATTGAGCATTCTTTCCCATTGGATACATCTTTCACCTTAAATCTGAACAAGCCTGGGGTGAAGTTTTCTCTCTGGGTGATGGATAGAGATTCCTTATTTTCTTTTGGCAGCAGCCTGCGAGAGACCCTGATGAGGAGCCAAGTCAAAATGAAGATAAAGCACCAGAGAGCTTTGATGGACGATGGGCAGGGCTTTGCTTTAAATTGGCCTCTCAAAACAATATACAAACTAATACACAAATCAATGCAAAGCATTTGAACTACCAGGAAAAGCCAACCCATCTATCACACTTAAGGGGAAGTGGGCGCCATGAAGTTCAAGCCCTTTATGGGTATTGGGAGATTGCCTGAGTCCCTGGAGTCTCCAGCAGAGGGGAAAGCATTGACTCTAGGAACCTGCAGCCCCACACAGACTCTCCCTGCTTGGCACAATTTCCAGCACTATGTAAAATAGCTGAGACGGAAAATCATTCTCCTCCCTCATGGGGCAATAGCATTGGAGATAAGACTCTGACATGTTCCTCCTACTTCTTCATTGCTAAATCCTGAACTCAGAAGCAAAGGTCTATACTGTGCTATCCAGTGAGTATAAAAATTCTAAGAACCTCAGATCCATGGCAGCTAGGAGTCAGTGAAAATAATTCTAGGAGCTTCAGTAAGTCCATATCTCAACATTAACATCACAATTTTGCTTAGAACCTTAGAACATAGAGGTGGAAGAGACCTATAAAGCCATCAGACTACCCTGCTCACTCTATATGAGGGAGTGGAGGGCCAGAGAGGTAAAGACTCAGCTACATCCAAACAGGCATTAAGTATTCAAGTCAAGACGTGAAACCATGTTCTCTGACTTCAAATCCAGGGCTCTCTCCACTGCACACACTACCTGACTCGGTACGCAGTGCTGTTTAGACAGCTCTGCAAAGGTTTCCTACCCTCTGTGAGGGTAGGAATGGTTTCATTTAAGGAGAGAGAGGTTGTATCTCCAGTTGTATAGATAGTGATTGATCTTAGTCTGAAAGGAAGAGTGAGATTCCATGTGGGACACTCCCATTATAGAGGCCAGTTACAAATCCTCTGACTTAGTAGATGGTCTTCCAAGCTCTTGTGGCCAGAAATTCAATACCCTCCAGCCAACTCAGTAATGATCACTCTGAGCTGGCATACTAGAGTCGGTCCTTGGACAGTCAGTTATTTGTCATCCAGTCCATACTCAGATGAGCCTGTTCAGCTTTGTAGGATATGTAAGAACCTGTGTTCTGCTGCCACAGACTTTGAGAACCCAGTGAGTTTATAATAATAGCAACATTATCCTCCATGTTCATTGTAAGGAGAGTATAAGTCTTGAGGCCATTAACAAATACGAGTTATGATTACTACCAGGAGATTTATTTTACATGATTGGAAGAAACTAGAAAAGAATATTTTGTCCAATCTCCTCATTTTAGCAAACAAAGAGACTATGACTACAGACTTCATAGTAACTTTCTCAGGGTTGCATGACTGGTAGATGACAGAACCAAAACAGAAATCCGGAGCTTCTGAAGACCAAGATCCTTTTCAGTTAGTGTAAACGTTGTCCCCATTTTGCAGATAGGGTAATTGAGGTCCAAAAGAGGTTAAGTGATTTGTCCAAGCTCTCTTGACAAATAAGTAACAAAGCTAGACCTTGAGGTTTCCAGCGTCCTAGTTTTTCCATATTTAGTATAGAGGATATCATTTTTCCTCACTTCTTTCCTAGTTCTAAATTGCTTAATGAGAGGTGGCATTATGAAAGGTGGAAAAACCATTAGATTTGGAGTCAGAAGTGACATGGATTCCAATTTTACCTCTGACAATAGTTGTGAAACAATGATACTTGTGAAATAATAAATATTTATACTTCCTTTCTCACAGGATTCTTGTGGGAAAAGAGTTTGACATTTATAAAGCCCTTGGCACATTAAAAAATGTTTATTTCCTCCCTTCCCCTTTCCTATAGGATTTCAGACTTCACTACCCCTATACCTCAGCCATCTTCTCACCTTAGAACTTCACTCCTCTTTAAAGTTCCCTTTTCCTCCCAGAGCCTCCATCTTGAGGAAGGGCCTGGGGCAGCTGTTTGGACTTTGCTATCATGGCCCTCTCTTCTCCCCACACATTTGTCAGCTACCTGTTATTTTTAATCTCCCTCCAACTGAATGTAAGCTCCAAGAGGATGGAAGCAATCTTTGTTTGAGCATATTTTGTATCCCAGCAATTAGCACAATGTCTGGAAGATAGTGAACACTTCATAAATGATAGTTGACTTGACTTGAGGTTACTTGTAGAAGATCTCAGAAGGTGCTAGGAGAACTAGGCAAGGCTTCTTGCAGGTGGTGGGCTTTTGCCTGAGACCTGATGGAAAGCCAGAGAGAAAGAATCCCAAGTAGAGTAGCACCTTCTCTCTGATTTAGAGCTCTAGAGAGTTGCCTGAAGCACCTAGCCCAGTGACCCACAGTCAGTATAAGGCAGAAGAAAGAACTAGACTTTGGTTTTCCTAACTTGAGGGCCAAGCCACCTCTGATAATTTTCCTGCTTACTCTGTGAAGGGATGAGAGAGAAGGAGGACAAGTCCTAAGAAAAGAGTGTGCTCTCTCTCTCTCTCTCTCTCTCTCTCTCTCTCTCTCTCTCTCTCTCTCTTTCTGTCTCCCTTTATATGTCTGTCTGTGTGTGTCTGTATCTGTGTATGTGTCTCTCTCTTCCTCCCTCCCTTTGTCTTTCTATTGCCCTCTATGTCTCTAATCCTTCTCTCACTGTTTCTTTCTGACTTTTTCCATCTCTTTGTGTGTCTCTTTCTGTCTTTCCATCTCTCTGTGTCTCTATCTTTCTCTTTGTCTCTTTTTCTTTCTCTCCACATATATGTCTATATACTTCCATATATATGTGTGTGGATACATACCACCCATCTCTAATTCATTTTTGAGGCTATTGGAGTTAAGTGATTTTTCCAGGGTCATACAGCTGGTAAATGTCTGAGTTCAGATTTGAACTCAGCTTCTTCTGACTTCAGGGCCAGTGCTCTATTCACTGTGTCACTTAGCTGCTGCTCCTCTAATCCATTCGTAAGATATTAAACTGATCTAGAGCCTTGATTCCCTCTTCACAGTAAGGATTCAGAGGCATAATGAATGGCGCAGAAAGAAACAACAGCTCGCCTTTGATGCAAGGAAGAGGGGTTCCTTGGGTCCCATGATAGGCATAAGTAGACTACAGAATATTTTGGAAGTTGATATGCAAGTGAAAAATGTCATATGACCAAAAAAGGAGGTAAGCCAGTAAATAACAAGACCGAAGGATGACAAATAAACACCTTAAGCATCGTACTATGAAAAGTGCATTGCATTGATCCTCTATAAATAATAATACAGTGTCCCCAAATTCTTAGTCCAGTTTTGAATTATTAAAAGGCTAAATGACAAGTCTTAAGTGACTAACAGCTCAGAACTGCAATTTTGGGGTGTCCTGTATATAGGAAGATGTGGTGAAGAGTATGTGCATGTTGTGCTAGAATACTACTGTGCTGTAAGAAATGATGAGCAGGTTGAGGGTTAGAAAAACATGGGAAGATTTGAATGAAATAATGAAGAGTGAAATGAGCAGAAGCAAGAGAACACTGTATTCAATGATAGCAATATTGTTAAAAATAACTGTGAACTAAGTTATTATGTGTATTGAAAATATTCAAATCAGTTACAAAGTTATCTATAAAGATGCTATCCAACTCCAGAGGAAGAACTGGTGTATGCATAGTATGCATCAGAAGTATGCATAGTGTGGTTTATGTGTGCTTGTGTGTGTGTGTGTCTGTGTGTGTGTGCTTATCTCAAAGGGTGTGGAGTAAGGAAGGGGATAATTTGGAACTTAAAATGAAAGAAAAAAATAATTTTTAAAATAAAGAGTCCATGCATGAAGAGAAAGCAGGGGTGGGTTGCAATCTGCACTCATAAGGGAGTATTCATACTAAGAAGACTACAGTACCACTAAGATACAGGCTGTACTCTTAGAAGCACTCAGAAATGTGTGGTCTTGCCCAGTATCTGCTCCCCAACCCAGACCTCAGTAAAGGAAAGGTTCTTCTCTGCATCAGGCCTAGAAGGGCCCAGTCCAGCCCAACCACAAGCTGTAGAAGCAGGCATTAGAGAAAATGTAAAAACCTAAATCTTCCTTCCGGGCATGAGCAAGAAGCTAATCTTTCAAACCCCCAGCTCACAAGTGTTGCCCAGTCTGATGTTCAAGCAGACTTGTCAGATGAACAAGAGCCTCTTCCCTGAAGGTGTTCACACCACAGAGGGGCTAGTGTTATCTTGCCATAGTCTGCAGAAAAAAGAAACAACCTGATGAAAGAATCCAAGTTTCCCTGAAAAGCCTGGTTATTTTCAGAGCTGTGTAATAAAAGGGAATGAAATATGTCCCAGGAAAGCCATTGAGGGAGAGTGACTCTGTTCTGAAGGTTTCAAATTCCCCTTCCCAGCCATGAGGGCATAGTTGTATAGTGTGACCCCCCAGTGCCAGGCCCACCTAGGTCCCCCATGGAGCTTTATAAAACACTTACAAGCTAGAGGACAACCATTCGAGGTGAGGATGCAGATTGAGTTACAGCCGTATTGGGGATGTAACTCAACCCAGTACCAAGGTATTGCTCACTTACAAGTCCAGAGATAGATGGGTGCCTGTGGAATCTCACAATCAGCTAATACTCAAAAATCCTTTAGTCCAGCTTCAGAGGATCTCAAATTTAAAAGTTCATCTTTTTATTTTCCTAAATATTTTCAAGGGATGGGGACAAATATTGTCTTATTGTTAGAGCGCTGGGCATTGAGTCAGGAAGACATGAGTCAGTATCTGGCCTCAGATGTTTGCCTAGCTTGGTAAATCCAGGCAACTGCTCTCAGACTCACTTTACTCAACTCTAATATGGGGACAAAAATAACACCTACCTCAGGGTTTTTGTGAGGAAGCACTTTGGAAAACATTATTTAAATAATACTTTTTCCATTGAATATCTTAAAGAAAATTTGTTCCTATTCAGCCTGATACCCCTGAAGCAGGGACATATAGGAGGCTAGGCAATGAGATGTGCTAAAACACCCCTGTTTTCCAACTGGAGTCACAAACTTTCAGAGGAAAAAAATCCATTCACTTGCTTATTCAACAACTATTTAGTAAGCAAGCACTTAGGGTGGTAATATTTTATGCCAGGTGCTAGAGGAGATATAGATCATTTAAAATGGCCCTCATCCTCAAGGACTCTATAATATAGTAGAGGAGACAGTGTCTATATACAGACAAACGTAATATAAACAGAACATGAGCCTGTGAGATCAGATGAGAGAAAGATCACTTCTAGCTAGGGGAATTATGGAGAACTTCATAGAGAAGGGAGCATCTGAGCTAAGCCTTGAAGACTGAATAAAGTTTCAGAAGGAAGAAATCATAGGGAGGGAGGGACAGGAAGTGGACATTCCAGGCATGGGGGGGGTGTGCAATATGAGCAAAGGCATAAAGACAGAAAATGTGGAATAACAAATAATTTAGTTTGACTAGAGTTTAGAGTAAGTAATCAGGAGCAGTATAATATAAGACTGAAAGGGGAAGTTAGAGTCAAATTAGAGAAAGCCTCCTGTGGCAGGCAAACAAGTAACAAAGTAACAGGGTACCTCAAATAACTTAGCAAGCTTGCAACTGAGGTGGAAATAAAAATCTGGGCTGTGAATCTCCTACCCGGGTAATCTGGTGCTCCCTTCTGACTATTCTATGACTGCCCTTTTTGTTGTTGCTCTTGTCTTGTCCAACTCTTCATAACCCCATTTGGGGTTTTCTTGGCAAACATACTCTCCAACTCATTTTACAGATGAGGAAACTAAGGCAAACAAAGTTAAGTGACTTGCCCAGGGTCAAACATCTAGTAAGTGTCTGAGGCCAGATTTGAACTCAGGTCCGCCTGCGTCCAGAGGGCTGACACTCTATCCACCGTACCACCTAGCTGCCTATGTCTTTCCTCTATCAGATAGATAGATTCTAGAGAGAGCTCAAAAGGCAACACTGAAGCCAGTTGCTCCCCAGGAACAGAAGACTATCTTGATCCTCCCGACTGCTAGTACCCTCCTTTCCTGAATTACCTTGCATTTAACTACTTGTCTTTATTTTTATAAGCTTGGGTTTTTTCTGCATATAATTATATATGTACATGTTGTCTCAAGATAGAATGTAAGCTCCTTGAGGGCAGGAACTGTTTTATTTTTGTCTTGTATCTATTCCTCAGCACCTCATATGGCACTGTTCTGTTGCTCTTGCTCTTGGATGTCAGAGACTCAACTTTCATCTACCCGGCAATAGCTAGAGTGTCCTCGAGTGTCCTGAGTTTCTTTGCAGCTGCATTTTGGGGAAGTGTCAGATATTGGTGACATCTTATAAACTTGGGTTTCTTTAAGGTATATCTTAAATCTTCCTTCAATTCTCTATTATAGGAGGGAAAGTCGACCTAGAAGCAGACACTTCCTATGCTGGAGTCTAAGTCAAGATCCAAGATCTGTATTTCTATAGCCATGGAACCACAAAACCTAAGCCCTGAACTATAATTCAATTCCATCTCTATGCCTTCCACCGAATGACTAGATAAATAACAAAAGACTGGTCACCCAAAAAGCTGGTCACCAGGTAAAGAAACCGAGGCCAGACTAAGAATCAGATCACCTGAATTAGAGTCCCTGGTTTGATAGGATGTTGGAATATGGACAAGTCAATTAACTCCATTGAATTTCTGTTTACTTCATCTATAAAGAAGGAACAAACAATATTACACCTCCTTCCCTAAAGGGTTATTTTGAGGAAAGCATTTCATGAAACTTAAATTATCAGCTGTCTTCCCAGCTCTAATAGGTGAACTTTTGTCTTACCTTACAAGGAATTAGTTTTCCCTACAAGTTTAATTGTAGACCCCTCTTCCATCCTCCAGTTCCCCTTTATGTGTTGTTTTCTTTGATTAGAAAATAAGCTCCTTGAGGGCAGGGGTCTTTGTACTTTCTGGTATTTGTATGTCCAGCACTTAGAACAGCATCTACCACATAATAAGCTTAATAGATGCTCTCATTACTCTATTACAAAGTATAATGGGATACTCCAAAGTCTGCCACCCTTATAACACACAAATGGGCTATTCCGAATCTGAAAGGGAATGCACTCTTACACCTCATTGTCTCTATCAATTACAGCAGATCAGATTCCACCAATCAAAGAATCAAGACTTCAGTTCAAAACCCTTTTTGAAACATTAAAGAAATAATATCACAACAATACAGAGTGCCCTTTCTTTAAGGTTTTACCCAGGAATCTTATAGCTTTGTAATTCAGCAATCTAGTGTTTCCCTTCTCCATTGTCTCCCAGCTGAGCTAAGGCTTCAACAACCTGTCTTCTCCTTTCATCCTATTTCCTCTAACCAAAGCTTTGATTTTTCAACTCTATCCCTCCTCCACCAGTCTCTCCTTCCTATTCCCAATGTGCAGGAAGGAGGCTTAAACTAAGACAAACAGGCCAAGACAGCCGGTGTCCAGGCAATGAGGAGCTGAAGCCAAAGGTCACCACATGGACTCTAAGATCCTTCTGGTCACTGACCCTGGCTCTGAGCTTCTGTTGAACAGACAGATCTCGAGTACCAGGCAAGCAGAAAGAAGGTCAGGGTGAATTATCCAGAGACAGTGAAGAATTTCTACAGTGAAAAGAGTGAACTGGGCCAGTACGAGTCTGCCATACTTTGGTCTGCTCCATGTAGAAATTGGCTTCACTTTCTGTCTTTGCAGCAACTGGAAAAAGTACATTTCACTTTTTCCAGCCTAATTTCTTATGACTTCCTTCATGTACTCTATGCCCCAGATAGGCTGGACTAACTTCTGCTGCACCCTGTTTCTCATTCTACCCTTCCCCGGCTCCATGTCATATTCCCATGCCCTCCCATCCTCCCTTACCCTGTGTGCCAGTTGAAATCTTTCTCTTCCTTCGAAGCAATGCCTTCTCCATGAAGCCTTCCCTGATTCCTCCTGTCATAAGGGTCTTCCTCAATCTCTGCCCTAAAAGCTCATTCTAACTCACTCAGGCTTCACCCTCCTGTTCAATTGTGAGCTACTTGTGACTAAGGAATAGTATTTCCAGGACTTAGCATATAGTGCCTTGCTCAAAGTAGATACATAAATGTGTGTTGTGTTGCATTGCATTAAATTGAACTGACCTGACCTGAAAAAACATCTATAACCTTCATACTACTCAACCCCCAGAAATGGAAGGTCTCCTCAACTCCTGATTATCCTGACTAAGGATAATCAACAAGATCAGGATTTAAGCTGCATGTCCTTGGCTAAGTCACTTATCCTAGGTCCCTCAAAGCCCTCATCTACAAAATAAAAGATAGTTCTCTCTCTGTTTTGCCAAAGATCTTTGAGAAAATGCTTTGCATGCCTTAGAAGAAAGGTGCCTTGTGCAGAAAAGGAAATCTATCAGCAACTATTTCTTAAATTGAATTGAATCAGCATACTTTCTTTTTCTCCCGTCTGCAAAATGTTTCCCAGCTCTTCCAACACACTTACTTGCATTCTGTGTCATAAATAAAATGGTTCTGATGACAGTGAACGTCAGCAGCTAGAAATACTGTGGTAGAACTATGATTATGTTTTCAGGATAAATTTTTGCCTAGTCAGCCTGATTTCTACTGGGCCCATCCAAATTTTTCCCCCTGGGTTTGCCTGTGCATGCATTTTCTTGATTGATAGTAGGCATATTCCTCAATGAAAACAGAAGGTATAGACGGACCAGTGTTCTGAGTCTGGAGGAAAACTCTGTCTTTTTTGTCCATAGAGACTATTTAAAATCATTTCTTTCTTCAGTACTCAGTTTTCCCTATCTGTAAAATGGGGATAAAAATATTTGGGGGTGGTTTTAGGGGGAGGCAGGAGAATGGAACAAAGGACCCCTAAAACCCTCTCCATCAAACTGATTTTGTTGTCCACTTAGCCACAGAAAAAAAAGGCCTGTCTAGACTCCACTGCTGACTGATAGCTATCAAAGCTAGCTATTTACTGTTCAAAGAAGCCTTCCCAGAGATGTTTTTATGGGTGCTGCTTATCAGGAAGCTAATAAAAAACAAAGACACCAGCTCATTGAGATGGTGAGATACTCTCCCTCCTACTTGACAGACATAAATTACTGGCCAAGCCCAGGCATTTCCCCTCCTGGTCATCACCAGATAAAGGGGAGAGCTTTTATTTTCTAAATGATATATTGATCCAATAAAATTATTATTACATCATCTCTATTACCCATCACCACTCACAACGAAAGGACATTGTAGAGAAAAGTAAGTGTTCCCCTTGGAATGGTGATGTAAGAGAATGGTGAGTGTAATGGAAGAGAATGGAAGAGATGGTGAGTGTAAGCGTGCATGGGTATATGTGTATGCAAGTCTCTAGGGGGAAGGGGGGTGTATACAACGTATACATTGCACAAAGATTCTTTAGCCAGAAGGAGAAAAAAAAATTTTTATGACTTTGTTATGTACTGAGTGTGAGCAGTGGTATGCAAAGCCTCAAAGCTTTTCTCTTTCCTTAAGCCAGAGGATCACTGATGAAATTAGAGTCAGCTAAGTGACAGGGAAAAGCAGTACCAGCATCACAGAATGTCAGACCAGAAAAGGACTTGGAAGTCATCTGTCTAGCCTGCCCCAAAGAAGAGATATGAGAATACAGCTCCTCCTCTTCATTTGGGGCAGGATGGGAGTGAGAAATATGTGTTTAGTACTCTGTATATAATGTTAAACTTGAATGATGGATTATGTTAGCTCTGCTGAGCTAGTTTTTTTTTTCATTTTTTGTAATAAGGGACAGTTCCTCTGGGAGAAGGGAAATATAGGTGATGCAGAAACAAAAAATACTGATAATTTTTTTAAAAGGTCATCTGGTCTAAACCATGCATTTTGTTTGTTTTTGTTTTGTCTTATCAACTTTTTATTCACAAAAAAGGTCCAAATCTACTTTTCAATCTCCAAATCTTCATTTCCAAATCTGTCTCCCTCTTTCCCCCTGCCTCCTCCCCCCCTTGCCTTGTAGCAAAGAATTATAAAAAGAGAGAGAAAAAATAGTTAAGCTAAACAACACATCAACTGTGTGTGCGTATACGAAACAAACTTCCACATGCAGAATCCCCCACCTTTCTGAAAGAAGGACAGAAGTGCATGTCTCAACTCTTCTCAAAGTCCAAACATGGTCGTTATAATTAAAAAAGCATTTGGGTTTTTTATTGTTCTTTCAATTTACATTGTTGAAGATATTATGTACATTATTTTATTCATTCTGCTTACTTGATTTCTTGTCAATTTGTTAAATTATTCCCAGATTTCTGATTCCTTTGCATTCACATACCACATTTCCTTTTCACCAGTCCCCAATCAATGGGCACCTACTTTGTTTTCCGTTCTTTAGTGCCACAAAAAGCGCTACTATAAATATTCCAGTGTATATATGGGACCTTTGTTAGGGGTAGATGATAATCAATAGGATTTCTGTGTCAAAGGTTATAGATATTTTAAGCATTTCATTGGTACAATTCCAAGTTATTTTCCAAAATGGTTAAAAAATCCACAGTTTCATTAATTGGGTGAGTATATCTGTCTTCTCACAACCCCTCCCATGCTGACCATATCCATCTTTTATTATCTTTGCCAATTTGTTGGATGTGAAGCAAAACGTGAGTTGCATTTGTGGAAGGAAAAAAAATCCAAGGGCAAGAATGGGGAAGTGAATTCCTCACAATCACACTAGTTAATGACGAGGCTGGCATGGGAACCCAGGTCTCTTGCCTCCTGGTCTTATGCTCTTTTCACTTTGCCATACTACCAGTCACTAATATCCAGCTTTATATCTATAGGTACTGATTCCAGCATAACATAGCACACAGGCAATCTAATAGCCAATATGGACTTGGAGACCAGAGGAGCTACATGGTGCCTACCATGCATGGTTTTAGTGAAAATGAAATCTGAGAGGTACACCAGGCTGTGACTTGTAGTTGATGTGAGATGCTGGTGGGTAAGACTGATGTAATGGTAATGGGAATTAGAAGATCTTCACTGCCCCTTAATAAGCCTAAGGAATTTGAAGACCTTCCCTACTTTGAAGATATACCCTCCCCCCCCAATAGGCTGAATGCAATCACATGGAGCCTGTAGTGAGAGGAGTTTGCTGAAGGTTAGAAGAGAGCCTACAGGAAGCAGCTAGACTGAAGGGAAGAGAGGATGCATCTGAAGGAGACAGGCTTGTGAGTAAATATTGGTGTTTGCCACCTGCTGTGATAGCTAGGCTTGTATCAGTTTGTGGGAAGGCTAAAGGATGCTGTGGCTCTCTGTACTGTGGTGGCTTATTAACTTCTTTGCTACTATGATGGAATTAGCTTACTGATTTGGGGATTCAGTTTTCTGGTGTCAGAATAAATGTTTTGTCTCTGTCTTCTATTTGGAGAGTCTTATGTTTCATGATGGAGCACTATGACAGTCTATTTATAGCGACTGTTGGCGCTGTGAATATTGCATTGGTGCTACAATTGACAACTTCCAGAAGGGGTTTAAAGAAGAGGATTCCATACAAGAAATTGTCCCAAGTCTGTAATAAGAGAGAAGTGCTTTAACAAAGATAGAAACAAGACATCTTATAGCTGGTGAATCTCTCATCCTGGCAACTGTGGACTAATTCTACCAACAGGTACAAAGATTCTATAGCTGCAATTAGCCTTCTGTCAAGAATTAAATTAAGATAGTACTATAAACATGGATTCAACAAGGTAATAACCCTTTTGGATAACTTAGGATGATACTATAATATAAACAAAGCTATAATATAAAACAATATATAATTATCAAAGACTTCTAAATTCAGTACCCTGATCTCCCCATTCTAATTATAATTCTGTCCCATACTATGTAACTTTGGGCAAATCACTTCCCCTCTGTGGGCCTTAGCTTCTTCACCTGTAAAATAGAAGAATTATTAAAATTTATGATAAAAAAGAAAATTAAAGATTGAAATGAAATGGTTGTAGGGGGAAGGGAGGAGGGTGGAAGACTGAATTGATCTATAATAGACTTTCAGATTCTAACATCTTCTACAAAATCATTTTAGATGTTTCATCCTCCAGTGACTCACCCTGTGACTTTAAGCAAGTCATTTCTTTCCTGTATGTCAGTTCTTCCATTCCTAAAATGTGACTAATGTTTCCCCTAAGTGCCTCCCAGAGCAAGTTATGGGATTTAATGAAATAGCCATCTTTTAAAGACTGTGCATAAAGGGCTTTCTACGTGGTGGGTGCAATAACCATGGTTGATTGACATTCTGATGGAAAAACACTGAAGAGAGAAAACAAAAGTAAGTCATGAGTAAGCCTAAGGTACCTGGATACTAGTACCAAGGTAACCAGAAAATGGATGCAATAAATGAAAGACTTGAAGATTTTTTTTTCTTTTTTATTCTTTTTGGAGGGGGGAAGGCAGGGCAATTGGGGTTAAATGACTTGCCCAAGGTCACACAGCTAGTAAGTGTTGTGTCTGAGGCCACATTTGAACTCAGGTCTTTATGACTCCAGGGCCCATGCTCTATTCACTGAGCCACCTACTCACCACATAGAAATATTTTTGCACAAATAGGTCCTTTTCCCTTCTTTTTGGATGTCTTTGGGATATCAACCTAGACAGTACTGCTGGATTGAAATATCCCTTTTAGACATAGTTCCAAATTGCTCTCCAAAATGGTTGGATCAGTTTACAATTCCACCAACAGTGCATTAGTGTCCCAGTTTTCCCACATCTCCCTCCAACAGCCAATATTTTCTTTTTTTGTCATATTGGCCACTCTGAAAGGACAATGATTGGACAATGAATATTATTTTAAAGGTCATGAAGGACTGATTTTCAAGATATCTCTATGAGAAAAAGGTTCCCCTAAAATGAAAAAGCCAATGGAAAGTGCTTTATTTAAAAAAAAAAAAGTAATCACAGTAGCTAGGTGGTGCAGTGAATAGAGCACCAGCCCTCGAGATAGGAGACCCTAAGTTCAAATCTGGCCTTAGACACTTAACACTTACTAGCCATGTGACCTTGGGCAAGTCACTTAACCCCAATTGTCCCTCCAAAAATAAGTAATCAAGACTACATCAACAAATGACTATATTCTAGCTTTATTCATATCTACAAAATTTTATGTAAATGGTCTATGCATGCAACAACAGTATCCTTGATGAAAATATGAGAAGGTATCAGGCTTTTGAAGAAAATATTCTACAGCAAATCATAGCTTCATAATCACATGACTAACTAAAAGGACTTGAGAATATAAATTCTTCATACCCACAGTTAATTTCAAATAAGCATTTATAGGGACAAAATGAAGCCTTAAAGTTTCTCTTCAGATTATCTCTGGAGCATCTGTTAAAATCATTCACAATTCCATGACTCACATAGCCCCAAGGATGACTTTTTCCAGGGATGTAGTCATCAAAATGACATCAAGTGAGACATAAAACATAGACACATGTTCATCAAAGATGTTTGCCAGCATCATGGAGGATTAACAATTGCAGAGGGAGAGGAGAGGATAGCTTTCAAATCCCCACACACACTTTACATATGAGAAAAACTAAGACCCAGAGAGGTCAAGTCTCTTATCCAAAGTAACACAGCTACTTAGTAGTAGATTCAGGGCTAGATGCTATGCCTGTTGACTTTGTTCACAACACCAAAGAGATATTCCTTTGGCTCATTCTGACTTTGGTCTAGGCTCTATGAAGGAAAGAGTTTGGTCTTTTTAACTGTATATAAAAAGATATGATTAAAAACAAAAAGAAAAACAAAGAAAAAGAAGCAATAAGCGACTATTGGAGCAATTCAGACAGCCACACTCACACTGCTACCTTAGGCTATGAGACCAAAATGATCTGGGTGGCAAGATGACTTCATCCCAAATCTTTTAGACTATAAACACATGAAGGAGAGTTCTACTTTTTAGGGCCTCCATTTTAGATTTCAGGATCAGAGAGATAAAATTAAATTGAGTCTTAGAGGTCATCTAAATCAGAGGAACTGAACCCAGGGTTTAGGTTCTTCAGGGTCAAGGTCCTTGGACTGGGAGGGGGGGAAGATGGAGAAAGAAGAAGGTGAGAGAAGAGGAGAGAGAGAGAGAGGGAGGGAGGGAGGAAAAGAGAGAGATAGAGATAGAGACAGAGACAGTGAGAGACAGAGACAAAGAGAGACAGAGACAAAGAGAGAGAAAGAGAGACAGAGAGAAAAAGAGAGGGAAAGAGAGAGACAGAGACAGACAGAGACAGAGAGAGAAAAGTAGCTAGGTGGTACAGAGATTGAGAGCCAGCCCCAAGAGTCAGGAGGAACTAAGTTCAAATATGATCTCAGACACTCACTAGTTTATGAGCCTGGCCAAGTCACTTAACCTTATTTGCCTCAGTTTCCTCATCTATAAAATGATCTAGAGAAGGAAATGGCAAACTACTCAAAATCTTTGCCAAGAAAATCACAAAAAAAAGGCTCAAAAAGAGTCAGACAACAATGAAAATGACTAAACAACAACAAAATATAGAGATGGATAGATAGATAAAGATAGATATATAAGGACATTTATCATTATAATTGGTTTTCTGTGTAATCCAATGTATTTTATTTTACACATTTAAAAACATGATTCTGAGAAGGGGTTCATAGGATTCATCAGACAGACAAAAAGCCAAAAAGAGAAAAAGGGTTAAGAATCCTTGATTTAGACCAACTTAATTTTTATAGGTCTAGATACTGAGTCTTAGAGAAATTAAGTGATTTAGCTGAGGTCACACAGTAAGTGACAGAGCAGGAGTTAGAACAAGGTCCTGTGACTCCAAATCTAAGACTCCTCCCATTGTACCACACTGCCCGGAGCTAAGGCTCAGTGCATGGCTGTGAGAGAAGCTTGCTGGATTCAACGTGATTTCTGTGTCTGCCATGACATAAGGCCTCATAAAACAGGCGTTACATTACTGATTGTATATTTAGGGATCACTGCAGTAATCTAATCCAATCCATTCATTTGATAATCTGTAGATCATCTCTAATTTATCTTATATTTATCTAATTTGCACATAAGTGTTTGCACATTTTTTCCACCTTTAGACTGCAGGCTCCTTAAGTACACAGACTATCTTTACCCTTTTTTTGTATCCCCATTACTTTCCGCAGTGCCTGGCATACAGTAAACACTCAATAAATGCTTATTCATTTGCTTTTATAGCTAAGGAAACAGACCCATAGAATAAAGTTGCTCCAAGGTCATATAGAAAGTCACTGGCAGTCCTGGGATTTGAACTCTGGTCGTGTGATTATACCCAGAACTCTTTCCCCTCCACCATCTTATAATGTTATTTTGAGGAGCAAATCAGATAATGGAGGCAAGGTGTTTTGTAACTACATAAATGCAAGCTGTTAGCATTACTACCATTCTCTAAAACAAGGAGAAAAACCTGAAGTCTTTCCCCTTTCTCCCAAAGAATGTGCCTGACCATTGCTTAAAGTGAGAAGGAAAGGGGGAAAGTGGCTAATATGAAGACCATTTCAACTGGAGAAAGAAATCATGAGAAGGACAAAAGGAATGAACTGGAATTAGGCAGCGTGGCCTGTTAGATGAACCACTTCTTGCCTTGTCTCCTTGAAGATTCTTAGCCTGGGCTCCCATTTTTGGGTGTGTGTTGTGTAGGGTTAGCCTTTTGTTGAGATCAAGGGCAGCAGGCAGTCAAATGATCAATCAGTAAACCTGTATTAAGCAACTACCATATACTGGAAACTGTGCAAAACACTGGGTATACAAAAAGAGACAAAAGACTGTCTCTGCCTTCTAGGAGCTTACAATCTAATGGAAGAACTTACAATCAATTGATCAACCAATCTACAAGCATTTATTAAGCATCTACTATATGCTAGGCATAAAAGTAAAAAGAAAGAACTATCTAGCTGTATGCTGGATCCAGCTCCCAACATTGTCAGTGTTAGCATTTTGCATCTCAAAATTGGCGACTGCTCCAAAGCAGGGCTTGATATATTATTTTGTTGATTGTCTAGACTTTAGAAAGTGATAGAGAAAATGTTAATGATGAAGATTAAACTTAAAAGTAGATTAAAAGTTACTAAGAAGTATATCACATACGCATTTTTCCCTGTAGATCCAGTTATTACAGTATACTCCTGGCCAATCCCTACTCAAAAGGAGGGGGAGACGAGAAGTACATATAAAATATACATAGAATGAATATAAAGTGATTAAGTACAAATATATACACAGGAGAGAAAGATTCAGAGAGAAAGACAGAGACAGAGAGACAAGGGGAAGGGAGTGAAAGGAAGAAAAGGGAAGTAAAAGGGAGGAGAGGTGGTGAGGGAAAGGAAGAAAAGAGAGGAGAGGAGAGGAGAGGAGAAGAGGGGAGAGGGGAGGAGAGGGGAAGGGA
>CM053597.1:89443638-89489527 GCA_028646575.1 Pseudocheirus occidentalis | reverse complement strand
AGGGAAGAAGGAAAGCAAGGAGAGAGACAGAACAGAGAAGGAGAGAGAGGGTGGAGTAGGAGGGGGAGAGACAGAAACACAAAGAGAAAGTCAGAGACAGAGAGTATATACTAACTAGCCTTTCAACATTAGAAAAAACTATGAAAAAAATAGTTCTTGTTAACAGAATCAGCCATAGTTCCACAGGACTCTGAAACAAACTTTCTATTGGGTGATGGACTCAATGTGCAAATTGAAGCTTTTTAAAAATAAAACAAACAAAAAACCATGGCAACTGTAAAAATTTGTTTTGCTTAATACACATTTGTAAAGGCAGCTGAGGGCACAGTGGTTAGAGTTCCAGGCCCAGAGTCAGGAAGATCTGAGTTCAAATTCAGCTTCAGACACTAGCTGTGTGATCCTGGACAAGTCACTTAATCCTGTTTGCCTCCATTTCCTCATCTGTAAAATGAGTTAGAGAAGGAAACGTCTCAAACCACTCTAGTGTCTCTGCCAAGGAAACCCTAAATGAGGTCCTGAAGAGTCGGACACTACTGAAATAAATGAATAACAACACATAAGGGGTTTTGTTTTTCTTCTCCTTTCCATGGGTGCATAATAAAGAGGGGGGAAGGGGAGAATTCAAAACTTAAAACTGAATTTAAAAAATATTTTAAAAGTAAAGAGAGGATAATGTTTGAGCTAAATTTTAATAGAGGGCAGAGATTCTCTAAGATCGCTGTAAGCAGGGAGGACATTCCAGGCCAGGGGGCTGATAAGAGCAGCAGCACAGAGAGAAGATGGAAGGTTTTATGTGAGGGCAGAGGGAAGGCCAATCAGACTGAACTACAGACTGGAGGAGAGGGTGGATTGTCCAAAGAGGCTGAAAACACAGGTTGAGGCCAAGTTTTGATGGGCCCTACCTGGAGGAGTCAATATAAAGGCACTAGAGTTGATTAAATGGGGATTCACAGGTCAGATCTGCACTTAAGGAAAATTACTTTGGATAGGATGAACTGTGGTAAGGAGAGACACTGGGGGCTAAGATGAATTAGGGGGCTGTGTAAGAAACTAAGGGGCAGGTGATTTAACGTCCTAGAGATCAGATCTAGGGATCAGATACAATAGACAAGCAGCTGGGTGGCATTTACCTGGATAGAGCCCATTTGGGAGATCTGAGTTCAAATTCAGTCTTGGACACTTACTCGCTTTGTGACCCTGGACAAGTCACTTAAGCTCTGTTGGTCTCAATTTCCTCAAGTGTAAAATGGATATAATGATAGTGCCCCCCACCGAGTGTTGTTATCAGAATCAAATGAAATAATATTTGTAATGAGCTCATATGTAAACACACAGTAGGTGCTACATAAATGCTAGCTATCATTATTATTATTATTATTATATGTTATGAAGGAAGAAATAGCAAAATTTGACAAATAGCAAAATTTGACGATTATGTGGGGTGAGGACAAATGAGAAGTCAAGAATAATGCCAGGGTTACCATCCGCGTGACATAATCTGAGGGGGGGGTCTGCCTTAGCCCAAAATGTCAGCCCTCTAATCCATTTATAATCTCATTTCTTTGGGTCTTAAAGGTTTTTCCTTTTAAAGCGTCTCTTAATACATTGTAACCCGGGCTTGTCTGGGCCTGTTCAGTTTGGGTAACTCAGAGACACCGTGATGTGGCCTTTGGAGCATGTCCAGATTTCCTACATATTAAGAGAATCAGACGCATTATTAGACTTCTCAGTCCCCCACTTCATAGGACTGTGTTGTTCCCCAATCCCATGCAGCTTCTCAGGGCATTGTATTTGGGGGATGCTGATGGCATTTGCATTCCTCTAGAAGCAAAGAAACAATAGAATTTATAGTTAGCAAGAATAATTGGTTAATTGATGTGTTGGCTAATTTACTGAGCTGATTTTTTTTTTATTCTTTCTTTCAAGGAAGAGGGAGGGACACACTGGGAAATGAAGATGGTGTTACAAACAAAAGCTATTAAATTTTTCAAAGAATAATTGGTTAAAATAGAGAGCTACAAGGAGGTGAGCAAGCTCTGCCCTGCCCTGCCCTGCCCTGCCCTATAATTCCCCTTCCACTTCAATTTCTCCAGGAGTAGGCCTAAATCTGCAGTCCCAAGCTCTCTGTCTCTCTCTGTCTCAGCATCCATTATCCCTCTTTACTCCCCAAGAGCATATCCTTTGCACTGGCTCACCCCTGGTATATTTTATGGTACTTGCCCTGGGTACAAAAGCTCCTACTTGAATTTAGTGGCAGCAAGATGGTACAGTGGTTAGAGCGCTGAGCCTGGAGTCAGTAAGACCTGAGCACAAATTTAGCCTCAGACACACACTTAGCTGTGTGACCCCAGGCAAGTGATTTAATTGCTGTTTGCCTGAGCTTCCTTAAAATGGAAATAAGAACAGCACCTACCTTTGCAGGGTTGTTGTGAGAATCGAGATAACATTTGTAAAGCACTTAGTACAGTGCCCGGGCTATAAGAGGCGCCATATTCCTATCTGCCCCTCACCCTGCTTCACTTTTCTTTCTATACTTTCTCACTTGGTTTTTTTCATCAGTTTCCATGAGTCTAACTGTCATCTCTATGCATACGATTCTCAGAATGATACACCCAGCCATAACTCCTTTCCTAAACGCCAGTCTCATTAGCAATTGTCTTTCAGACATCTCAGATTAGATGTCCCATAAGCATCTCTGATGCAATGTGTACAAACCACAACTCATCAGCTTTTCCCTCAAAGCCTTCCCTTCTGAACTTTCCTGTTACTAATAAGGACCTTCCAACCCACACAGACTTATAAGTCCACGTATCCAAGCTGTTTTCAGACCTGTCATTTCTGCCTTTACCGTATCTCTCATATAGGCCCTCTTCTCTCCACTCACATAACTACTACCCTGGTGCAGGTCCTAATTGCCTCTCTGCACTCCAATCCATGCTGCCCCCATCTGCCAAAGTGATCTTCTTCAAATGCAGCTCTGACCTTGTTCCCTCCGCCCACCCCCATTCAGTAATGACCAGTGGCTCCCCATCATCTCCAAAATCAAATATAAAATGCACATTCTGGTCCCTCCCTGCTTTCCCAGTCTTCTTAGCTTACACCCTCTATATTCCAGATACACTGGTCACAAAGTGGGATAGGTTTGCTTTTCTCAGTAGGGGGAAAGGGAAATGGAAGAGAGAAAAAATAAATGCTTTTTAGTTGGAAAAACTGTGATTTTAAAAAATGCACAAGACAGTCCATCTCCTCACCCTGTGCCTTTTCATTGGCAGTCCCCCAAGTCTGGAATGCTCTCCATCCTCCCCTGGTTCCCCTGGCTTACTTCAAGTCTACCTTATACAACAGAGCTTTCCAATCCCCATCTCCCACCCAGTCCCTTCTCCCTGAGATGACCCTCCATGTACATCACACACACACACACACACACACACACACACACACACACACTTTCCATCTTGTATATATCATATGTATATATTATAGGTACATATGTTTATGCATATATGGAGATTATATCATGTATGCATTTAGTTATTTGCATGTTGTCTGTGCCATTGAAACATGACTCCTTGACCATGTTTTTGGTTTTCTTTGGATCTGAAGTGCCTAGCACAGTGCCAGACAGGGAGTAAGCACTCAATAAATGTTTGCTGACTGCTTGCCCGAAGGAGCAGCCCTATGATCCTGTGAGGCTCCTGCTTAGCTGGGTTACTCTCCTGTCCATGAAGGACCTCTTTTCTCTGAGTTCTGTGTGGGAGGGAGGCTAACCCATGGAGGGCAGAGGCTTCTGGGGCCCCAGGCACTGGCAATAGTGTGTAATTGGAAAGCAAGGAGACATTTTCCCAGTGCTCTTGGCGGGAGTGGGAGAGGAGGAGGAGAGCCAGTGCACGAAGGGTTTGAAGGGTTTGCGTAGCTACAAGGAGGTAATGGAGCGGTTTGATTCCAAGCTGCTTTCTTCACTCCTCCTCCCTGCTCTCCCCACCCCGACAAAATTCTTAAGCGTATAGTTTTAAAAAAATCTAATATTTCTTAGACAAACAAAGAAAAGCAATCTGAGGTTCCGTGTCTTTTTTTCCTCCTTTCCCTGAAAGCTTGTAAAATGCCTGCAGTTAAGGGGAAAAAAAATCTTTAACCCACAAAACCCTCAATCCCATAAATGCTCTGGTACTGAGCAGGTTGAGCTTCTGGCATGCCAAGGCTCTCTGAGGAATAAAAAGCAGCAATGGCAACAATAATATGAAGCATTTATCATACCTGGGGCATTCTACTAGACACTGAATAGATAAAACAACGCATACCCACACCTTGCCCCCCACCCTACCCCCAGGGAACTGAAAGGCCTGAGAAGAAGAAAAAGGCCTTAAGGAAACATGTATGTAACATATATGTAGCATATATGTAACCCATATGTATTCTTGTCTGTGTGCATGTAGACACGTACATGTATGTGTGTGGGTGTGTGTTTGTATGTGTGCATACATATATGTCTGTGCACACACATTTGGGGGTATCTATGGTACACATTTCTCCACACATATCTACATTACTTTGTTTATAACTGGTTCTCCTTTGATGGCTTGCAAACATTCACAATTCAATAATCATAGTAATAATAGCTATCATTCATACCATGCTTGAAGGTTTGCAAAAACACTTTACACCTCATTTGTTCCTCACAACAACCCTGTGAGGTTGGTGCCATTGTTATCTTCATTTTGCAGATAAGAAGAGAGAGACTGAGAGAGGTATAACAATTTGCCCAGTAAGAACCTGAGGCAGGATTTGAACTCGGGTCTCCCTGCTCTACCCACTGTGACAGCTAGCTGAATTTGTTACTCTGCTGTTTCTCACCTGTGTGATCTTTGACAAGTCACTTTAATCTCATGCAGCATCAGTTTCCTACCTATGAAATGTCTGGATGGCTGGGTAGATAGGGCGGAATCCAGAAGATTGTTTCTAGCTTTAAATCTTATGGCTTTATGAACATCTGTTGAGCACCTACTTTGTGGAAGACCTCCTGTTAGGCAGTGAGCATACAGGGACAATAATGAAACAGTCCCTGCTCTCAAATTAGGGTGGAGGTCACAAGTCTGATATCAGGAAGTTTCCTAACAATGAGAAAAGCAGAATGAGCTTTTCTGGAGGGCGTGGGGGCTGGTAGGCAGGGGGCACCATTCTGGATGTTTTCCAGCTGAGGCTGAATAATCACTTGCTATGGTAGAGATTACTTTTTTGGACTAGATGGCTGGGAGGTCTCTTCCCACTCTCAAAATTCTGTAATCTTAAAAGAGAGGGTGATGTAGAAGGGGAAACACATGTAAACAATTGTGATACAAAGGAGGGTGAGATAAATTCTAAGGAGAATATCAGACAAAGTGCTATGAGAATTTTAAATAGGGAAATGTCACTTTCACCTAGAAATATCAGAAAAAAAATTATTGAGTTGTAGAAAGGTATGGACTTGGACTTACGGGGGATGGGGGGAGGAGTGACGTGAGAGAATGACAGTCCCAAGAATTTACTTTGGGGGGGAGATATTAAGAGCAGTTAGTGGTCACCAAGTGAACAGGAGAAATTAGTACATAATCAATGCCTTTCTTATGAATAATTGCCAGAAACAGGAGGGAACAGAGAGGGTCAAGAGTTATAAAAACAACCTGAGGCAGGTCTACAAGTGAGAGAAATTTAATATGTGCTGTCCTAATTAAGGATTATATTTTTACTGGAAAACAAATACAGGTTAATTGACTTGTTTATACTTTCCCTGATTCTCTCAGCTAACTATATCTGAAGAAGGCCTGACCACTAGGTATAAGCTACCCTAAAGAAGAACCACACTGTTCATCTAGTGGCAAATGACTTTGAACACTGAATGTCAAAACTGGAAGACAGCTTATGGGGTGGGGAACCTGCACCCTGTATTCAGTCAAAGGGTATACTTGAGGACCTAGAGGACCAAATGTGGCCTCAAGGACTCAGGTTCCTTATCCACCCCTGTTAGAACATGGAACTATAGAATTAGGGGCCGGAGGAATCTGAGAGATCATTGAAGAAGCCCCTGGCCAAATCCCAATGTCCTACCAATTTCTGTAAAACTACTGTGAGCGTTTTTAAAATATTTTTAAATAAAATTTTATTGTATTTTAAAATGTAATTATCTATATCTATGTAAATATGAATATAATTCTTAGCTCAAAGGTTACCCTTGGACTAAACTATAGATTCCTGGTGACCCCTAGTCTACTTCATCTCCTCATTTACAAAACTCAGAGGGACACTGGAACCTAGAAGGTCAGAGCTAAAAAGGGCTTTCCAGAAGGCACAAATGATTCCAACCTTAATCCAGCCAATAGAATCTAAGTTCCCTATTGTTGTTGCTGCTTAGTTATTTGCAATCATGCCTAACTCTTCATGACCCCTTTCGGGGAGTTTTCTTGGCAAAGATGCTGGATTGGTTTGCCATTTCCTTCTCCAGCTCATGGTTATAGATGAAGAAACTCAGGCCAACAGGGGGAAACTGACTTGCCCAGAGTCACACAACTGGTATATGTCAGAGGCCAGATTTGAACTCAGGTCCTCCTGACTCCAAGTTCAGCTCTCTATTCAGTGCACCACCTAGCTTCCCAGGTAGCCCCCCAAAGGCAAGGAAATACTGTTTCATTTTCCTCAGTGCCTGACTTGACACATAGAAGATGATTTTAAAATGTTGATGAATTTAATTGAATATGTTCCGTGCAATTACAATGCCTAGAGGGAAATTAAACCATATACATACATAGGGTTAGGCTTGCATCCCTTCTCTTGTCTTGAAATATAAAAATATTAACATACATTAGAGGACATCCATATGGGAAGGGCAAGCCTATTAGTCCCATTGCTAAGGTGAAAGAGTCAGAGAGAGATGACAGAGTACAAGGACAAAGGGAAGTTGCTAGTTCTTCTTGGATAAGCCAGTCAATAAATATGTATTAAGTCTTTACTATGTATCAGGCTCTGTGGAAAAGATGGGCTTTCAGGAGCTAGCTGAATGATAGTTTGAGAGAAATGGTCTGGCACACTGGTTTAGAAAGATCTTTTATATAAATTCCATGGCTTGAAAAGGGGCTTGAAAGTGAACATCATGGGATAAGTGGATGAGGTTGGTTTTGAGCAGAGGCGGCTAGAGCTGTTTGATCAGAGAAGCAGGAGAGGAAAAGGCACATGATATCAAGATGGACTAATGATTTCACCAATTTTCCTAATTTCCTGGTTAGAACTCTTCCCTATTTTCCCTTTTGTTGGGATATAGTAGTGATGGGTAGGCTGCTTTAGGAAACTGTTGGCTAGCTTTAAAGACTTGCTGGGCTCCAGTATGGTTACCACAAATCCAAAATCTGATGTACCTGTTCTGTGGAACTGGAGACTTGATGATCAGCTCAACTGGGGGCAACTGGTCCCAGGAAAACTACCCTGAATCACCCAAAGTCACAGGAGACTGATATAGGAGGCTGTGGCAAGAGATTGCTTTATCAACCAGACAAGCAATTAATTTATTTTAATAATCTGGCCTAAGAACTTGATACCATTCACTTGCACACCTCCGTCCCTGGTGAGTAGGGTCTCAAAGAAGACCAAATTATTGATGAGAAGACTACTTGATGAGCATAGAGCAAAAGAGGATTTTGTGGTTTTAAGGGATGTTTTCAAAAACAGCTCCCAAAACTATGCCCAGAGGGCTATAAAACTGTGCATAACCTTTAATCCAGCAATACCACTGATAGTTCTGCATCCCAAAGAGATTTTTTAAAAAGAGAGAAAGGACTTATTTGTACAAAAATATTTATAGCAGCTCTTTTTATAGGGGCAAAGATTTGGAAATTGAGGAGATGCCCATCAGTTGGGGAATGGATGAACAAGTTGTGGTATACATGGTTGTAATGAAATATTATTGTGCTGTAAGAAATGACAAGTAGGATGATTTCAGAAAAACCTGGAAAAACTTATATAAACTGATGATAAGTGAAGTGAGCAGAACCAAGAGAACATTATACACAGTAACAGCCACACTGTGTGATAATCAACTATGATAAACTTAGCTCTTCTCAGCAATGCAAGGATCCAAAATTATTCCAAAGGACTTGTGATAAAAAGTACCATCCATCTCCAGAGAAAGAATTGATGGCGTTTGAATGTAGATCAAAGCATACTATTTTTCACTTTCTGTATTTTTTGGGTTTTTTTTTTTCCCTTTCGGCCTGTGTTTTCTTTCACAACGTGACTAATATGGTAATGTGTTTTGCATGATTCAACATGTATAACCTATATCAAACTGCTTACTGTCTCAGGGAAGGATGGAGAAATTTTGGGACTCAGGTTTTTTTCATGAATACTAAAAAGTGTCTTTACATATAACTAAGGGATAATAAAATACTATTTTTTCCAAAACATTATTAATGGCCTAATCTAAGGGTCTTCTAAAAAATCAGAGGTACTCTCTCACAAAAAGCATCCGATAAATGCTGAAAAATCTCCAATTCTCATTCTTCTAGAATTCACAATGAGTAAAGAGCTAATGTTATGCTCCTTTCTAGTGCCCTGACAGTATTCCTGATTGGTCTTTGTGTGGAGGTTCCTTTCAGAGAAGATCATTCATTCCTTACCGCTTTTTTGGTTACCCTTTGTTCAGTCTCCTTTTAAATTCTTTATTGTATATTATATTGTCCATTTTCCTATGGGGAGAAGGGGAAGGAATAGTATTTATTAAGCACCCTCTCTGGAAGGTGGGTTCTGTTATTAGGCCCATTTTATAGCTGAGGAAAGTGAGACAGACAAGAAGTTAAGTAACTTTCCCAGAACTACCCAGCTAGAAAGTGTCTGAGGTCAGATTTAATTGAACCACAGCCCTCTTCATATGGCAGAGATATATAACATTATGCCCTCTAATATGGATATGAAGTAAAAATCCTTTCTATACCTGTGTTTACCTGATCATGGTGGGATTTGTTGTTGTCGTTGAGCAGCAGAGGAGGAAGCAAGGGATGTTAAGGTTCAAATGTTTCCTATTGGGTGACAGGCAACAAAAAGAGAAAAGTAAATAAGAGAGTAAACTGTGTCAGGACAGGATTTTATTACTCACTCTACTTACTTACATCAATTAGAACTTGATGTGTAATTTTTAAACCAGAAGTGGGAGGTGGCCAGCAGGCATAAGTGCTCTAGAGTTCATGGAGCATGAGGCTGATTAGAAGAATGAGATAAAAGAATAGTATAGGGTGGAATCTATTCCTTGGTGTGTGAAGCGTGAAGGATGATAGAAGGTGCCCATCACCTACTGGTTATGGTCCCTAGGACAGTTGTTTTCAAACTTTCTGTGTGTGAATAAGGCCAGGCCACCACCCAAACAGTTCATGGCTCTCCCCAACTAAGGAAGCTCTCCACTTTCTTAATCAAAAGGGTTCCACAGGAAGGTGTTGCCAATGGCAGGGATAAGTATACAACTACATTCTCTGTATTTCCCTGTTCACAGCACCTATCCCCCACTCCTTTCTTTTCCTTATCCCTTTTCTTTGTGACCTTTGGGAACAGTGTCTAAGCTGAACCATCTAGGCAAGAGAGGCAAAGAATCACAACCAAGGAAGACTTGGAGGAAGTCAAGATCATCCTGGCATGGAGTGCAGATTTCTGTCCTGGTTTTCCCTTTTTGTTCCTTGGCAATGCATTCTCTCTCTCTCCTCTATCTCTCTGATTTCCAACAGCACAAACAACCCAATAGGGAAAAGGATACTGCACTTGAAAGAAGGGGACAGTTGTTAAGGAAAAGATGAGATGAGACCCAGCTCTCATAAGCTTTCAGAGAGAAGTCTTTCTCAAGTTTCTGAAGGTGAACAAATCTGGTGTTTCATTCCAGGTCTATTTCCCTCCTTTGTTCTACAAGCATAGCACTCAAATGGGTCCTCTCATGGTCTCTCCAGTGGTCTCCCTCTCCTTATCCATCACTTCTGTGCTGCCTTTAGAGACAAACAAATCAGTGACAGGGCCAGCAACCATGTATGATCTTCCCACTGTGGGACAGCAATTTCTGTCTTGAAGTTGAATAATAAAAATCATATATCCTATTAACCTAGCAATTTTAAGTCCTCCAAGGACTTTTCCACACTGCCATCAAATGAGGTGGTAGTATAAATATTATCATCCCTGTTTTAGAAAAGAAGAAAGAGAGGCTCAGAAAGTGACCTCTCTTGATTTGGCCAGGTTCACACAGGTAGTAAGTGTCAGAGCTAAGATTTGAACTAAAACTGTACACTAGTAAATTTCTGTCATTCAGTCAGAAAGCATTTATTAGACACTTGCCTGTGCTAAGTATTGGGGATCGGAAGAATGGGAAAATCAGTTCTCAACCTGGAGAAGCTTATGTCACAAAGTGGAAGACAAACCACTACGAACCCAAGAGGCATGGCGTTGACAGAAGGTGACCTTAGAAGAAAAGGCTTTAGCAACTGGAGGGCTGCTTGGGTGGTGATCAGGAAAGGCCTCTGGTAAAAAGGGCACAGAGAAGACTAGGGCAAAATTATCTGTTGACAACAAGATCCCATTCCCCTCCTGTATTCTGATTCTCTGGTATTTGCCACCACCATTTGGGCACTTTTTCGTACTGGAATATCCTTTCACCATTCAGGTCCCTTTCCTGCATGCTCTTTTCAGCACTCTTTTATGTCCTATCTTCCCCATTAGAATGGAAGCTCCTTAAGGACAGGGACTGACTTTCTTTTTGCTTGTATTTGTATGATCAGAGCTTAGCACTGTGTCTGGCACATAGTAGGTGCTTAATATTTATTAATTACCCAAGACATACACACATACTGTAGCAGCAAGCACCCTAGCATACCCAGGACGACTACTAGCACAGGTTCTTAGATCTGCTTTTCTAAAGGAAAGCAACTCAAAAAGGGTTAACAATCTTACTTTAATCAATCAAACATATGTCATTTACCTAGTTCGGGGGGAAAAGTCAGCACCCTGAACTTCAGAGAATATAAACAGAATACAAACAGAAGTTACAAGCAGACAAAGAAACAGGTCAGCAGACAGGCATCCCAGCCGTCTGACCATTTACATCCATACCTAATTAGTTACCAGGGAGGGAAGCACCAACATCTGGGTTTTCAAAGCCAGGGGGCTCAATGGCTTCCCAGAGTCTCATCTGGCCAAATCACACAACTCTTTCCAAAGCAAAACCTCACATCAGTGTATATATAGCCTTCTCCTGGATCACAGAATATCACAACCCTCTCGACCAACTGTCCAATCATAAAGTAATAAGGTGTGGGCATTCCTGAAAAATAAGCTTCCCACCACAGGCTCCATGACCACATTTAGCCTATTAGGGGGCAGAGTATACTTTCAAATTAGGGAAGGTTCTCAGAGTCACTTAAGCCTATCAAAGGGCCTAGGGACAGGGAAAATCTTCAGATTCCCCACATACTTAGAACAGTGCCATAGAAGAATTAACTGTCAGTTTCTATAAATAAATATCATACCACAGAGATGCAGCAAAGGATCATCTTGCTTGCATTGGAAACACAAGGAAATGTAGACCCTGTTGTACATGTCAATACTAGCACTGATAGTGCCAGTAGAAGTTCTCATTAACCATGCTTGTATCAAAACAGCATTAACAGTTGGCCTTTAAGTAGTTACTTTATATCTATGCTCTCATTTGAGCTAGGTACTACAAACACTGTTATCTCCATTTTACAGAGGAGGAAACTGAGTCTGAGCAACTTGCCCAAAGTCACACAGCTAACCAATCTTGAAGGCAAGTGTGGATCCTGGTCTTCTAGACTCCGGGTCCAGCCTCTATCCAGTTTATCATGCTGTGTCTCCAGCAGCAGCAGCAGCAGAAGCAGCAGCAACAGCAGCAGCTGCTGCTGCTCAAGAAGACAGGGAAAGATCTGAAATGTTCCTGCCTTTATTTTCATTGGCAGCCAGTATCACAGAAAGCCCCAATCCAGATCTCAAGCTTGGGGAGTAATTAAACAGCTGGCTTACAGCATGACGATAATTTATGGACAATGAGATCCGTTCCAGTGAGTTTGTCAGTATCCTGCGGCATCAAGGATACGCTTGTTAATTGTCTGTGCTTAATATGATAATTTAGGAAAAACAACACCTATTAAGAGTTCTTCATTAGGTAAAGGGCTTCTCCATTTTGAGCACACAAAAGCTCCCAGATTTGGAGCCAGGGTTCAGACCTGGCTTGTAACTGAGAAGAAAAAGCCAAAAAAAAAAAAAAAAAAAAAAGAGAAAAAGTCTATCTCAGTAAAACATTCCTATGCTTAATTTTCTTTACATTAACATCATTTTTATTTTGCAAGCAAAAGGTTTATTTTCCATGTAAAAATAAATAAAAATCTGAATGAAAATGAATACATTTTACTTTAAAAATCAAAACACCAAAAGTAACAGAAATTCAAGTAGATAGTAAATTTTTAAACCATATATATATATTTTATTTTATCCAGACAAGTTTTAATGAGCTGCTGACCAAAACACTGGTTCAGTGTGGGATTTAGGGGGGGAAAAATATATATATATATATATACATACACATAAGTAACTTATTACAGACCAGTGCAGGGCTTTTCTAGTAAACATTTTCTAAAGTGAATGCTGCTGCTTTTTTCCCAAAAGTCAAAGATTCAGCTGTAATTGAGGCAAAGGAAACATAGGTTTGCTGACCTCATCTGTGGAGCCCAAGCCCAAGTTCTTTGTTGTGCATGAAACAAAATGTGACAGATTAGGGGGGAGCCTAAAGGATGGCACTGCTGAGTACCGTGCTACACACATGCCTCCTCCACACATTTTTACCAATCAGTACTAAATGGATGCTTTATGAGAAAGTTTGGAGATATTCAATTCTAAGCTCTAACCACTCCTCATTTTGAAACCTGCTGCCCACTCAGTGATACAAACTCAATGACTTCCTTCTGTTCAGGCTGACCTTCCCAGCAGCAGGAGGGCAGGAGTCTGAGCAATGGTACCAGATTCTCACCTTGTGACTCAAGCCTTTCTATCCTCTACAACCATCAGTAGTGGGCAAAGGCTCAATTAGCCTCTGCCATCTTGTGCAGGTCATGCTTCCTCTTGATCACAGGGCCTTGGTTGTGAAAGGCCTCCAGTAACTCATGAGACAACTTTTCTGGCATTAGCATTAGACGGGGCTTCTTGTCCCAGCATTCTTGAATCATCCATTTCATAGCCAAGAATCGCCAGCGCTTGTCAGTCAGAGGTGCTGGGACCTGATAGAATCGACCACCTTTAAGGATGCTGAGGAGGCCGAGGACAGGCTGACAGTTCTGTAGGGCTTGGTGGAAGATGGTGTAGGGGTTGCATTCAATGGCGTCCCATTCCTCAGCTTTGGCTTCATGGTATTTTTTAAATTGCTTTCTCTTGAGGGTCCTCAAACAAAGAGCTTTGATGCAGGGGGAGCTTTGAAGATCCGTGTGGTTCTGAGATCCCGCTCAAATTTCTCTTCAGTCAGCTCCTCCAAGGGCTTAAGGTAGTAGTCTTTATCAAGTTGGGGTTCTTTGTAATTAGCATCATAGCGACTCCGTCTCACCTGTATCAATCCCAGCAGAGCCCAGAGAGTTCTCCGCATGGGTCCCAAGCTCCAGATGCAGTGCCACAAGCTCACCACGGGGGCGGGCATCTTGGCTGGTTCCAGGACCTCTCCCTAAACCATATATTTTCAAAAGATAATTTAAAAGAACCAGACTCCAAATCAGAAAACTCTTTCATTTTTTTTTTTTGCTTTTTTTGGAGGGCAGTTGGGGTTAAGTGACTTGCCCAAAGTCACACGGCTAGTTTTTGTGTCAAGTGTCTGAGGCCGGATTTGAACTTGCGTCCTCCTGACTCTTGGGTCAGTGCTCTATTCACTGTGCCACCTAGCCGCCCCCAGAAAACTTTTTCTATAGTTCCCTCTTTACAGCACCACTATAAGTCACTAATTGGAGGAAAATTACTCTTTTTTTAGGTGTCTCGTAGCCAGGGGCATGCTGGTAAATGTTTAACTGGCTTGCCTGAAAATAAAATTCATAGCACACTTTTCAGTTCAATCTGAATTCTTATCATTTTCTCCATCGCTTTCTCAAGTCAGCATGCAGGGACTGGATAGGGACTGTACCGATGATGTCACTGATATAGGGAACTAATTCCTAGATGAAGAAACTCCCTCTACTAATGCAGGTTAGCACCTTCTCTGAAATCTATAGTCTTAGAGAGTACCCAGAGCATTAAGATGTTAAGTGATTTGCCCAGGGTCACAAAGTCAGTAGGTATCAGAGGTAGGATATGTCCCTAGGTCTTCTTGGCTTCACTGGACAGTCTCTCATGGTTCCATAGGACATGCATTGTGTTGGTCCCTGGAGGTTAAGATCATGTTTTTTTCCCATGAAGAAATAAAAATATAGTGAGCGTGAATGACTAACCTGACATCACACAGCTAGCTGGGGGAGAGTCAGGATTTGAACCCAAATCTAGTGACTCTCAGAATAGAACTGTGTCCTAAACCTCTCCTATGTTTCAGGGTCTTCTCCTTCCTGTAGCTCTCTATCGTTTAAGCAAAGTAAACAGCCCAGAATTGTCATAAGGCAGCCAGTGAGTCCTAAGGGGATTCATATTCTTTAGGAACTCTCAGACTTGGAACAATATGTAAGAGAAAGACAGGAGGGAGAAGCAACAATCTCAGAATGTGACACCAGAGACAGAGAGCCTCAGAAAGCCTGAGGAGAGATAACGTGGTAGGCTCATAACCTCATCTTTATCCTTCAATAGGTATTGAATGCAGCTTATGCATTGTATTCAATCATGGCTTTCCATGTGTCAGTGAAAGTCATCCTCCATTGCCCAATCTTCATATTTCATTTTGGCCAAAACAGTACAAACTCCATTGAAACCATCAGGAATAATTTGTATATATGGGGGCTCCTCTGCACTGGCTTCTGGCCATCAGGGGTTGTGATTTCCACAACAGAGGGCAGGAGGCACCCAGTGGAAATTAAGAGGTTGTAGGTCTCCCTGAGGATCAGCTGACCAAGGGTGTAAGGTTTTTCCTGGATATTTCCCCAAGAGTTTCCATTTGCTTCTGACTGAACCAACTAGTGAAGAATATTCTGTTCACTACCCTATGCAAACACTAAGGAGGGATGATATCCCCTAGAGCTATTTTCCTTGGAATAAAGACCAGGAAAATGGGAAGGCGGTCCTCCCTCCAGTCCCCATACCCCATTAAGTACTGTAGTGGAGTTAAAAGAGGACTGAATTTCAAGTCAGAGGCTTGGATATTAATCCCTGCTCCTGCACTTACTGCACAGGTGATTTGGGATGTGATTTTCCCTTTCTTGGCTCCAGTTTCCTCATCTGTAAAATGAGATTTCAAGATGATGGTCTTTAAAATCCCCTCCAATTCTGTGTAATCCATGGCCCAGGTTCAAGCTCTGGGCTTCCATGGACAACATTCAATCTTTTGAGTGACTCCAAAAATCATATCTCTGTGACTCATTTTTTCCCTATCCAGAATTTTCTCTGAGAAATCATAAACTATGGCTAAGTCTAAGTCTCCACAGATGTAGATAAAAGGCTCTCCAGCACCTGTGTAATTACTGGAGGCAACAATACACATCAGGTAACAATGCTCATGAGCTTTCGTTTCACCACTCAGGAAATGCAAAAAACACTTAGAGTTCTATGACCAGTCCTGTCTGGGAGGACTAGAACTTTCCAAAAAGGGAGAAGGTACCCACTTTGCAATGAAGACTCCTATTAATTTTTTTCCATTCTCAGTGATCTTATCTTATTTTTTATTAACAAATATTTATTTTCTCTCTATCCCACTTGGTCCTTCCCACTGAAAAAAAATTTTTTAAGAAAGTGAAAACCCTCATAACAAATACACATAGCCAAACAAAATAAATTCTCACGCTGGCAGTGTACAAAAATATATGTCTCATTCTGCATCTTGAGCCCATCACATCTTTGTCTCAGGAAGTGGGTAGCATGCTTCATCATGTCCTCTGGAGTTATGGTTGGTCACTGCATTGATCAGAGTTCTAAAGTCTTTCAGAGTTGTTTTTAATAAATAAACTAAAGGGGCTCCCACCTATTGGGAGAACAATTTATTCAATGACAACAACATTATAAAGAAAAACAACTTTGAAAGATTTAGAATTCTGATCAATGCAATGACCTTATTTTCTGGTTCTTTGCCACTATAAAAAGAGTGGCAATAAAATTTTTTGCACATATAGGTCCTTTTCATCTTTCTCTGATTTTTTGGGGACATAAACTTAGTAGTAGTGGTAACACTGGATGATTTGAGGGGTATAGGTCCAAACTGTGAAGACATCCTTCTGAAAGTCCCCATACCAAATGGTGGCACTAGGGAGGGCCTGTTGGGGTCTACCTTTAAGCCCTGCTGCTGGGAAGGTTGAGGCTGGTGAATCATTTGAGCTCACAGTCAGGCCAAAGCCAAGTGGGTATTCACACTAAATTTAAAACTACTGATATGAGCCCGGTAAGCCAGGGAGATTAGGTTGCCTAAGGAAAGGTGTGTCTACCTAGGTCAGAAACTAAGTAGGTTTTCTAGAAAAAAACATGACTGACTCAAAGGAACCTGAATCCTAGAACCAGATCCTATATTTAACAGCTGTGTGCTCACAAGCAAACCACTTAACCCATAATGAATTTTCTCATATGCAAAATAGGGATAAGATTTGTACTCCTACTTCACAGGGTTGTTGTGAAGAAAGTACTCTACCATACCTCAGTTGATGAATGGTCAAAGATTATGAACAGAAAATTTTCAGAAGAAATACAAATGATCAATAGCTACATGAAACATGTTTTTAATCTATATTAATTAGAGAAATGCAAATTAAAAGAACTCTGAGGTAGCACCTCACACCCATCAGATTGGCAAAATTGATGTTTTTAAAAAGGCAAATGACAAATGCTAGCGGGACTGTGGGAAAAACAGATATATTAATGCACTGTTGGTGAAATGGTCCAGCCATTCTAGAAAGCAATTCGGAACTACACCCCAAAAATCTCCTAAACTGGGCATATCCTTTGACTTAGCAATGCCACTATCAGGTCTATACTCCAAAAGAGTTAAAGAAAGAGGAAACGGATACATATACACAGCAACATTTATAGCAGCTCTTTTTGTGGTGGCAAAGCATCAGAAAGAGAAGGGATGTTTATCAAACAGGTAATGGCTGAACAACTTATGGTATGTGAATATGATGGAAGACTACTGTTTGATAAGAAATTATAAAGGGGATAATTTCAAAGAAATTTGGGAGGAACTGTATGAACCGATTTAAAGTATATATTTGTACTGAGACCAGGAGAACAGTTTATACAAAACAAAAATATTGTGAAGATAATTAACTTTGAAAGTTTTAGGAACTCTAATAAACTCAAAGACCAACCATGATTCCAGAAGACCCATGGTGAAACAGGCTACCAACCTCCCAATAGAGAGATGATGAACTCAGAGTGCAGAATGAAACAAAATTTTTTGGACACAGCCAATCAGAGAATTCATTTTGCTTGACTGTATATGTTTGCAACAAGAGGGGGGAAAGAGAAGGCAGATCTTTTTTTTAATTATTTTTAAGTGTTCTGGGGGCAATTAGGTGGCACAGTGAATAGAGCATCCACCTTTGAAATAAACTTGAAAGTTAACTAGCTGTGTGATCTTGGGCAAATCACTTAACTCCTATTGCCTTGCCTTCCTCTCTCCAAAAAAAAAAGTACTCTGTATATCTTGAAGTCCTATAGTACGAGAAATATTTGGAAATCATAGAGTACAAGTTCCAAAGCCAGCACAACTCCTGATTTTCTTTGGCCCATGACTGAGTCGGTGCCTACCCAGTCATACCATGGGAATTCTGTGTCTGACATTTACTAACAGTTTTACCCTGGGTAATGTTTACAACTTCTCCGAGCCCTAGTGTTCCTCATCTGTAAAAGAGGGAACATAATGCATGTACAACCTTCCTTACTGGGTAGTGGGGAGAAAAGAACTTTATGAACTGTTAAGTATCAAGGGAATGTAAGGTTCCATTATCCTCATCATTCACTGCCAACTGCAAAAAGGCTCCCTCTCTGCTGGAGAGCGGGTGGCCAGCACCCACATCGGAAGTCTACATCTGGCATTTGCTCAGAGCCTTTGCCTGACCCACTCTGATCTCAGTCAATAATTGGCCACCTACCAGGAGCTCTTTTAATTTCTCCCCTCCCATTCTCAAGCAGCATGCCAACTGAAAAGTGGTTGGTACCAAAAGAAAAAAGAAAAAGAAAATATAGTCTTAGGTTCCATTAGTAAAAGTACAATGAATATGCTCCCTTCTCTCTATTTACATAGTCACCACCCTGGTCCAGACATTCATCACCTCTCACCTGGACTATTTCAGTCACCTGCTGGTTGGTTCCCTGCCTTGTCTCTCAATACTCCAGTCCACGCTTCACTCAGAGGCCTAAGTGACTGCGTCACTCTCCTATTTGGTAAACTCCAGTGACTCCCTAATACCTTTGGAATCAACTACAAAACCCTCTGTTTACCTTGTGAAACCCTTCACAATCTGGCCCCTTCTGACATTTCCAGTATTTTTACACACACTGTCCTCATCATACTCTATAATCTTAACAACATTGGTCTTCTTGATCTTCAAAAAGAAAACTCCATTTCCTGACTTTGCATTTTCATTGGCTATCTCCCAAGGAATGCTCCCCCTCCTCACCTCCTCCTCCTCCTCCCTTCCCTGGCTTCGTTGAAGTCTTAGAGTGATTTAAGCTTTAATAACTTAAAGACTTTTGGAACACTCTGTATGTATATAGTTTCCAATATTGTCTCCACCATTGGAATGGGAGCTCCCTGAGGGCAAAGACCTTGTTTTTGCCTTTCTTTGTATTTGCAGCATTTAACATAGTGCCGGACACTCAGTAGATACTTAACAAAAATGTTTGACTGATGGACCAAATCCAGAACAAAGGAGGGAAGGGGCCTGCTATTGTGTGGAGGTTAGACCCATCTAGAATACTGTGGTCAGTTTGGTGCAGTGCATTCCAGAGCAAAATGGAACACACCAAAAGAAGGGAGATCAGCAAAATGCAAAAACCTAAAATGGTATAATGAGCATTACTTGAAAGATGTCAGAAGTGGGGATGTTTAGCCCTAAGAAGAAGGGTGGGGGTGGGGTGGGGCAAGGTGTGAGATGATAACTATTTCCAAGTTCTTGAAAGGTTATCATGTGGGGAAAGGGCAAAATTTCAATGCTTAGCCTCAAAAAGGAGAAGCAGAAGCAGTGGGTAGAAATTGCCGGCAGCAGATGTTTACTCAATATAAAGAGAAACTTCTTAACAATTTTTATTGTTCAGTTGTTTTAGTCCTATCTGACTTTGCATGACCCCATTTGGGGTCTTCTTGGCAAAGATACCAGTGATTTGCCATTTCCTTCCTCAACTCATTTTACAGATGAGGAAATAGAGGCAAATAGGGTTAAGTGACTTACCCAGAGTCACACAGCTACTAAGTATCTGAGGATGGATTCGAACTCAGATCTTCCTGACTCCAGGCCTGACACCATCCACTGTGCCACCTAGCTGCTTTTGTTTTCCCTCCATCCCCTCCCTATTAGTGGGAGTGAGATATAGATAGACAGACAGACAGACAGACAGATAGATAGATAGATAGATAGATAGATAGATAGATAGATAGATAGATAGATAGATAGACAGATGGATAGATAAAATCTTAATTGTTCTACTTGACTCCAAGTCTTGCACCCCCTGTCTCCATGCCTGGCTGCCTCTGGACAGTATTGTGACGCTAATAGTTCATTCCTCTGTGGACACTTGGTCTTTACTGTATTCTTCAAGAACAGGGTGAGAGCCGTGTATATATAGGGTGGTTAGATGCTCCCGGGGGAGAGAAGACTAAGCCTGGAGTGAAAGACCTCAGTGAAACATCCTTAGGGCAAATCGCTTAACCATTTCCTAAAATGGAGATCGCAACAGCTCTTGCCTCCCAAGGTCGTTGTGAGGATCAAATGAGATCAAGTGCTCAGGGCGGTGCCTGGCACATAGCGGGCACTGTATAAGTGTTAGCTATTATTATTATATAAGTCAGAGGGAAAATAATAACTCGTGTTTCTCCAGCATTTTAAGGTTTATATTCATATATTTGAATGCATATAAAAATATATGTGATCTTCATAATGACCGTATTAAGAAGTTGGGTATCATTATGTCCATTTCATGATGAGCAAACTGAAGTTCAGAGATTAAGTGACCTTCCTCAAACCCCACAGGGAGCCTGTGACTGAACTAAGACCAGAGCTCCATCTAGTAAAGCCCCATTCAGTCTTTCTGTCATTTGACCCAGGAGTATCTCTGAAGGTTTTCTGAGATATCTCCCCTTCCTCCTGTGATAAGACCCATGAGAACTGAGAAGTGCTCTGTAAGTAGCAAAATGGACCAGCAGCAAAGAGTAGTCCCGGCTTGGGGGAGAGGAAAGGAGACCACAAACTTTCCAGGATGTGCTTTGAATGCACCAAGATTGACTTTTAAGTCCTGAGGTTACTTTGGGTTTGAATCTGTTCTGACCCAGGCTGAAGCTCTGCCACCCCTAGTCCGGTGACACCAGTTCTAGCTTCCTTACCAAGAAGTGATTTCCCTGGAACCAATCCCAGACTGTTCTGGGTACACCTGGGTAGTTGGGAGGTTGATAGAACCTGACAAATACAGCCAGACATTAGCAGAAGCAAAAAACAAGTTGACTCTTTCCTTTTCAGGGACCTACAAATGCGCAGGACAAGAAAGAGATTATTTTTAAAATATTAAAGGAAAAGGAAGCTGAAATAAGTATCCTAGAACTTGTGATATACCGTGTTATAACGTGTTGGCTTGAAAGAAATCGAGGCCCAGAAGGAAGATTATTTGGGATCATCTCCCTCATTTTGCATGTAACAACTGATCAGTACTGGACCCAGGGCTAGAGATAACTGCTCAGTAAGGGGCTCCAATGTTTGGCTCACTCACAGATCAGGTTCAGGGCTGAGGAAGTCTGGCCTCTCTACAGAGAAATCAGGTTCTTTTTCTCAAATCTCTCTGTGTGTCTCTCTCCCTACCCCAGACCCTATGGGAAAATCACTTTAAAAATGCTTAGTTTTCCTTCAAGTCTAGGGCCTTCTCAAAAGGGAATAGAAAGGTACACAATGTACAATATATAGGTATAAGAAAACGATTTATTTCCTCTACATAAAAGAAATGCTTAAAATAAATGCAATGGTAGACATAAAATGTGAAATATTAACCCATAATTCTTACTATACTCCCTGGGAGATTGATACTTAACATTAAAACACAGAGGACTTGGTAGACTGTGATACAGGGATTTCCCCTTCACCTTGGCTCTGCGTTGTCCAAACAACTCCTCAAAGCCTGTGTCTTCTGGCAAGCCAGTTTGAGCCTTAAGCTCCTCCTCCTGATTGTGGACCTATTTTCCAAGAAAACTTTCTGCTGGTAATCAGCTTCTACTGAGGGATCCAAGAACTCCCAAACTCCCAAGAGAGTCATTCCCAAAAAGTCCATCTCTTATGATTGCTATTCGGTCACCTATGGTCAGGGAAAGAAACTCCAAAGCAGAAAGGGTAGTCAGGGGGATAAGACCCAAGCTCAGGCAAGTTCTCCAGCTGCCATGTGTGAGTAAGTGCCATGGGTAGTAGTGTAGGAGAGCTTCAGAGCCCTCACATACCCATGCTCCTTTTAAAGTCTGCGGAATGGGCTACTCTTCCTGGCCCAGGTTTCCTCTTTGATGCATGCTGACAATTCACTTTCAAGTCATGGCATCATCTTCCTGATGTCACAGTCTTCTTCAAGAACAAAAGACAGACAACAACAACACAGGGGACAAGGAATTTCTTCACCGCCCCAAAGTATCAAGTCTCTCAGCACTAAGAAGGTGACGCATGCCCCCCAAAAGTTGATAGGGAACCTTAAACATCTCAATACCATACATATTTCAATTAATGTCCCCCACAGGCCCAATCACACCCATGTTCCACAGGCTATACTCCAGTCCTACTACCTGCAGATGAAGAAACTTGGGGCCCTGGAGAGGGAGATCATAGGATCTTAGATTTCAATGTTAAGCAAAGGTTCTTTACCTTTTTTGTGTCACTGACCTTTCAGGCAGTCTAATGAAGTCTAGAGATCCTTCTCACAACCATATTTTTATAAACGCATAAAATAAAATGTATAGGATAACAAAAGAAATTAATTATATTGAAATACAGTTCTCAAAAAGAAATTTTAATAAGTTCCCAGACCCCAAGTTAATAATCCCAGCCTTAGAGACCATTCAGTCCAAAGTCCTCATCATTTTACAAATGAAACTGAAGCACAGAGAAACATAAGTAACCTGCCCAGGGTCACACTGCTAGTGAGTCTCTGAGGCGGAATTTGAACACAGATCTCCAAGTCCAGCTTCTTACTCACTATTGTATGCTGCCTCTCATCAAAGTTACACAAGGAATAAGCAGCCAAGTCAGAACAGAGTGACGTGGACCTGTCACTGCCGTGCCACTCTCTCCCTGCCCCACCCCATTCAATTCAACAAGCATTAATCATGCAACACCATGGTGCAAGGTGCAAGGTGCAAGGTACAAGGTACTCTGCTTGGTTGCGGGGATTTGAAGACAAAGCCAGAACAGTTGCTCCCCTTGAGAAACTTAAAAGGGGATTGCCATTCATCTTGGAACATTATTCAGACTAAACTTTAGAGCAGCGGTTCTCAACCTGTGGGTCGCAACCCCTTTGGGGTCAAGCAGCACTTTCAAAGGGGTCACAGGGGCCGCCTAAGACCATCAGAAAACACATATTTCTGATGGTCTTAGGACCCTCCTCTATCTGTCTCCAGGCGGGTCAGCGCCCACATGCAGACACATCCACATACGACTATGAAAGGGTCACCACAGTAGGAAGGTTGAGAACCACTACTTTAGAGGATGGCCTAAACCAAATACAGTTACCTTTGAATCACATGTTCTTATTGGCAACTGGCTTCTGTGATAAAACACAGACCAAGCTAATCAAATAGCAGCTGGTTGGCAACCTCATTTGTACAATCCCATAGAGAGCAAAATGGGAACCTCATCCCTTGTCCAGCATGCCCTTTCCATCACATTCCCCAATGTCTTTGCTCCTATTTGCTATGGAGTGGAATTCTGCCTGGGCCCTCAGGTCTCTTCTCAATTCAATGCAGCAAACATTTACAGAGTGGCTACAGCATACAAGGCATCAGGCTAGGTTCTGGGGAAATAAAGATGAAAATGAAACAAGCCCTGCCCTCAAGGAGCTTTATTCAGTTCAGGGTGAGGCGCATGATATGTATACAGACTACAACATGCACAGAGAGCTCAGAACCAAATTATCTACTGTCCAAGGCACCATGGAAAGTACATACATAAGCATACATGTGTATGCATACAGATATCATATATCAACTTTATATATTTGCATACATATATTTACATATGCATATATACACACAAATATATTGCTAGCCATATATGTGTAATACATATATATAGGTATATAGCTAGCATGCACACACATATATAGACCTTCTATTCTATCATGTTATATTATATATATCATATATGTATATATAATATACATACTTTGAGATTTGCAAAATTTCTCATAAATATCTCATTTAATTTTCACAACAACCATGGGAAGAAGGTACTATTATTATCCCCTTTTTTACAGATGATGACACCAGGGCAGAGGTTAAATGACTTGCCCAGGGACACATAGCTAGCAAGTATCCAAGACCAGATTTGAACACAGTTTTCCTGACTCCATGGCCAGCTAGACTTCAGGATATGAGGGAGATTAGAAAAAGCTTCATGCTGGGGATGGTACCTAAGAAGCTAGAGATTCTGTGAAGAGTCATGGTGGTGGTGGTGGTGGTTGGTGGTCATGGTAGTGGTGAGGAAGGCGTGCATTCTAAACATGGGGGATCACTTGTGCAAAGGGAATGAGATGAGAGATGGAACACTGTATATGAGGACCAGCTGGCAGGCTAGACACCATCCCAGAGGAGCTGAATTACCAAACTGTCAGAGAGTGACCCAGAGCAAAATGCTTTCTTCAGATGGGTAAGGAAAAGCATCTTAGACACAGGTTGTAGTATACCATAAAATCCAGGTCCTAAAAGCTGGCTCAGATAAATCTAGACAGAGAGATACCCCTAATCCATGGTTCTAGGCTCTATCTCCTTTTCCTTCCTTCTTAATTCTTCTCCCAGAAAAGGTCCTAAATAAAAAGTTTTTGCTCAGGAACTATTAATACCTATTTGGTCTTAAATATTTCAGTATGAGTTGCAACTTAGTTTCTATCAGTTCTGAAACTTCCCCAAACAGTTATCTCATTCCCAGCCTCAAAACTTAAACTCCTAAATCTCCATCTATGCTTAAAAAAATAATAATGTCACCTATGGGCCCAGAGAGAAGCCACACTCACACCATCAAGAGGCCTTAGTCCTAAGCTCAAAGAGATCCAAGTTCAGGACTGGTGACTCTTGGAGACAGGGAAGCCAGGCTGTGCTCACTCTCTCCTTCACATTATTTACTCCAGGAAAACTTCCTTAAACAAGGCTTACATGCACTTCTCAGGGTTCCCTCCTAGAAAAGTTATTTACTATATAAATGAGTAGGTATATGTAATAGGAAAACTTTTTATTTCCTCTATCACAAACTAAATGTTTAAAATACAAAAACTCATAAGTATGCACTGATAAATATTTGTGCATTCAAGTATCATTCTATGCTCACAGAAAGAAACCCAAAGCGCAAGAGGGTGGAGGCCTTGATGCCTAATCTCCAGCAAGCTTGCTGCAACATGCACATATCTGATCCTCCTTAGCTGCTGTTATGGAGCAGGGGAAAAGACAAGGCTCTCCTCTCACCCACACGAGGAGTCTGGGGGATAACCTTCAGAGTCCCAAACCACACGTTCAAGAAAAGACAGAACAAGAAGTTGTTTTTCCTTTTAAACTTAGAGTGGGCAGTTCCTCCTGACTCAGTGGCCAATCTTCTTTGGCAGAGTCTCTCCCTTCCTTCATCCTCATCACAAGAAGCAAGGGACTAACCAGGAATCTCATGTCAAATGTGTCCGTCCAGAAGAGACCACCAGGAATTGTAGGAAGATGATGGAATAAGGAAGACAGTTACCTGGCTCCTCCAAACTCAGCCCAAAGTGAATTTCTGGGCAAAGCAATCATTCAGACTAAGACAACTTAGTAGGACGTTAGGAAAGATCTGACCTCCTAGGGTGGTGGTCAGGCCAGAGGGGGCAAGCCCAGGGGGCAGAGGATGGTAGCCCACATGGACAGTGTGGGAGTCCAGCAGCTGATGAGGGGAAGATGGAGGGGCGGGGCCTCTGCTGGCACTTCACATGGATCCCTGGCTCATAGATGGGAGAGGCTGTGATTGCACAGAAGGACAAGCAAGCACAAACTGATGAATATGATAGCCCAGGGACAGCCCCTTGCTGGTTGTGGTCCCTTGAAGGAGAGCAGAGGCCTTGGTTTCAGTTCCTGGGCAAAGCCTGGAGTGAACACTTGCATTTGCACTTGCACTGTGCTGAGCTATACCACCCTGCTGCAGGTACTGGAGCCCCTGGTCTTAGCTCTGGTTCAGAAAGGACTACCTGAAGTCACTCTAACAGTTCTCAACCTGTGGGTTATGTTCAATTTAAATACATCCTACATATCAGATATTTACATTACGACTCATAACAGTAACAAAATTACAGTTATGAAGTAGCAACGAAAATAATTTGCGATTGGAGGTCACCACAACATGAGGAACTGTAGTAAAGGGTCTCGGCATTAGGAAGGTTGAGAACCACTGCGAGACTAAACCAAGGTGAGCTGGAGGAGCAGTTACCAAATCTGGCCTTGGATCAAAGAACATTGGAAGAATGAAGAGCTTAAAGACGTCCAAACTGAACCCTGAAAACAACAGCAAAAAGAACTAGAAGCCTGAGACATTATCCCCCTCACCCTGTCTGCAGAACCTGACCCTAACATAAGGTTAGTAGCCAAGAAGTAGGACATGTTTTAAAAATTATTAAGCAACAGAGAAATAACTTGACCATAGTTACAGAGGTGATAAAGAAGATCAGGTTTCAAACTCAGAAGGACACTAGCTATTTGTAAAACTTCAAAGAAAACTGTCAAATGGTCAGAAGCCCAAAAAGAGTTCTTGAATGAACTATAAAAGGACTTTAAAAATCAAATAAGAGAGGTTGAGAAAAAAATGTGAAAAGATATGAGTCGTGCAAGAAAATCAAGAAAATTATGAAAAGTAAACCAGTTGAAAAAAAGTCCAAAAATTTACTAAAGAAAATGAATCCTTAAAAATTAGACCTGAGCAAGGGGAAGCTAATAACTTCGTAAGACATCAAGAAATAATAAAACTATCAAAACAAAGAAAAAAATGAAATAAAACATAAATTTCTTATTAGAAATATAAGAATTGTTGGACTACTTGAAAGTCATGATAAAAAAAAGAATCTAGACAGTATAGTTCAAGAAATTAAGGAAATTGCCCTGAAGTTTTAGAACCAGAGAGTAATATAGAAATTGGAAAAAAATCCACTGATCACTGCCTGAAAGAGATCCCGAAAGGAAAACTCACAGGAACATTATAACTAAGTTTCAAAGCTCCCAGGTCAAGGAGAAAATATTACAAGCAACTAGAAAAAAAATTTTAATATTGTAGAACTATAGTTCAGATAACACAAGATTTAGGAGGTTCTACATTAAAAGACTGAAGGGCATGGAATATGATATTCCAAAGAACAAAGGAGCTGGGTTTGCAACCAAGAATAACCTACCCCGCAAAGCTAAATGAAATTCTGCAAGGGGGAAAAAAATGGAAATTTAATGAATGAAAGGACTTTCAGGCATTCTTGAAGAAAACACCAGAACTGAACAGAAAATTTGACTTACAAATACAGAAATAGAAGAAGGTAAACATGAAGGACTAATCATAAGGGATTTAGTAAGATTAAATTGCTTACTTCTTATATGGGAAAAGGATATTTGTAACTTTAAAATGTTGTCATTTCCCTTTAAAATGTCATCAATACTGGGATAGTTCGTAATTACTCAATAGAGTATATATAGATAGAGGGCTGGGGATTGAGTTGATTATAAAATGGGATGATCCTTAAAAAATCAAATTGGGTAGGAGGAGGTAAAATGCAGCAAATTATCTCATACAAAAGAGGCATGAATAGAAGAACTGTTATGGTGGAGGGTGGGTAACACAGGATTTACAATCATCAGAACTGGATTAAAGAGGGAATAATTTATACAATTAGTTGGTATAAAGATCGTAACTTACAGAGAAATAGGAGGGTAAAGAAATAGGTTAAGGGAGGGATTGGAAGGGTGTGTGGATTAGAAAGGCAGTGGTCAGAAGTAAATTAGACTTCTGAGAAGGGAAAGGAGAAAGAGAGAAGGATAAACAATGGGGAGAAGAATAGAATGAAGGGAAATACACAACTAGTAATCATAACTTCAAATGTGAATGGGATGAACTAACTCATAAAACAGAAGTAACAGAATAGACAAAAACCCAGAACCTGACAATATATTGTTTATGAGAAACACATTTAAAAATGAGAGATATGCACAGGGTAAAAATAAAGGGGTCAGAGTAGAATTTATTTTCTTTAGCTAATGTTAAAAAAAAAAACAACAACCAAGAGTAGCAAACATGATCTCAGATAAAGTTAAAGTTAAAATAAATTTAATTAAAAGAGATAAGCAGAGAAATTACATTGTGTTAAAAGGTACCACAGATAATAAAGTAATATCAATACTAAGTGTGTGTGTATATATGTGTGTGTGTGTATGCGCCAAAGGAAATAACAAAACTATAGTAGTGGGAGACTTCAGCCTTCCCCTCTCAGAACTAGATAAATCAAACCAAAAAAAAAATAAGAAAGAAATCAAGGAGATGAATAGAATCTTAGATAATCCAAATATGATAGACATTTAGAGAGAATTGAAAGGGAACAGAAGGGAATGCAACTTTTTTTTTCCTAAATGGAAGCTTTAAGGAAGCCAAGTGCTACAACATATAGAATGCCTTGCCTGCAGTCAGGAAAGCTCATCTTCAAAATCAAATCTGGCCTCATACACTTACTAGTTGTGTGACCCTTGGCAAGTCACTTACACCTGGTTACCTCAATTTTGTCATCTGTAAAATGAACTGGAGAAAGAAATGGCAGACCACTCTAGTATCTTTGCCAAGAAAGCCTCAAATGAAGTAATGAAGAGTCAGACAGGACTAAAATGATGGAACAACAACACAGTTCCTTTACAATAACTGACCATATAATAGGGCATAAAAACGTTGTAGTCAAATGCAGAAAAGCAGAAATACTAAATGCATCCTTTTCAGATCGTAATGCAATAGAAATTACATTGGAAAAAGACCATGGAAACACAGATTAAAAATTAATTGGAGACAAAATAACCTAATCTTAAAGAATGAGTGGGTCGCTTTTCCTCCATCTTGGAGCTCGGGAGGCCTGCTGGAAACAAGACTTCTAGAAGAGCAAAATGTCTGGAAGACTGTGGTCCAAGGCCATTTTTGCTGGCTACAAGCGAGGCCTACAAAACCAGAGAGAACATACAGCTCTTCTGAAAATTGAAGGTGTCTATGCACGGGATGAAACTGAATTCTATTTGGGAAAGAGATGTGCTTATGTATACAAAGCCAAAAACAACACAGTAACTCCTGGTGGGAAACCAAACAGAACAAGAGTTATCTGGGGGAAAGTTACTGGGGCCCATGGAAATAGTGGAATGGTTTGAGCCAAGTTCAGAAGCGATCTTCCTGCTAAGGCCATTGGACACAGGATCCGAGTGATGCTCTATCCCTCAAGGATCTAGAATATCAAAACTGATTAAATAAAATTAAACATTTTTTTCAAATGTAAAAAAAAAGAATGAGTGGGTCAAAGAAGAAGTCATAGAAACAATAATTTTCTTAAAGAGAGTTACAATAAAAAGACAACATACCAAGACTTATGGGGACACAGCAAAAGCAGTAATCAGAAGAAAATTTATACCTCTACATGCTCACATCAATAAAATAGAGAAAAAGTATATCAATGAATTTAGTATGCAATTTTAAAAACTAGAAGAAGAATAAATTTAAAATCCCCAATTAAACACCAAATTGGAAATCCTGAAAATTAGTGGTGAGGTTAATAAAACTGAATGTAAGAAAATGGTTGAATTAATAAATAAAACCAGGAGTTGGTCATACAAAAGTAGATATACCAATAAAATAAACTATTGGTTAATTTGATTTTTTAAATAGAAGAAAACCAAATCACTAATATGAAAAATGAAAAGGGTAAACATACCACGATTGAAGATGAAATTAAAACAATTATTAGAGTTATTTTGCCCCATTACATATCAATATATTTAATGGCTTAAGTGAAATAGAATGCTTACAAAAACATAAACTGTCCAGAATAACAGATGAAATAGAATATCTAAATAAACCTATTTTAGAGAAAGAAATTAGAAAGGCAATAAATGAGCTCTCTAAGAAAAAAGCATCAGGACCAGATGGAGTTACAAATTAATTTTACCAAACATTTAAATACCAAATAATTCCAACATTAAATAAATTATTTAGAATAATAGGCAAAGGAATCCTACTAAACTCCTTTTATAAAACAAATATGGTGCTGATACCTAAACCAGGAAGTGCAAAAACAGAGAAAGAAAATTATAGATCAATTTTACTAATGAATATTGATGCAAAAATCACAAATTAAATACAATCCAGGAGACTACACCAATATATCACAAAGATTGTACAAATAGGATTTGTACAAGGAATGCTGAGTAGGTTCAATATAAAGAAATTAATGTAATTGATTATATCAATAACAAAAGCAACAAAAATCATATGATTAGATCAACAGATGCAGAAAAAAACTTTTGACAAAATACAATACTTATTCCCATTTAAAACATTTGAAATCATAGGTATAAAAGGAATTTTCCTTAAAATCCTAAGAAGCATGTGCCTAAAACTATCAGCAAGCATTGTCTATAATGGGGACAAGCTAGAAGCCTTCCTAGTAAGATCAAGAAAGAAACAAGGACATCCGCTATAATGAATATTATTCAATATTATACTAGAAATTCTGGCAATAGCAATAAGGAAAAAAAAGAAATTGAAAGAATCATAATGGGCAATGAGGAAATAAAACTATCTCTTTCTGCAGACAATATTGTGGCATATGTGGAAAATTCTAGAGATTTAAATAAAAAATTAATTGATAAAATAAATAATTCAAGCAAACTAGCAGGATATAAAATAAACCTACATAAATAACCAGCATTTTTATATGTCACCAACAAAGCCCTACAAGAACAGATAGTAAGGGATAGTTCATTTAAAATTACCATAGATAAAAATTTAAAACCGGGTGTATACCTGCTAGGAAAACCCCAGGAACTATATGAACATAATTAGAGAATGCTTTTTATACAAATAAAGTCAGATTTAAATAATTGGAGATATTAGTTGTTTATGGATAGGCTGAGCCAAAATAATAATAATCACAATTCTACCTAAACTAATCTACTTATGCCATGCCATTCCAATTAAACTACCCAAAATTATTTTATTGAGCTAGAAAAAAATGATAATAAAATTCATTTGGAAGAACAAAAGGTCAAGAACACCAAAGGAATTAATTTTTTTTTTAAAAAAAGTATAACAGTACCAGATCTTAATCTGTATTGTAAGGCAGTAATTATCAAAACTATCTGGTATTGACTAAGAAATAGAATCTGGTAACCTTGTGTTTGATAAACATAAAGATTTAAGTTTTGGGGATAAGAACTCACCATTTGGTTAAAAAAAATTATTGGGAAACCTGGAAAGCAGTCTGGCAGGAACTAGGTATAAACCAATTTATTACACTATTTACCAAGACAAGGTCAAAATGTACACATAATCTAGATATAACAGGAGATATCATAAGTAAATTAGAAGAACATGAAACATATTACCTATCAGATTGACGGACAAGAGAGTAATTTATGGGTAAAGAAGAAATAGCGAATATTGTGGGGTATAAAGTGGACAATTTTGATTATATTAAATTAAAAAGGGGTTGTACAAATAAAACCATTGTAGCCAAGATTAGAAGGAAAGCAGAAAATTGGGGTGGGGGAGGTTATAGACAGTTTCTTGAATAAAGGCTTCATATCTCAAATACATAAAGAATTGAGTTAATCTTTTAAGATTATGAATCATTCCCCAATTAATGAATGGTCAACGGACATGAAAAGGCAGTTTTTGGAAGAAGTCAAAGCTATATATAGTTACATGAAAAAAATGCTCTAAATCATTATTGATTAAAGAAATGCAAATTAACACAACTTTGAGGTACAATCTTGCACCTATCAAATAAATGACAAACATTGGAGGGGAATGTGGAAAATTGAGACTCTGATATACTGTTGGTGAAACTGTGAACTGATCCAACCATTTTAGAGCAATCTGGAATTATTCCCCGAGTTATAAAACTGTGTATATACCCTTTGACTCAGTAATATCACTATTAGGTCTGTTTTCTAAGGTGATCAGGGGAAAAGAAAAAGAGCCTATATGCTCCTAAATATTTATAGCATCTTTCTTTATGGAGGCAATGAACTGGAAACTGAGAAGATGCTCATCAACTGGGGAACGGCTGAATAAGTTGTGGTATATTATTGTGATGGAATACTATTGTGCTGTAAGAAATAACGAGCTGGTTGATTTTAGAAAACATGGAAAAACTTGCATGAAATAATGAAGAGTGAAACAAGCAATGTATCCAGTAACAGCAATATTATTCAAAGAGTAACTGTGAATGACTAAGCTATTCTGAGTAATATGAATATTCAAATAAACCACAAAGGACTTACGAAGGAAGCTGCTATTCACCACCAGAGAAAGAACTGATATATGGATGCATTGTATGGCTTCACATATACATTTGTGTCATACTGGCTTTCCCTAGTGCAGGTTTGGAAGGAAGCGAAGGAGATAAACAATAAAATAAATATATTTTTAAAAAGAGAGAGACCACAGCACATGTATCTGGGCACAAGTAGAGTATGCATTGTCAATATTATTCCTTTGGGCTTACACTTTTCATTCTCCTGCTACTCATTAGAAGTCAAACTTAAGTATAGCCTCCCAGTCTTCCCCAACCAACACCTGCATTGGTACTGACCTTTCCCACCTCAGATGTCATAGGGCTCTTTCTGTATTCTTCTCTAGTGCACTAATCATGATGTACTCTGGTTCTTTGAATGTGTCATATGCCCCCTATCAGATTTTAGGCTGTATAAGGTCAGGAACGCTGCTTTGTAGATTTTATTTAAATATATCTCTTCCCCAGTACTTAGTACAGTGTTATACATTCAATAGGTGCTTAGCAGGTGTTTGCTGAATTAAATACTTTGCACCCCGCCCATAAAAGAGTCCTGACCACCTAAGCAAGGATTTATTGTCTGCTATGTGCCATGACACTGAACCTAAGGAACAGACTTCAGAGAGACAGAGGTAGGGGATTAGGTCAGACAGCCTTTTCCTCATACAAAAGCACTCATCATGAAGCCATTTCACATCCCAGGTGATTTCATAGCATCAGGACAGTATCAGGAGTAAGGCTACAGTGAATATGTGTGAACACTACACATACAATAAAGCAGGTTTTCTCTTCTCTCCTATTGTAACTTGGACACAAAACCAGTGACAGTCATGAGAAGCACTAATAGAAACAGGGGTGGGGAACCTGTGGCCTAGACTGCTAGTCAGAAGGGGTCTTGAGGTTTGGCTCTGATACAAGTTTAAACCATAAGAGAGCTCTGTTAGCCACTTCCCTAATCCTGATCAATTACAAGGACCAGGCACATTCAATTCCACATTGGCTCTGGCAGTTTTACACTCTACCCAAGAGCAGAGGATGCTTGGGGAAAAACTCAAGTTTTTTATGGTTCTCAGAGCTGACTATCTCTATCTCCTAGCTCTGCCCTTCTGCAAATCCTTGGATAAATCTGCAAGACAACACAGCTAGAGTAATGAACTAATTGAATCATGGATTAGCCCCTATTATTCTAAATCCAATAGTCTATTGTCTTAGTCCCACTGGGACACTGCCTATTTCCCTGGATGCTGAGTTTCGATGGACCCTAATCAAAGCATAATGGAGCTGGCCAGACACGACTGTACTATATACAATGCTTTACTCCTTGCAATAAAAGCAAAAGGAATGAAATCTAATATATTAAAAACAACTACCATGTGCCTATGATTCTTGCCCAACTCAGATGTCCCCTAACTAGTTCTGGACATTCCAAACCCAAGAGTTCCAGGAATGCATTTCAGGGGCTTACACTCATCTTCCAGTCTATAGCTACAAGCATCTAGTTAATGCTCTCAGTGCTGGAACTAGCCATTGCTCCCAGTGCCGTTCCACCCACAGCCTCCTGGAGGGGCTATGTTGAAAGAAGGGGGACCTGGGGCACTGATTTCTCCTTTGGCTACTTTTCTTCAGTCTCTCTTCTGTTGTTAATTGGTGACTCTGATTCTGCCTTCCAACTGCTTTTTGTCAGAGTTGAGACTCAGACTGCTGGGTCAAATGGAGTCCCAATCACGCCTTCTTCTTGCTAGTAGAGCAATGGAGTCAGTCAGGGCAGACTCTGGCACCAAGAGTGACTCCTTCTAGACCTGCCGTTCTTTTCTTTAGTCCCTCATTCCTCAAATATTCACTAGACCAAATCCTATAATCAATTAAACCCCAGCCCTTTGCCATTTTTCCTATTTATGCCTCTTTTCAGAAACTTTAGATGTAAGACCAGCTCTAACACATGAGACCACAGCAGTTTTCTTTCCTCCTCTCCCATCCCTATTGAACCACACCAAAGACTAGCTGTATGACCCTGGGTAGGTCTGTGGCAAGCCATAGAGGCTGATTCCAGGACTCAGATAGAGATCTTAATGGTGCATCTCTCTAAATGACTGAGGCTTGAAAAGGCTGGGGCCCCGGGAATACACTTAAAAGGACTTTTGTTTGATATCCAAATATCAAAACCTTTGCCCCCAAACTTCAAGACATGTCCCTTATTGTAGAAAGCCAAAGTATTTTACTTTTGGGGTCAGTTCTTGTGTAGATGTCTTGGAGAAGCGATCTTAGCCTGGGTTTGCCTTCAACAAAGCCAGAGGCTTGGAAACCTGCTCTTGTTTGCATCCTCTTTGCTAATGCCTTTAAAATGTTAACTGACTTCCAAAGACCTGTTGGCTTGCACAAGACTTTTGGTACCTAGAATTCTGCAGTCTGATTTTTATCTGAGTCATTTCCAGGATATAGCAGACTATTGTAATGATAAAACTATGATAATATCCCAGGATGCGGTAAACTAAGTCTATTGATGAGAATACTTGAATCTTTGTTCTTTGGATCTTTAAAAATCTTGTTCAAATCATCATTAAACAGAGGTCTTCCCTGAACTACCCACATGGCCTGGTTACTTCTCTCTCACGTCTCTGATAGTGCTTAGTGCTGAACACTGGGCAGCCCCCAACAGTAGATCATTTACCATTTCCAAACTTTATTGCTCTTCATTCAAAAGTGGATAATGATACTTGGAACAATCCTTAAAGGGTGACTGTGAGGTCCTGCATAAACTTTAAGGTGCTATGGGAATATGAGTTATTATTATTATTATTATTATTAAGAAACTAGAGGCACACCTGAGAGAGGAGGCCAGGTTCCCTGCTCAATCAGTTCAGCATAATAAAGAAATGTGAAGACTGCGGTTTTGCCTCAGCCTGAGTTGCTCTAAACCAGTGGTTAAGGTCTCAGTTCATTTGCTTGTCATGGGCTTAACCCCTTGGGCTCTGGAAGCCAAGCTGCCTTCTGGTTGACTCTCTCCATCCCCAGAGGCTCTCTCCCAATGTGGTAGTCACTATGTATAAGAAGTCATTTCCTTCTTGAGACCCAGAGACATCAGGGAACACTATGTTTCAAGACTCGGCAAATATAACCAAGGAGGGTTGATTTCATACTTCACTTGCTTCATCTTGCTCTGTGGAGTCATTCCCCATTCCTTCCTCATTCACAATTTTCTCTCTCCATCCTTCACTGACCCAGTCCTCAGCTAATACTCAAAGCCATTTTTTCTCCCCATCCACACACTGAATTACATCATTGCCACCGTCTTTCAGTCTATCTTTTGGCAATGAGCCCATTTCTCTGTCTTGTCTCCTTGGTGATAATACTTAGACTCTTGGGTGCATGTGAGAGGACTGGACACCAGGTTTTTTTTCTCACCCATAACTAGGGGAGGCTTTACCTAAAAGCAGTTAAAGCAGCTGGGACCTGATTAGTCCCAACCACCTTGATTCAGGTTCCTGGTCAGATAGGCCTAGCAACATAAGTACAATCCCAGCCATGTGGAATCTGGGCCTCAGACTTGGTGGGTGTTTTTGCTTGGGACCACTTGAGCTGCCATACCCTAATGACCTAGTGACAAGGCTCATGTTCAGATGGAGATGAGTGCGGTGCTGCAACCAGAAAAGCTAAGTGCTACCATATCCTTGTTGTCATTTGGCTCTGGGCATTTCCTCTGGCTCTCCCCCATGCCTGGAATGTTCTCCCTCTTCTGATCTGATGGATGACCTTTAAATCTAAACTAAAATTCCACCTTCTATAGGAAGCCGTCCCCAACCACTTATTTCCATTACCTTTTCTTTATTATTTCCTGATTATCCCATATATAGCTTGCTTTGCGTATATTAGTTTGCATGCTGTCTCCCCCATTAGATTGCAAGCTCCTTGAGGGCAGGGACGGTCTTTTGCCTCTTTGTGTATCCCAGTGGAGATGCAAATGTCTGGCACATAGTATGTGCTTAATAAATATTTATTGAATTGAATATTCTTGTTGTGCTAGGGCAAAGAAAATTCCCTCTCTAAAGTGTTCAGTGACTGGGTGCCTTCTTCTGTCCCCAGACTGAACCTGAGCCAAGAAGGTGCTGACGTATGAGCTACAACTCTGATTGCAAGTATCTCTCTCATACACCAGGACTGAGTCCTAGCTCTGCTTCTGGTGATGTAGGTGATGCTGGTCAAGTCACTTCCCCCTTGGCCTCTGTTCCCTTATTTTGTAAAGTGGGAAAGTTAACCTAATACACAGAACCACAGCTTGAGAGGTCTTAGAGCTTATCTTTTCCAATTCTCTCATTGTACATATGAGAAAGCCAAGGCCCCACCAAAAATCATACAGGCAGTAACTAGCAGAGTCAGCTTTAGAACCCAGATCCCCTGACATCAAATCCAGCAAATTTTCCATTGAAAAAGACACTCCATCTCCTGACTACAGACATTTTTACTGGCTGCCCTGCATCCCTGGAAAGTTCTCCCTCCTCATCCCTGACTTATTTCAAGTCTCAGCTAAAAAATCCTACCTTCAACAGAAAACTTTTCCTGATTTTCTTTAATTCTAGTGCCTTCCCTCTGTTAAGTAGCTCCAATTTATTCTCTATATAGCTGTTTTCATATGGTTGAGTTCCTTGAGAATACAGACTGACTTTTATCTTTCTTTGTACCCCTCATACTTAGCAATGTCACTGGCTCATAGTAGACTCTTAATAAATATTGATTGACTGACTCTGTATGTCCTTCCAAGTTTATCATTCTACTGTTTCTTTATTTCTGACTTCTCCTTTTCTCTCCCTCTAAATGTGGTTGTGTCCTGGCCTCAGTTAAATTCTTTTGTATAAACTGATGTTCCCTAAGGTAAGGCACCTATCTAGAATTGTTGGAATAGAGGATCAGAGAGATAAAATCAACTGCTTCTTCTGCAGAAAGGAAAAAGAGCCCCCCTAAACTGCAGAATCTGCCTATGAATACTCTGTGTGATGAGACCATCAATAGGTCTTCCTGAGTCTCACTTCTCTTCCTAGGCTATCAGAGGTCACCCAGGTTAATGGAGGATTAAATTTTGAATTTTGGTTTCCTACCTGCCACTGGGAATTGTTTGACACTGTTCATTTTCCCCCTTTTCCTGTTTTCTGATCTTTGATTTCTCATTTTTCCTCCTCATCCCCCTTTTCTGTTTCCTCCTCCACTAGTAGAAAGAACAGTAGAATCATAGCCCCTTGGTTTAAATTGTGACTCTGCTACCCACCAACTATGTGACCTCCATCTTCTCCAATATTCCATGCCCTCATCTACAAATTAATGGCATTAGGCCAGACATCTCAAGATTCCTTCCACCTGTAGATCTGAGTTTCTCCTCCTCTATACCACCACTCCTTATACATTTTCTTTAGCTGTGTTCAATTCCACAAGGATTTAGGGAACAGCCTACTAGGGAGCCAAAGCAGTGTCTATGGGCTGAGATGGGCACACAAGATTTAGGAAATATGATTTCTGCCCTCATATTGTTCTCAGTCTCCTTATGGAGCTCAGACTAAAAGATGGAACTGGTAACTATGTAAGACAAGTGTTCAGATGAGCAATACAAACCTTCCCTCCTCCTCCCCTCTCCCCTTTTAATGCCAGAGCACTGAGTCAGAGCTAACACAAGGGATAAGTAGAAGCTCCCTGCAAAAGACAGGAATAGCATTTACAATGTGAGAAGATGTGAAAAACAGCCAGTTACGTGATTCTCTGTGGTTTGGCCTCAGGCCTCAGCTAGAGCCCTCCTGTCCCCTGCCCGTTCTTCCACATCCCTTTCCTCTCCCTCCCAGCCATCTCCTCTTCAGGGCCAGAGATGAGCTAAGGGGTGTTGGTACAACCCAGAAATCTCTCTTACAAAGAAAACAATTGGTAGATTGAAGTCCCGTGGGTCTTTGGATGGAGAAAGGCAGAGGGGGATTGGGATTTCAAATTGCCTTTCCATTGCCTTGGGAAACCTCTTCCCGCAAACAGAAAAGTCAGCAATCTGCACCCCATCACCCTACCCCACCCCACCTCCAACCAGCGCCTTACCTTTCTCTCCCCCAGGCCCAGCACATTCTAAACTAATTGAATCATGGATTAGCTAATGTAGCTTCCATTAAGAGTGTGGCATCCCAAAGGAAAATCTCTTGAAGAGAAGCCAAGAAGACTCTGTATCTAGCTCAGCCCAGTTACAAGCACCACCACCCACAGCCCACCTCCAGCCAAGTTGAGTACTGAGAACCATGACCAGACTGAACCTGCCTTGCTCTGGCCATTGGATGCTCACGTTCCTCTTTGTTCTGAACTCTACACAGAAAAGGATAATGGCTTTCACAGGCTCAGAGAACTATGAACTAGAAGGTGCTTTACAGAAATCTAGTCCAGACTCTTCATTTTAAAATCCTCTATTTGGCATTTAAAGACTTTTGCAACCTGACTCCTTCCTCTCTTTCTAGTTTTCTTTCATTTTATTCCCCTCTGTGTGTTCTATAGGGCAGTTAAGTGGTGCCAGGCCTGGAGTCAGGAAGACCTGAATTCGAATCCATCCTCAGACACTGCCCAGGTGTATGACCCTGGGCAAGTCACTTAACCTCATTTGCCTCAGTTTTCTCATCTGTAAAATGAGCTGGAGGAGGAAATGACAAACCACTCTAGTATCTTTGCCAAGGAAATCCCCAAAAAAGGGTCACAAAGAGTCAGATATAACTGAAAACAAATGAACAACAACACGTGTTCTGTGGTCCATCAGTTGTGGACTGCTTGCCTGCTCTCTTCACACAACACCCTGTCTCTCACCTCGATGCCTTTTCACTGTTTGTCCCCTGCCTGGAATGCTCTCCTTCATGGTTACCCTGGCTTTCTCTAAGACTTAACTCAAATCCCACCTTCTTCAAGATGTCCTTCCTGGACCCTCCCATTCCCTTCATCCCCAGCCCTAGGACCGGTGCTCTGGGATTGCCTCCCATTTCCACTGTCTCTAACTGCTAAGTACAGAGTTGTTTACAAGCTCCCTCCTCAATTAGAATGTGGACCCCTTGAGGACAGGGATTCTTTTTGGCTTTCTTTGTATCCACAGGAGTGCCTGGCACAAAGTGATCAATAAATGCTTATTGATTAATTGATTGATTGATTAAGATGAGAAAATGGAGGCACAGGGCAGGGGGAGTGATTTGCTCAATGCAGAACTGAGTACTATGACTCCCCCTCAAAAAACCTATGGTTTTGTCATTGTGTCTTGCTTCCAAGAAACTAAAAGTTAATTATAAATAATGAAATTTCTTCTGATTCTCCTGGAAGATCAAAAAAGTCAGACGTCAGAGCTCTAACGAACAAAATGACCAACCATGATTCCAAAATCTGACAATAAAGCACCCTGCCCATCCCCCCTCAAAAGAAAGGTAAGGGCCTCAAGAGGCAGAACAAGATCTTTTTTTTTAACTTGATGAATGCAGAAACTTGTTTTACTTGCATATTAGTGTGCATATTTGTTACAAGGGTTTTGTTTTTTACATTTTTTAAAGAGAGGAAGTGGGAGGGAGAGAAAATGGATTTTTTCTTCATTGAAGCAAATTAAATGTTTTTAATGGCATCAGGGCCTATTTTACTCAACTGGGGGTAAAGTAAGGCACAGGACACTTGGCTGACTCTTTGTAAGTTGCTGCCAATCTAGGCAGGGACCAGAATTCAGGTCTCCTGACTATCCCTACTTAGTTTTCTTTTCATACTCCATATAGTCATGACCAGGGTACAGGATAATGGTGGTTTAGATGGAAACTGGCCAAGCTCAGGATCTATCTTGTTGTGGGTTTACAGAGAGAAGGGTGTCACTAAGACTATAAGTCTTCTGTAAAGCTGAGACTGAGGGGCAGCAGCTGGTTTAGCAAGATGATCATGATGAATATGTATGTATTCCCTCCGAGATGTCCTATAGACCTCAAGTCCCACATAGTATCTCCAGAGAGATCTTTATCTGCATCTGATCCACATTTGTAGTCATTCTGACCATATATCATTATCAACATCAATTAGCATGTATGTGTGTGTGTTTGTGTGTATGTGTGCGTGTGTGCAAAGAACCTGTAATTTGCCATTCCTAAGATCCTTCCTCTTGCCTTTCTGACCCCTGACTTCTTTTAAGCTTTTCTTTCCTTATGGATTTCCCAAGAAATCACAGATAATTTTTTTGAGGGAGAGGAGGGACCAGATCTGTGCTTTCATTGGCATAAGAAGCTCCCTATGAAGAAATTCCCTCTACCAATGGACATGGGCGTTAGAGCAGCAACTTATGACCTTAGAGAGGTGGTGCGGGGGAGAAGGACGTGGAGGAGACATCTCCAACTCCTGACTAGGTACAATTTCCCTGGCTGCCTCACTACTTGCCATGTTTGCAATTCTTTTCCTCCTCATTGCCACCTCCTGTTTTCTCTTGCTTTTTTTCAAGTAACAGCTAAAATCGATCTCTCAGCCTCCTCTGCCCTCTCTGGCAGGTTGGAGGGTGGACTAGTAAGCTTATCCCAATGCCTTCCTTTACAGAGGGTAGAAAGTGAGCTCTCAGGTCTCTCCACATTGTAGGTAGGGCCCTGCCAGAGAACAAGATACCCCTGTACTGGGACTCTGCTGCCCCATCCCTCTCCCCTGCCCTTTCTTGCTCCTTTTGTGTTTCATCTTCCCCCTTTAGATTGTAAGCTCATTGAGGGCAGGGACTGTTCTTTTTAGTAATTGTCCCCAGTACTTACACTGTGCCAGACACATCATAGGTGCCTCGAAGTCCCACCTTCTATCAAGAAGCAAGCCTTTTTCAATCCCTCTTAATGCCAGTGCCTTTTGTCTGTTGATTATCTTCAATTTTATCCTTTATGTATCTTCTTTGTGCATAGTTGTTTGGATGTTGACTAGCAGGTCCTTGAGAGTAGGGACTAAAATGTTTCCTTTCTTTGTATCCCACTGCTTGGCATGGAAACTCTGGCATACAGTAGGCATTTAATAAGCACTTATTGACTGACTGGGGACGCTGAGAAGTTGTGACTTGCCCAGAGTCATATAGCCAGGATGCATCAGAAGCAGGACTTGGACCCAGATCTTTTTGACTCTGAGACCAGCTCTCTACCCATTAAGATCATAGTAGGATATCAACTTTGAGATGGAAGAGACTTCAGAAATCATTTAGCTCCCTCACTTTACAGATGAGGAAACTGAGGCCCAGAAGGGGCTCACCCAGGCAGTAAGTGGCAGAGCTTCAAACCAAGCTCCTTGGCCACCAAAGCCATCATCCCCCTAGACTGAAAGCTACTTCTCATTTCTATAGCATATTAAGGTTTACAAAGTACTTTCCTAGAAACCACCCTGAGAGAAGAAGACAGGCATTAATGCTCCCATTTTACAGATGAGGAAGCAAACTCAAGACTAGTAAGTTCTTGGGTGACAAGTTAGTAGTATCAGAGCCAAGCCTCCAGCCCAGGATGTGTGTTTCTAAGAGCAGGATTCTTTTTACTGTACCAAGCTGCTTTGTGGTGGAAGGGGAGCAATGAAGATAAAATGCAGTTTCAGGAACCCTGACATGGGGCCCGATGACTTTGAAGTGCAGCTGATTCACATGTAAGAATAACATCTTTGAGGGGGGCTCACTGTCAACTTAGAAAGGGAAGGTGGGGCAAGGGCTTGCTGATCATCTGGTGTTTCCCAGTTCTCAAGCAAGAATTCCGGCTGACTTCTGAAAGTCTGCCAGGCTTTACCCAGCAATGCCAAGCCCAGAAAGCCCTGGCTGTAGCTGTCAGTCACAGGGCAACCTGTCCTCGTGGGCAGAGAGAAAGAAACTTCTGGTGAGACGTCTGTCAGGGTAAGCCATCATGTGTGGTAGCCAAATTGTGTCGTCAATCAGAAGACCAACTTCTGGGACAAAAAAGCTCTGGGTATCAGCTGAGGGGGAGGGTTCAAGAAAGAGAGGCAGAGAGTAAGAGACACTCAGGAAGGAGAAGTTTCCAAGCTGGTGACTTTTTGCATCCCCTGAATAGACAGAGAGCAAAAGGAGCCTGGTAAGACAGAAAAATAGAGCTTGTTTCATGATGGTGCAGAATTCTCCAAAGGGCGTTGAGCAGATGCATCAGAACAAAGAGCTGTCCCAGGTTTTCCTCCTGCTTGGCAGCTGCTCTGTCCCCACCCCTGAGAAAGCTCGGGTCTAGAAGATTTAGCTGGTGTTGGGAATGGGTGGGAGAACAGGAAGAACCAAGAATGGTCAAGCTGAGGATTATCGATAGGTTGTTAGCTTTCCAAAGATGACAATGATAAATAATAAAGAAAATTGCTGCCACCCTATTTACTGGGATGACATAGGACAAAGGAAAAGAAGTATATGTTTGGGGAAATGGGAAGAGGGCTTGGAAATCTGGCTTTTCACCTCTGGATAGGATTGGACTTTTCCACAGGGCATTTTAATTTGTATTTTTAAAAACAATGTCATTGATACCTTTTGGTCTTCAATCACCTACACTTTCACCTACATTACAATACTTAGATTGTAAGCTTCTTGAGGGCAGGGACTATTTTTTTTGCCTCTTTTTGCATCTCCAACAATTAGTATAGTGACTGGCAGACAGTAGGTGGCTAATAAATGTTTATTGATTGATTTTTCCATCATATCCCTCCTAACCACACCCCTCCTCCCCAACTCAGAACCATCTTTCCTAACAAAGAATAAAAACAAAGGGGTGGGGTAGGAAAAACAGTTTGGTAAAAAGTGAGCAGATCAAAACAAAAAGTCTGAAAGTAGGCAGTGTTCCACACCTAGAGTCCCCCACCTCTGCAAAGGAGGATGGGGGAGGGGTGCCTCCTTATATTTCTTCCTTGGTGCCAAGTTTGGTCATAATTTCACAGCATTCAATTTCTTTTTTTTTTTTTACCTCTATTCAACAAGCATAACATTTGTTTCCTGTATTCTAGGTGTTATTCTAGGAGCTAGAGCTAAAACAACAACAAAATAGTCCCTCCCCTGGAGGAGTTTACCTTTTACTGGGGGGATATAAGACAAATTTCAGGAAGGAGGACATGAGCAATAGCATTCAATTAAAAAAACTGTATTGATGTCTTTTGTTTTTTATATCACCAGAATTTCTCCCAGTTTCTTTCTCCCTTCCTCTCCCAGATAGCCATACCACATAACAACATTTTAAAGAAAAGTAAGAGAAATAAAAGAAAAAAACATCAAAATTCCATCAATATATTGGAGGAAAGTATGAAAATATATGCAATGTTCATATACAATCTATATCAAAGTGTTTTCTTCTCAAGGAGGGGGGAGAGGAGGGAAAGGGGAAAAGAATTTGGAACTCAAAATTTTAAAAAAACAAATGTTTAAAAATTTTTGTTTACATGTAATATTCTATCTCCTCACCCTCAATTTCCCCCCTCCAAAACCACAATCATAGCAGGCTCAGTAAATACTAGACATATTCAAATGATTGGGAAGAGGGTCATTCCCTGCATGACATGCAGAGAAGAAAGATGGTCATTGTAGTGCAGTCAGGGTAGATGGCAGACACCTGGCCCTTGTATCACCTGGCATCTTTGTCTATTTGCACTACTTTAAATTCTAGATTCCCCCAGTTCCCCAAAGACAGCTGCCTTTTCTAGATGCAGGCCAGAGATGTCCCCTCTTTCTCACAACCCCCACCCTCCAGTCTCCTGCCCCCAAACTGCCATACCAGCAATTTTCTCAGCCGCTTAAAAGGCCATCAAGACAGAATCAAACTGCCTGAACATGCTAAACCCAAATGCTTATGGAACAGAGCCCAGAGCGTGATGCTAAATTGGATTCTATCAAATCAACATCAGCTGCCTGCAATCCGGCTGATAATGAATGGATCCCAACGACTGCATTCACCCGGTACAAGGAAATGACTAAGAAGCATGTTCTAAGGGAGGTGATGAGGCTGAGCAGCCAGGGTGAAGGGGCTGCCTCTGATCTGGGGGCCAGAGAAGGCTGGGGCAGAAGGAGCTGGGTGTTTCCCTTCTTATTTTTCTTATTTTTATACTCCTTTCCTAGCAGATGCAAAGCAGGGAGGAATGAATGTTATTTTCTCTACTTATAAAGGCAGACGCTGAGGAGCGGTAATAACATGTATGATATACACTAATCATAACCGGCGTTCATATGGTGTCTGAAGGTCTATAAAGCATTTTACATGTGCTATCTTATTGGACCCCCCTCTGTGAAGTAGACATTATTATTATCCCCATTTTTACAGATAAGGAAACTGAGGCAAAGAAAATTAGAGTCACACAGCTAGGAAATACATGCAAAAGGATTTGAACTCAGTTCTTCTTGACTCCAAATCTTGTACCACTGTACCACCTAAGAGGGATTGGGGAAAAGGATGGAGAAGAGAACATAACCCAGAAATGACTCCTGCCATCCTGGGCATGAATGTTCTGCTCCTGCCTGCCTTTCTGATCCTGTCCCAGATCAGGGACAAAGGAGAGCTTGAGAGACAGATATTGTGGGAGACTGGGGAAGGTTAACAGAAAGATTCAGGAGAGAGCTGCAAAAGCCTGCCTGGGGCCTCCAATGTCCTTAGTCATACAGAATCTGGACTTGCTCAAGGTTATGGGCCTAATTAGTGTCAGATCTTGCCTCTCTCCAATCATCTCTTGTCCTATAACTATTAAAACCTCTTTCCTCAGATTTCTTAAATTTGGCACAAACTTATCTATGACCAGTGCTAAAGGAGGTCGATTTTGTGTGAAAACACAGCATAGTAGAGAATTCTATGGAAGGAGAGCATCTAGAGGCAATGTTATGTTCAATCATGGCTAATCTTTTAGACCCCAGGGACCATGGGGTTTTCTTGGCAAGGATGCTGGAGTAGTTTGCCATGTCTCTCTCCAATGGCAAAGGCAAATAGATGTTAAGTGATTTGCCCAGGGTCGTACAGCTAGTAAGTATGTGAGGTCTGATTTGAACTCAGATCTTCCTGTCTCTAGGCTCAGCAATCTATCCACTGGGTCACCTAGCTATCTCCAAAGGACAGGCAAGGGAGTCACCTACAAAGCCTGAAAGCACCAAGAGGGGGAGCACTGGAGTCAGGCTCTCCGAGTATGAATCTCAGTTCTGAAATAAAACAGCTGGGTGAATGAACGCCAAACACTTAACCTACTGGAGTCCCAGTTTCTTCACTGTAAAATGGTGGTGGTAATACTCACTGTACCTACCCCAATGGGCCATTGTGAAAAATACACAAAAAACACATGATATCACTAGCTCAGGGAACTCCCTTTACCAGGCATCTATGACTTGGGAGATCACAGGCTCAAAGATCTAAACCTGGAAGAAACCTCAGAGGCCCCTGAGTCCAGCCCCCTAGTTTTGCAAAGGGGGAAACGAGGGCCCACAGATTTGCCCAAGGTCACACAGGGAGTAAGTTCCAGAGCCAGGATTCTAATTCAATTAATCGCACAGGCATTAACCGAGAGCCTACTATGTGCCAGATGCTCACTAAGCTCTAGGTCTTGTGGACTCGGGTCTTGCGGCTCCAAGCTCAGTCCTCTTCCACTAAATCACGCTTGCGAAGTTGCTTGAAGTACACCATCATCAACCTCATCATCATCATCACCATCATCACATTGATATAGCACTTTAAGACTGACAAAGCATTGTACAAACATTTCCTCATTTGATCCTCACAACAACTTTGTGAAATAGATGCTATTTATTATTCTTGTTTTACCGTTGAGGAAACTGAGGCAGACAGAGGATAAGTGACTTGCCTAGGGTCACACAGTTAGTAAGAATCTAAGGCCA
>CM053597.1:89400304-89443138 GCA_028646575.1 Pseudocheirus occidentalis | reverse complement strand
AGATGGAAAGAGTAAGAGAGGGAAAGATTAAGGATGAAAGGAAGTTTGTTGCCTGTGGAAGACATTCCAAAGGGCACTGTGAAAGGGTTAGATTGTATTTGGTTGAAACTCTGGGGTGGGAGGGTTAAGGGGGATGGAAATAAAGAACTGGGTGGTAGGTATGGGGAATAGGTTTTGTAAGATGATCTACAGTTCAGAATCACCGGGATGTGGAGACACCAGGTGTGATAATGTTCATCACTGAATGGAGGGTACCACTCTTCCCAATGGATGTTGACAACTGGGCTGATGTAAGTGCAGTATGAGATGGGAGGCACAGAGTCAAGTGGTTAAATAGTCAGATGAGAGCTCTTGCTTCACTACTTCCCTCTGAAGGGTTGGAGAAAAGGGAAGAAAAAGGTGCAGTGGGACATGGGAGGTTGAACCAGAATAGTAGGAAAAAGAAGTCCTCTTCCCCCTCAAACTTTCCTCTTCTCTCAAAGGATGAATGCAGCAGGAGATGGACATGGAAACATAAAAGTGTGGAAAACTAAAACACACATATATATGAATACATATTTATTTTTATATATTTTTCTAGTGGTTTAGAACATATGACTGAAGGACATAAATTAGGCTAGCACCCTAATGCCACATCTTTACAGGATTGTCTAGGACAATGGTGAGAAATATGTGTGTCTCTGTGTGTATAATTACATGTATGCACATATTATTTATCCACAGAGGAAAGAAAAATCAACTAAAAGAACTTGAGTTTTAGGGTAATCAATTTCTTTTCAATTATGAAGACTTAGGAATTTAGTGTTACTAATAAGAAATTGAGGCACCATGGCATAGTGGAAAGAGCACTGGCCCTAGGGTCAGAGAACCTGGGCTCAAATTTTGCCTCTGTGTGACCTTGGGAAAATAATTTAATATATCTGGGTCTCTCATCATCTGTAAAATAGTGGGGGAGGGGAAGGCAAGAGAAGAGTGGATTATGTAGTCTCTAATGCATTTTCCAGTTCTAACTCTATGAATAGTTTTTTTTAAAGGCTAACTAAAGTTTGGATTAGGTGGGAGAGACAGAAGAGAGTAAGAGACAGGAAAATGACAAAAGTAAGAAGAAGAGACAGTCATACCAATGGAGAAAGAAATAGGCAGACAAAATGAATGTTAGACTAAAATGAAAAGGGCCTTAAAAAAAAACTACATGGGGGTCAAGAGGAAGATTAAGGAATAGGACCATGGTTCAGAGTTTATGGGAAGACAGCTGAGAAATGGTAGTATTACTGCTATTTTTATTGTTTTCTCTATTGAGGAAAATAACTTTTAGACTAGAAATGATGGAACCTCATGGTCAACAATGGAACTCAAATACAAAATTAGTGATAAGATAAGCGTGTAGCTGTTCTCAAAGGAACCAAGTCATTTGGCCTGGAAAACTATATACCGTGGTATGTAAAGAACTTATTTATTCAATTGGTAGAGATCTTTGAGGAAGTGAGGAATGCCTTCCAGTGTAGATGACATCTAGATGAAATGAGAGTCATGAGCGCCAAACAGTGAGTAGGTCAGTATGGCTCAATCATTGAGTTCAAGGAGGGAAGCAAGGTGTATGAAGACTAGAAAGACAGGAAGGTCCTAGGTTGTGATGTCATAGATTATATTTGATGCTAAAAATATTGGGAAATATTAGGATTTATTAGGGAAGGGCAGGGAGGTAATATGATCAGAGCTGTGCTTTGGGAACAATAACTTCATTTTTATCAATGGTGTGACCAAACATATAGAGACCACCTTATCAAGTGTATGGCTCAGAAAGCTGAACTGGCTAGCTAATACACTGGATGATAAAATCAAAATCCAGAAAGAACTGGGCAGGATGAAAAATAATAGACTAAAGCTAACAAGATGGAATTTAATAGGGAATGTAAAGTCACGTACAGGGTGAACTGTAACTAGAAAGCAGTTCATCTGAAAAAAGAATTAGGGTTTTTTTCTATAAACTACAAGCTCCAATCTTTGTTTTAAAGCTCAGCTCAGAAACCTTTCCTGATTCCTATGATCAGTAATTATGAACCCTCTTTGGATTTAACACTGTACCTCTCTTATGTACATATAATGCATAACTTTGAATTATAATTACATGTAACATATCCACTACCAGACCAAAGGCTTCATGAATATCACCTAACTCCTAGCACAGTGCTTTGCATACAGCAAATACTTAACCGTTAATTTCAGTCTGCATCATGATACAGTTAATTAAGTTGCAATAATAAAAACAAAACATCAGAAAAGAGGTGTGACAGTCCTGCTGAACTCTGCTCTGGTCAGACTCTATACCTGAAAAACTATTTTGTGGAAGTGAGATTAGATATGTATTGCCCACATTCAGAGCTCAGACTTTAGGTAAGGAAACAAAATTTTTGGTTTAGTATACAAATAAAAAAACTCCCTAATACTCAGAGCAATTTGAAAACAGAGTGGGCTGCCTAGAATTCTTTAAGCAGAGACTGTGTGATTTTGGATAGTATTTGTATTTCAGTAGGGTTTCCTTCTAAAGAGACATTTGCAATATATGCCAGGAAGTGGGCCTAGCATAGTAACTCATTAGTTATCATATTCTTTTGTTTACCTGGAATGTGGGCATCTACTAAGTCATTATTACCCTCTGAAAGTGAAATTAACTATTCACACCTTTAGTCCATAAACTTTCCATAGTTTAACAATTAGTTAATGGGAAATTATTCTCCAATTTGCATATGAGAACAGCCTAAAGGCTGGGATAATACTATGTCAAAGCCAGAGATTCCTGTTCCTTCGGTACTAGAGAATTTCAGGGCATTTAACAGATTCCCCAGGTCTCCTAAATAAATTTAAGTAATGGAAACTCTGATCAAATAAGTCTAATCTGCCTTCTACCAAATCTAGGAAACAGGTTGAAAGGGTTTGGATGAAGACTACATTCTGGTGGTTCATATCCCTTATTACCAATGGTTTGTCCAGTCTAGTCAAGTTTCTCTTCTATAATTTAATCCCAATTTGTCTAGTGTGATCATACCTGCAGTTTTGAAGGTGATACTCATTCTTCTTGGTTTGATGGGCTAAATTGTTGTCTGTTATCCTCAGCCTTACTCCAGAGAAACAGTAACTGATTTGAAAGTAAATAAAATGGTTCCCTTGATCCTCATATAAATCACTATATTCTTAACAAGTAGCTGTCCTAAAACATAAAAGAAGCTGGGAAACAAAGGCTGGGAAAGGCCTCACACAAAGGTAAAAAAACAATGCTTTGTCTCACTCTACGCTATAAAAATGCTGGCAGGAGCGATCCCTCCCTTTCCCCTGCCACCCGTCATGTTCGTCAGTGTGGTGAATTAATAAACTGGCAATGAGAGTGTGCTGCTTTGACAGATGACTCTTCCATTTTCAGAGAATTAACCAGCTTTAAATGTCTGCTTTTCCAGTGCTGTATTTCTCTGCCAGCTACAAGACTGGCAGCCTGGGAGGTGCCAAGTTCTTGGCTCTCAATTACAAAACAAAACACTATAGAAGAGAATTTGTGAGTTAGCTGATTTGTAAACACTACAGCAAGTCACCGTGTAAACATTTTGCTTTTGTGTACCTATTATTTCTCCCAGGCAGTTACCTGGATCCCACTAATGGTGCCAAAATTTGCTGCTCCTCAAGTTACCAATGGTTCTTTCACACTTAAAAGAACACAGCTTGTTTCAGCACCACTTTTTTTTAACCTTCAATTAAACTGTAATCACAAAGCATCTTGATAATTATGGTAGGAGAGTCACCAGTAGCACTCAGAATACAAATCAGATCTGCAGGTGTGTTCACAAGTGTACAGTAGGATTCAGTTCAAATGGAGACAATTAGGAAATTAAAGTGAGGAAGTAGCCAAAAGTTCCATTTATATAGAATGCCTGAAATTTTCCCATAAGCAGAGAAAGGTTATCTTCCTCTGAATAAAAAAGCAAACAGGCAATATCATGGGTCTTTCAGAAACTGAGAACCACCTGTTGACTGACTGAAACCCAGACAAACAGGTCACAAAACCAGAATTCTACCTGCGGAGCTATGACAAGATTAAAGAGACCTTATTCCTCGACTGTTGTTTGTTATCATTTTGGTTAAGAGCCTCAAAAGGTTAAGTTCATTTCTCTGCTCGAGGTGGGGAGAGGGGCTTCTCCCGTGGGGTAAGAGTTTCCCTGGTGATTTAGGATCTTACTGAATTTTACCTGAGGGGCATGAAAAGTTCATAATAAGGCTTTGTAAAGTACATTAATTATGGATGAAAGATAACACATAAAACGCAAATGAACAAATAATATATGTTGAGTACTCTGAAAGATCGGTAACTTCATTAGTGTATTATCTTGACTGCTGCAGACCATAATTTCCTTTAGTAAGCAGGTTTTGTGAGATATTGTAGCTTAAAAAAAAAAAAAAGCAGTACCTGGGAGGTAACCATCTGGCTATAAGCCTCTACAAACTTGGCCAGGCCAGACCTCAGATGGCAGACACACCTTGATAGGACCTGCCAGAGCTAGTTCTCTGTTGGCACAGCCTTTAAGAACCCATAGTCAATGCCACACTGTGATGAGGCATTAGAATAGGATTTTCAGTAAAGGAATCAATAATAACAACGCAATAATTCTCTAAGTATGAACACTAACTGAGAATAGGAAGATGCCATGCCACAGGTTACAATGCCAGTCTTGTGCGTAAAATATATTTATTATTGATACTGAGCGAGGTATGGTTGTCAGTATTCATGTTAAAGGAACTGATACACACACACACACACACACACACACACACACACACGTGTGTGTGTATATAATGTGTGTGTATGTATGTGCATACACACACACATACACTTCAAAAGATGCTTTTACATTGATAAGAAGGCCATATTTCACCTATAATCATAGACATTATTCCAGCAAAAGACATTTTTTTCCTTTTCTTAGTTACATGATCACCATAATAAATTAGAAACAAAAATCTCTCACTTATCAAAGGAGAAAGGAAAAAAAGGCAAAGTCAGCATTCTAGGAAGCTCAGAGAATTTAGTTCCCTGGAGGTAGCTCTCATTCACAGAGCTTTTCCTCCTTTCCCACTCTCTCAGAGACTGCCCTCCCTCTCACCTTGTACTTCCTCTTCTGACCCACCCACAAAACATCCTATTTCCACCTTGAGCTTTTACAGGTCAGATTTCTGATGTAATAAGATATCGGTCTTGGCTTTTCAAGAGTCTGCTGATTGACTTGTGATGTCTGTTGCTGCTGAATTGGCTCTCCCAGTTCTTCTCCTTAGTGGTCTGCCCTTTAAATAGGTTTTGTATTGTTGGGGGAAAAAATGCTCCACTGCTGGAATTAAAGTTGATAGGCTTTTGCTTGCTTTGGAAGTCAGCTTTATCCTCCCTTTTCAAGCATGCTCTGCAGAGAAATCAAAAGAAAAAGTTTTAACAGCAGGAAGAAAAAAAGTAACAGCAATAATTTCACGCCATGTTAGCAACTTTCTTAACGCTCACTTCCAAATATACAAGGGAAAAGACATGAGGCTTTCCTGGTTCAGGCAAGCATCATAATATTCTGGAGCAATGATATCCCTCTCAGTTCTAAATCTGATTGTATAATCCTGATCCTTAAAAACTCAAGGGCGGCAGGATGACTGAGGATCCTTGGGTTATTTGGTACAAAACACTCCTAGAAACTGCAGTTTGCCCATGGAGGAGTAAGGGTGCTAAGATGCTCAGCAATGGTTTAATGAGCTCAATACCAAGATGTATACCCATCTCCTGACTGACTGACTCCTTAAGTGACTTCCCCATTTAGTTAAGGAAATAATAGATAAAAGGAATAATTTCTTGATCACCAGGCAGATAAAGACTAGAAAATATTATAGAGAAGAAGGTAGTAGTATCTCTCCAGTAGAATGTAAGTTCCTTGAAGGCAGGGACTGTTTTGTGTTTGTCTTTGTGTATCTAGCACTTAGCACAAAGACTGTTCATTCAACAAGTATTTACTAAGTACTAAATGCCATGGAATATATAAAAGCAACAGATGAATAAGTATCAAAAATAAATGGTAAGGTAATAAATGTGACAGCTGAAGTTATGGAATTTGGAAGGTTGTCTTTTTTTTTCCCCTTAGAAAGGAATTTTGTAAAATGTAAAAGAGAACAGGGATAAGAAGTGACTCTCGAAGGTAGCTGGCAGCTAGCTCTCAGGAAGAAAAAGATCTAGTGAAGGCAAGTGAAAAAACCACCTTCTTAGGAACAGAGGAGAGATTATATGGTTCTATGATTATACATTTTCCAGGTTTTTTGTTTATAGAAAACCAAAAAAGTAAGGATATAAAAGCAGGTATCCAACAATGGGAAGAACAGATACAGATTTAGTCAAACTGGAGGTTAATTAGAAAGGCTGTAGATGTTCTGTGGTTAAGGAAAATTTCATAATAATGTTAGAATAGGTATCTCTTCAAGATGTTGGGCCATCACAGGTGGTGTGCCCTATGGTAAAAGAACTCTTTGGGAGGTATGCTTTATATAAATTTAAAGACACAATAACTTCACTAATGGCCACAAAAGAGAATCCAGCACAATGCAGAAACATCCCAGGACTTCTCTTAGCGCATTAAATTTCTAGAGAGCTGAAATTCCCTTCTTATAAATAACATGATATGAATCCTGACAACAGCATTGCAATGAGGTTCCAATGTACGTGTGTTATTTGTTGTAATATGGCCATTACTGACTGAGGTCAAGAATGCATATTTGTACTTTCCCTTAACCCCCTTGTAAAGTGCTACATTCTGCTGTTATGCAGCAATGGTATCTGTTTTTAAATTTTGCAAAAGAATTTGCCTTTACTGCAATGAAAATAAAGCACTAGGCTGTAGCTGTTTTCATCTACTCAATCTCCCCCTGCAGCCCCAATGAATCACAACCAAATCTAGGTATTTTCTTTTCCTCCTTCCTCTGCCAGGTGCAAGGAACATTCCCTTGGAAAGCTGAGGAAGGCTGGATGGTTTGACAACCAGGAGCAGAGTACTTACTAAGCAGGCCACACTTATTGGTGTTTGCTCATACACATGCAATATGTGAATACATATGAAGACTATAAAACAATGTCAGGGAAACAGACTGTTTTAATAATCTCTTTAACTCTACTCACATAACACTCTAATGCATGTATTACAATTCTAATCTCCCAAGACACGGTGGCAGCTAAGCTGTATCAAACTTTGCTCTTAAAAACAAAAAGGACAGGAAAGCTTTAGGGCTAGCTTATCAACAGGTTCTCAAAACAGGCTCATCTGCTACCAAAAGGTGGCAGAAGCAGGACAAAGCAGGACACTGACAATAAAATGTCAGGTTGAATTAAAGGAGACAAATTACGTTGTAAAATGTTTTGTAGTATTAATATTAAAACCATACAATAAGAAACCTTCTGCTACCCTGGCACAAAACTTTAGGCTTTCAATATTTCTCAAGACTGACTAAGGCTATTTTCACAAGGAGCTTACCTTATGAGTCTTTGTACCACCACTGTATAGTTTCTGTAAGTAGCTGCTGTTGGACTGAATTTTAACACTGCATAAATTTAACACCGAATAAATTATCATAGGAAATTCCCCAAAGAATAAGCGAAAAGCTTTGCAAGTTATAAAAAATTGTTTCCTTCATTTAGGGAACTGCTCACACTTAATCGTAATGAGGGGAAAGAAATTCCTTGCAAGCGCTCATCCTTTTGGCCTCCAGAAACTCCCTTTCTAAACAGCCGAAGAAATCACCCAAAACCAAAAAGAGGAGTTTGGGCATCATGTTCCCAATTCCTTCTCACCCTCCTTATCCCATGCCTCCCCTCGCTTCTGTGGAAAGACTGGCAGCTCTGATTGTAAGATAAGAACAATGCCCCTGGAGATAGAAAATTGTGTGTCATTTCCCTTTATTAAAATGATCTGAACAGTTTCCCTCAAATATTTTTGCTACATAATAATCTATTCTACTGATTTTTGAATTACAGCTTTCTCAGTTGGGTTGAATCACTGTACTGTCAGTTGCCGGGCTGTCTCAATCTATTTAAAAGAAATTATAGCAACTCTGTGTTGCCAAATCACCATCAAGGAGAAAATAGTTGCTCCTTTTTTGGGGTGGGGTAGGGGTGGTTATTTGTGTTTTGGCGATGCTGCTAACTTTCCTCTAATGAACTTGACATTCATTTGTTAGCCCCAAAGACCTAACAGAACAGACCCTCCTACCCTGCCCCCAAAGTTCTTAGTGTCTATAGTGCTCTACATCTTACTAAAGAAGAGAGAAGAAAAACGAGACTGAGAGATTAGAGCCACAGTAAGAAATAGGAAGAGTATAGAAGACAGAATGAGAAAATTATAAGGGAGATAGGAAGAAAAAGTAATCAATAAACTCAATTTATGAAAGCATGAGTGCCTGGCTTAGGCATAAAATATTCCTTCTTACTAACTGAAAATCTGATTAGTTAACTTAATTTTGTTTGCAATATCAGTCCTACTCCCCCCAGCAACTGTTATTTTTTTGTTCTTGCTTTGGTGGAAAAAAATGAGTGAATTTTTTTCATGCCAGGATGCTGGGCTCCTATTTTTTGACTCTAGCTAGTGCTGCAGGTCTCAAAAGGCATTTAGCACCCCCTCTGCTACACTATGTTCATCACTTACAGTTTGCCACAATAATAAGTAAAACACTGTAACATTTCACACTTGTGACTGCTGAAGGATGAGCCTGTGGGTAACAATATTCATTATGCCAAATGAAAATGTATTTCAATAGCAATACTTTCTCTAATCAATCAGTGAGCAATGGAGAGAAAAGTTACAAGACAAGTACTCTCAGGAAGAAGTTTCTGAAAAAGTTTCCTGGGGATGGTGGGTGGGGGTAAGTGGGCAAATTCAAAATTTTGAATTTGACCTAATTTTTTAAAAACTTATTTACTTATTCGTTCATTCGTTCATTCATTCATTCATTTACTTTTAGTTTAAAATATTCAATTCCAAAATCCCTCGAGTTCCAAATTTTCTCTCTCCCCCCACATCTGACCTAATTTTAAAAGTTAAAGACAGACACCCATTGAGTATAAGTACAGGCAAGCAATTAACAAATTCTACTGGATGATGATAAAGAAGCCTTATTATAAGTATAATTTAAAAACATGCTCAAAAAAGTTAACCTCCTCAGTAACGAATTAACATATAATGTGACTGTATATATTTTGGTTCTGCAATCTAGGCATTTATTGACTCCTGTCCAAGTTAATCTATGGTATACTTATATATATCTAGTCCCCCTCCTCTAACCCTCAGTGTATTCCATATCTGTTTACAGCTGGCTGTAAACTAATCCTGTACTATTCAGGTAAATATTAATCTTTCAGTGGGTCTATGATCTCATTAATGTTAGTATTCCTTCCACCAATGCAGATTCAAACTTCAAAGGATCTATGCCAACAAAATATAGGCTCTGGTGACTTCTATCATGTTGAAAAGGCTTTGAGTAAGGTCTCAGAAGAGTATGAGCCTGTAGGGGAAAAGACAGTACAGTGTCCAGAGTAGAGGTGTAGCAGCACTTGGCAATGAGGAAAGTTAGTGTGTTAGCTGAGAAGTTTAGGGGCATGATACTTAGGAGAGGCATTTGCATTTTGTATGAGGAGGTTGTGAATCAGCTTAGATCCCCTTTTGGATTGCTACTAAATATCCTAATGGCCTACATGATGCTAAGAGGGGCCGCTGGCTCTGGTAAACCTGAAAGAACCCTGCAGTTGTAGTCAAAGGCCTTGGTTTCAATCTAAGATTAGTCAACCTGACTTGTGGGGGCCCAGGCAAGTCACTTCACATCTGTGCCTCAGCTGCCTTGTAAATAGGTAGAGTTAAATGGCCTTTAGTGTCCTTTACAGCTCCAAATTCAAAGATCCTATGATCTTTGACCAGTCACCATAATCTTTTCTTCTCTTTTCAGGAGAGAATGAAAAAACGAAGACTTGGCATCTCAAGGGTTGAAGATAGATGCTGGAGTTAACTCAGATAAATGACAAAGTAGAGCATCAGTCAAAGAATTAGGAGATGTGTTCTAGTGTTGCCTTTGAGACCTTGGGAAACTTAGCCCACCTCTTTGGCCATGTTTCCACATCCATAAAATGAAGGAGCCTGGCTTCTCCATTCAGTCAGAAGGTTCCCTCTAACTCTAAAGCTTAATCGGATGAAGTGTTTTTCAGGAAGCCTAAATTCTAAAACCAGAGTTAACTATAGTTATGTTGACTGGATTAGCACTCAAGGGATGGAGCAGTGAAGTTCTGGTATTTCAAGGATCCAAGTTACAGTGAAGATGAAATGCAAGGCCCTAAGAAACACGGCAGAAATTCTGCCTCAGGCAAATTCCTCCATGCACTCTGATCTCAGTGTCTTTTATTTCAGAGGCTAACCATATCCTGGAGGTTTCATTTATATTTTAGACAAGAAAGAAATGAGGGATATGCTTAGGAAAAAGCTTTAAAATAGCATAAGACGTCAAGTTCTGTCCTTATTTCAGACCTGTCATTCTTTACATCAGTCAAGTTACTTATTTACTATCTCCCTAAAGTGGCTCATCTGCTCTTACCTGCAGGCCCTAACCTAGCCAAGTCTTAGAAGGTTTCGGTCCCAGCAGGAAGCCTTTGAGGGGCTTCCTACCCAGAGCAGGTGATACTTCAGTTTCAAGGTGTTATTACTGTTGGTGTCTTATGTCAGCTGGCTTGACAGTATGCCTTCATTATTGAACATGCCATTCTGATCTGAACTCCTGTACCTGTGTGATCCTTGATTCTCGACTTGTGACCTGGTCTACATCTTAAATGGAAAGACTGGAGGAAGGTCTCTCCCTCTCTTGTATTCCCTGCTCCACCTTAAAGATCTCTTGGTCCTGACTTCCCCCCCCATTTTGAGTTCCACTGATATCCATGGCTCTAGCATGATACCTGAACTTGAACACTCTGGCCATATAAATAATCCAAAGGCCTGCATTTCCAAGAGGAGTTGGTTGGCAACCTGCATTTTTTTGTGGAAGTATATGAGATTACACAAGATTTACTACTCTTTTTAGCTAGTTAACATGGAGGCAGAAAGATAGTTGTTTTTTGATCCCTCTAAGCATGGGAAACACAAATCAGAAGTCCACTGCAGCAGACAGAGAAATGGTCACAGAATCAGGAAGAGACCTGAGAGCTCAAGTCCCAACTCTGAGCAACACTAGCTATATGACCTTGGACAAGTCACTTAGCCCCTACAACTTGCATTAGTAGAGGGAATTTTCTCTACAAATGAAATCACAGGTTCCCTATAACTACCTGCAGGAGACCTGGAAAGTTATTCTTTACTTTTTCCCCCAAACTGGCCTCACTTTCATTCTACGGATTGGACTTCCGTAGAATTGTCAATAATATGCAAAATCAGGGACTATGATCTTTAAGAAACAGAAAACAACCATGTGATATGACTCTGCAACAGTGGCAGGCAGATTTGGCTGACACAAAACAATGGGATGCTTCTTCTGAGCAAAGGAATTAGCAGTAATATGGAAGACAGTCATAACAATAAAAGATTCTACAACTGGACTACTGCCTCAAAGCAAAGAACATGAAGTACATGTAAGGACATGGAAAAAACTACTAGATATGTGCTACTCTTCTGCCCACAGTCACAGAGAGAAACAACACCTTAAAATATATACATTTAATTTGCTCCAGCAGTCTACTTAGCTTTTTTTTTTTTTTTAGTCTTCTAGCCAATGGTAGCAAGTGATGAAAATGGGCCAGAATCAGAGCTGTTAGTAGCACAAGGTGAACAGGAAGAGAAAGATGCTTCAGACCCACAGTAGCTGTCAATCTTGTAGCTCATGGTGAAGGCCATGCTGCTGGCCCATGCTCCCACCCTGAAGCTCTTAACACCGTGGGGCTCTTTTCCTGGGGCCCATTCTCTTTCTAAGATGCATGGGTGGGGGATGTGGGAGAAAGCTCACAGAGAGACTTCTTTGTTGGCTCAACTGCATCCGTACCTGGATTGTCCTCTGTACTGCGTCTCACTCCAACAACTGTTTTTGCCTTGGGTGAAAAAATCCCCAGTGATCCCTCTGGACAGAACATCTAGAATTCTTATCATATACTTTATTCTGTGTGTTACTAAAAGGCAAATACCAGGAAAGGTGGGGGGGGGTCCTCAAGTTATAGACGGCAATATGAACTTGGGTTCATACTCTTTTAACTCTTTCTAGTTCAAGTTCTTTTGAACTTGACTGGATTCTACTTCCAAGAATTCAAGACTGGATTGTACTTCACCCTACAAAAGGGACCCTTGACAAATGATTTAGCTTCTCTGGCACTCAATTTTCACTTCTGTAAAAGGAGGCAGTTGGATTAGAGGATCTCTAAAATTGTTTTTCAATTCTATAACAACTAAAGGCATAAGAAAAATGGAGGGATGTGTGTGTGTGTGTGTGTGTGTGTGTGTAAGATACAATGGGAGCATAGTGATACATGTCAATGGCAAAAAGAAAAAAATATTTGATCCTGGTAGTAAGAAAACTATGAAGCTGATGACTAAAGAGTTAATATGGCTAATATGTTCCAGTGTATATAAATAAATGTTCGCATTCATTTCTTAATTATGTATCATTTTTAGTTAGCCTGTAGTTTTCAGTCCTAGAGATAATAATTATCTTTTAAAATCCTTTTACTCTTATGATGATCACACAGAATTAACACACTGGAAAGAATAATCTAAATTTCCCATGACAACCCATGAGGAATTGTTTAAGGATGGTTCAGAAAGGATAAATGTGAATAAAGTGGATGAAAGAGAATAAAAGAAAACTAAGGCTGAGGAATATCCTGAAATTTTCCAATCAGTAAAATCTATTAGACTACAGGATAGTGCCTCAAGGGAACTAGTGAAAGCCTAATCACGTGAGTCATTTAACCATGGGATGGATTTAGCATTTGAGATTATCCTAGGGGGAATGCTCTTACAATGGCAGAGAAATGGACAAGACAACCTAATGGCCTGTTTTCATGTTTGGTTGTTGTTTCACTGTGGAGTATTGTCCAGTATACACTCTGGCTTTCACAGGAAATTTAAGATGGATAGTTTGCCCCACGAGGAACTGCCTCAGGGAACAAGAGTGACTGTTATACCACTAAATCCTTTTCCAACAAGAAGGGCCAAAGGGTTGAGGTCACAAGGTTGAAGTCTAACTTTCAGGAATGACTGTCTCTTTACAACAGAGAAAACTGAAAAAAAACTAGGTAATTATTTCTCTTCTGAAAAGAGCAAACATTAACGAAACATTTCTTCCACCAAACCAGTTGTTTCAGCATCACCATAAACTGGTCTGTAATCTGATAAAGTGCCTTGCTCTCACCCTCTCTTATACTCATTTCCCAATCACCCTCACCTCTCATCACTGTTTTAATTGGTCCTCAATTCTCTTTCTTCTCATTCTGTTTTAATCATTTCCTCCTATCTTACTTCAGCTCCCTTCCACAAAAATTTAGATTAGTGGATAACAAAGAGACTCCTGCTCCCTTTGAGATAACCAGTCACTAAGTGCTCCTTTTCATTTAAAACCAAATTCAATGTGTCACAAATGGTCAGTGCTTGGCTGCAAATGGCCAGTTCTGAGTCTGCGCCTGGTTGTCAAGTCTTAGCTCTCTACTAAAGGCACCTGTTCATTTCAATGGCACTCATCCAAAAGGACAAAATCTTTACATACAGTAGGTATCCCTTTGGTTAGTATATGGGCAGTAGTATATCCCTGTGATTAACATATAGTAAGCATATATTCCACCTAATGTATATTCCTTGCAAACAACAGAGGGCATTCAAAAATACTAAGGGAAGGTAATGAAAAGTACACTTCACAAGAGATTCACAGTCCCTTTCATTGTCATGGATAATAGCTACATACTTAGCTTGAGTATGGTATAAATAAAGCTATGATTATGTGTGACTTCAGCATGGACCAGGCAGCTTTGTTTAGTTCCATAGCCACAGACTCCATTTTCACAGCCCCTATCCTACAAATGAAGAAGAGCACTTGTCATCTGAAAGAGAGAAGGAGACTACAACTGCTCTGAACAACCCAAAGCACATATAGAAACAACAACTCTCCCCCCCCCCCCCCGAAAAAAAAAAAAGCACTATGAAATAAAAATTAAAGGTCAAAGTGAAAGACACTGGAATTTAGGTATTACAAACACCAATTAATTCATTATAAATTATGTTAAATACTTATATTGTCAGGTACTGTGCTAAGTACTGGGAAAACAAAAAGAGAAAAAGGTAATGGTCCACATCCTCTAAATATTTATATTTTAATGGGAGAGAAAAGATGTGCATGAACAGGTGTATGTGTGAATGTATATGTATGTATGTATGCATATATATGATATGATATCATATATATATGATAAGGCTAGAGTAGATAGAAGGTAATCTCAGAGGAGAAGGCATTAGCAGGTCTCCTACAGACCTTCATTTTTGAAGGGAGTGAAGGATTTGAAGTAGACATGAAGGGAAAGAGCATTTCAGGCTTGAGTAAGCAAAGGCAAGTGGACAGGAGATGGAGTATCTTGTGTAAGGAACACATAACCAAGAAGGCTAGTATGGCTAAACTATGGGGTAAGGAGAGGAAAAAAAGTGTAAAACTAGAAAGATAGGCTGGGCCAGGCTTTAAATGTTAAAAGAAAGGAATTTATATTTGATTCTAGGAGGGAGTCACTGGAGTTTGATGGGTACATGTGTGGCATGGTCAGACCTTTGTACCTCAGGAAAAATAATTTGGAAGTTGAGTGGAGGATGGATTGGAGTGGGAAGAGATTTGAGGATAGGAGACCAATGAAGAATTATTACAATGGTCAGAGCAGGAGGTAACGGGGGATTGAAATGGGAGGTAGCTATGTAGGTGGCGAGAAGGGGATGTATATGTGAAATGTTGTGGAGAAAAAAACAAGATTTGGCAAGTGATTAGATGTTACAGTTTTTGGGGGTCAGGCTGTATAGGTTTCACCTATACCCTTCCTCAACAGGCTTCGGGTGTCCCCGGCTCCCAGCTTCCGCTTTCTCCAGGAGAAACAGCTGCACAGAAAACTTAAGACACAGGGCTTGCTTCTTGCTACTTTCTCTTAGGCTTCGCGTGGCTGGAACTCCCTCTCATTCTCTAAGCTTGGCATGGGACTGGAACTCTTCTTCAGAGCACAACACTTGCTTCTAGTTCTCTAAGCTTGGCGTGGCTGGACTTCCTTCTGCCTCCGGGTAGCCTGTATTTAAGTCCTTTCTCCAGGGCCCCTTAGGGCCCCTCCCCTGGCCTTGCCCTCGCCACAGCGAGCCAATTGTGCATCACCCCGAAGGCAGAGAGATAATCCTGCTTATTGCAAACAGGTGCAACCTTCGCATTCTGCCCCGTGCCTGTTAGTTGAGGACGGTTCAACCCAGTACCTACAAGAGCCCCAACAATTAGATATATGGGAGGAGTGATAATGAGGGGGCAAGGGGGAAGTTGGAAGAGGGGAAGATTTTGGGGAAAATATGAATTCTGTTTTGTTCCTGTTTATTTTAGATGCTTTTATAGGCCATTTGAGATCCTCGAGGGAATAACAACTGCCCCACATCACCAACCCTGACTCGAGCTCAGCCCTTGAATCCATTATCCAGAGGATCAATGCCTGTAGATATGCCACCTGACAAGAGCTTTTGCAGGAGCTGTAGCCTCTGCCTCTTCTCTCTAACCAAACACTGAAGATCCAAGAAAAATAAAGTTCTCACCAACAAAGTCTTTGGCAGTAACAAATGACTGCACCTCAGAGATGAATATGGTTTTTGTGAGTGGAAATAACATTAAAGAAGATGTAATACCATCTGCTTTGCCTCTGCACCCTGAGGATCGCAGAGTCTTTCCATCAATTTGCAGCTAAAACCTCCTAAATGTGCTGTCTCCCTCTTTTAGAAAGAAAGTTCCTTTAGAACAGAGCTTATCTTCTTTTTCTTTTCCCCTATTTTCATCCCTAAAACTTCACACAGTGCTTTGCTCATAATAATCATCTAATAAATCTCCTTCCTTCCTTTCTTTTGGAAGATATTTTTAAAAAGAATCTAAACTGGAGAAAACAAATGTACTAGTGAGCATCACTTTACTGCTATAGAAGGTTTCATGAGAGAATATAGGTCATGTGATATATTCAAGACTCCCTCCTTTTCTTTCTTTCATATGTTGATCTGGGAGTCATATGTATAAAGAAGATAAATGAACCTATGGGAACTGATGATTATCACCAAATGAGAGACTTTCAAGATGAAAGACAGGAGAGCCTGGAATACTGGCTTGGAAGTTTCTAGTCAGTGGGCATGATATGGATGAAGATCCAGCAACAGAGACTAGAAACAAATGGTTAAACAAACAGGAGAACCAAGGGAGAGTAGAGTCATTAAAACCTAGAGGAGTAGGTGGTCAATAAAGTCAGGTGCTGTAGAGAAGTCAAGAAGAACGAGGACTGAGAAAAAGCCATTAATTTCACAATTAAGTTAACTAAAGAGTGGGGTGGCTAAGTGGCACAGTGAATAGTGCACAGGCCCTGGAGTCAGAGTTTTAGAAGAGACTGAGAGGAGAGGAAGTGAAGATACTAAAAGTGGAAGAGGGGGGACTATGGAAGGGCTGAGGAGAGTAGGAAAGGATAAGAAGAGTAACTGTGGCATGAGGGAGAGAGACCTGTTTGGAAGGAGTAGAAGGAGTGCCTTGCTGCAATGAGGGCTCAGCTTAAATCTGTTATGAACCCAGTCATCAAGGTTCTGTGACTTCTTCCAGCTCCCTCCAATTGCAAAGTGAGTAGGAATGAAGGAGGTGGATGATGGGGGCAGTTCCAGGGCTGAGGTTTAGTAAGGTATGAGCAGAGATTAGACAAAGGAGCAAGAGATTTGAGAGTAGGGGGCAGTGTAGAGTTGGAGTGATTCACTAAGGCCTTGAGACTGAAGGAGATTGTGCTAGAACATGGGAGATGGCTTGGGAAATTAGTGAGGGGTGGAGAGACTAGAGATCACGGTGAGGATGAAGAATAATTTTAGGGACAGTAAGGCCTTAGAAGAGATGGAATAATGGAAGATTATGATTGGATAAAGGAATGAAAAGTTCCAAAGCAATTGTAAAAACCATGAAGTGTTTACAGGAAGATGGACTGAGTTAATATTAACATTTTCCTTCTAATTACCTTTTAATCCATGTTAAAAATTACAATCAGAGGACACAAGCACATACATTTTATATATTGAGATCCAAACACAATTTTCCATAGCTACTTCTTCCAATGAATACCTTGTCCACATTATGGCACTAATATCAAGTTAGAAAGGCTTCATTAATCAAATCACAGGTCTCAAGTGCTTGAGTTTATTTTACTATGGTAGGCTGATTTTATTAAAAGCTTATCAGAATCTGTTTCCAACAAATAAAATATCCAGACTTTATATTAATAGTGTTTCCACTAAAGACCTTTTAACAAAAGAATTCCTCATATACTGCTAAAGGTAAGACAAGTATCCAAGAAAAAGAAACGGGAATTAAGTGAGACCTTTAAAGGCATCACACAGTCATTCTAAAAATTTTTGATCATATTTTTTCCTCATTACTACTCAACTACCCAAACAGAACTGCCACTCCCCCTATCAAATATAAAGAGAGTGCTAGAACTTTACACTAAGTGGTATTACTATAACCCTGGCAAATTAGGCTAAAGAAAGACACACTGTGTAGCTCAAATGCTAAATATGTTTGGGTAGAAAGTCAGCTATCATGAATTTTTCACCTGACAGACACTGAGATGTCCTATAATTTCAACAGCTGAGTGTAATCTACATCCAACTAAATCAGTTACATGATAGGCAATTATGCGATCCATTAAGATAGGTGGTTTATTCTTAACTTCACTAAAGTACCTAAATTGGAGAAAACATGTACTAGTGAATATCACTTGACCACTTTATAAAGATTTAATGAGAGAATATGGTTTATGGGATGCATTTAAGACTCTATAAGTCCTCCTTATATCACATATCTAGATCTTCAGCCCTCCCTCACTCAAATCAAAGTCAACTACAAGTCATGTCATCATTTCCCTGATGTCATGGTCCCCTTTGAGAATGAAGGATAAACACAATCTAGATCCTACATTTCTATAGTGACCTCTAGACTGGCAGAACAATTTTAACAGAGAACACAGTTCTCTGAGCTGCTTCCTCTGACTGCCATGTAGCAACAGACAATAACACTCATAGGTCCTAGATGATGTCCCCAAAGCACATATTAATTAATTCATTATATATTTATTAAGTGCCTGTTGCATGCAGAGCACTGCATGAACATGCTAAGAACACATTTCTACCATACTTTATTAAAAGCGGAATGATAGCCACAAAGCACACAAACATTAAAAAAAAAAAAAAAAACAAAGTTCACTTGAAAAGCAGAACAGTCTAAACACAGAGTGTACAACTCTTACTAATATGTGGATGGAACTTTATGAGTGTAGATAAGATACTAATACATTTTCCATCCTAATTTTTGTGATGTACAAGTCGACTAGGCCTGCACTCACCTGTTTGGCATGATTGACACAGTGTTGGTATTGGTTGGCCAGGGCAGAGCAGCTGAGTGTTTGCTGAGGATTTTCCCGATAACATTGGAGAATTTTAGCTTGCAGATCAGCACAGACTGGATGGGTCTCATAGCGCCTGAAAAAGAAACCAGAGACTAATGAATTGGTCATAAATCAGCAGACAAAAATTAAAAGATATTAAGACATTCTTTTTCTAAAAAGTGAACTGAAGTTAGTGGGTGAATGTTTTAAAGTTAGAAAGACTATTCTATCTTCAGATAAAAATGGCCATTCAAATTGATAATGTTTCTCCATAGATCAAAGTGGAGAAAAGTTAGAGATTTCCACTAAATAAATCCTATTAACAGACACCATTTAAAACACTGCCACTTACTACTTGTCTGACCTTGAGTAAGTCACTTAACCTTGATGGATTTTAGTTTCTTCATCTGCAAAAGGAGAAAGTTGAATTCAAAGTCCTTTGAGGTCCCTTCTAGCTTTAAATATATGATCCCATGAATCTGAACTCATACTGGTAAGCAAAGTGGGCTACTTACTCTTACCTACTTTGGATACTAGAGACTCATCAACTCCTGTGATCACAGAAATGGGAAAAATATAAAAAAATCAGGTATCACAAATTTCTCGTTGACAAATATAATTTTCTTTTCAGTCTTGAGTATGCAAATTGCATTATAACACCCAAGAGGGTTTCCCCTCCCTAACAATTTATAATCTATACCTGGTATATAAAGGAAACATACATACATACATAAATACAAAACTGCAAAGTAAATTAATAGAAGCCACACTTCCTTAGTAAACCAACAGAATAAGGTTATGTGGACTGTCTATCCTCAGTATGTAGTATAGCTGCATATGACACGGTACGGTATAGGAGACAATGTTTGTTGAACTGAATTTCCTGCACACAGACACATATGTATACATTATATTAGGCTGCCACATAATGTATGCATTTATATTATTTTCAAATTAGCTTTTGTTCTATATATAGAAAGCTTATCTTTTTTTTTAATGCTAGTCTTCTTCTGGAATCTAAAATTGGTTTCTCCAAACATAATTTCTGAATAGCATTATTTCCAATTTAATGGGTTAAAAAAAAAACCCTGGAGAACACAGAGAAAGAAAAAATTTCTCATCAACAAGGAAATCCTTAGGCAATAATTTGTATCCCCAATTACTTTTACCCAAAGCAGTATGCTATTATATCTTTCCTAGAGCAGAAGAGTAAAATGCAAACCACACTATTATTTCTTAAAGGAATTCATTCTATGATACCTTCTAAAGATATTACATATGTAGCTAGAACTGGGGGACGTTCGCAAAATTTTATGCAACATTATCAGTACTCCTGTCATTCAGTTTTGGCAATTACTTGAAAAATAAATTTAAATCTAATTCATGGAGTTTACTTTCTTTGAGATTGCAAAACTGAAATACCTGTGACTTTTTCTGGATATGGATTTCTCTAATTGTCTATCAAGAACATCAGCATTTAAAAGAAGTCAACTGTGCTTCTGAAGTTTGCAGTGTTGAACTATAGAACATGATCACACTTAATGCCTATTTCTCCATTAATAATCTATAATTATGTGAGATATTTTTTCATTTTTTGGCGTGCTTTCCTCACAAAAAGGTAGGCAGTGCAAAAGTATTACTATCTCCCATTGAGGCATCTTCCTCCCACTTCTCACCTTTTTTCTTTAAACAAATGACAGATAGGAAGGAAGTGATGGCCTAATATTCTGCAGAGGAAGTCAATTGAGAGCAACAAGAATCCTCAAAAATGAAATTCTAATGATATAAGTAGAAATTATTCTGATGGAGAAGGAAAGAGCAGAGCTACCTAAAAAGACCATTGTGGCTCCACAGAAATCTAAGTGGTCAACTTAAAGGCATGCATGGAGGGTGGAAGCAAGGCCAGGTAACTGCATACATATGAAAGAGTCTGGTAAAATTAGTATCAATAGTACTAAATCTTGAACCTAAATGGACCATAACAAAGACTTTCAAAAAGTTACTCTGGGGCAAAAAGAGGCCCAGCAGAGGAAATCAAATTGCTGTTTGGAGAAGGGAAGGTAGTGACAATGGTTGACGGTAATGACAATGGCTACTAAACTCTTATTTTGCTTCTCTTTGGATTGGGAGGGACAGAACAAACCTGAAACTGAAGACAAATGAGGAGAAAGGAACAGAGAACCTACTTCTCAATGCATGCTCATCACCAAAGCCAAATGAACTACATTTTATGGTACACTTAGAGAACTTGTAGATATAGTTGCCATCCTGTTTTTCGCTATGTTCAAAAAATCTTGGAGAAAAGGCATGTGATACAAGACTGGTAAAGGGTAAATGCCCTGATTTTCAAAAAAGGTATAAAGGTCACTGTAATGTTAATGAAATCAGAAGATCTTCCATGCCCCTTTCTACTGGCACCTAGTAAAAGCACTTAGCACCTTACTTCAAGTTAACTCCTTGGGAGTAGTTAACACCTTAATAAGGAAGGGGCAGAACAGGGAGAAGCTATACTGTATATAAGGAAGAGAACCAGCAGGACAGTCAGATTTTCTCTTAGTCACCACCAGGAGACTGCAGCTTTTGCTGAGATCCTCCTTCTGCAGCTTTTACTGAGAACTTCCAAGGACCAGGATGAGGAACTATCATGAGTCTTGAGGGAGCCTGTTCTGTTCATGAAGGCTTGGGAATGTGGGTGTTTACTGCATTAACCATGTGTATCAACTTTGTGACCACTATAATGACTTTGGCTTTCTGGTTCTGGGACTCAGTGTTCTGGTTTCTGAATAAAGACCTTGGTTCTGCCCTCCATGTGGAGAGTTTGCTACATTTTGTGATTCGCAACTATACCAGCATATTCATAACCACCATGGGTGTTGTGAATGTTGCATTATTGATACAGTCACCTTCTCTGAACTGTGGGTGAATGAGATTGACTTCTATTCCCAAAAAATTCTAGAACATATTATTAAATGATGAGTTTTGAGCATTTGCAAAGGGAAGTTGAAATAATCCAAGTATACTTTAGAGTTCAACAAAAAGCATTTTATCAAATTTTTCATGTTATCTTGCAGACAAGATAGAAGGTGGTAGCTAGACAATAATACAATTGGATGAATTTTGAGTAGCTAAAAAGATCAGATACAAAGATAGGTCAGTAGTTCAATGTCAGCTTGAAAGAGATGTCATATGTAGCCCTTTGTGACTGAACTTTTCATCAATGTTTTGGATAAAAGCACAGAACACATTCTTGCCAAATTTGCAATGAAAGGAGGGTTTATGAGCCTGTTAGACAAGAAAATCAAACATCAAAATAACCTCAACAAACTAGAATGATGGATTAAAGATGAAATGTGTTAGAACTTTTAAATTTGAGTTTAATTTAAATTCCTACACCTGTGCTCAAAAAACTTAAGACCTGGGGACTTCAATGAATTACAAACAATATCAACATGAATCAACAATGTAGCAGGGCCACCAAAACCACAAATATGATATTAGGCTGCCTTTAGAGATACATGGTATCCAGAATGGTGACATTACTATGGCATTCTGCTCACACTCTACATCTGGAATACTATGTTTTGTTTTGGGTACTTGGACTCCATGCCTAGCTCCCCAACTCTGACAGGTGAGCCTTTTTGCCTCCTCTTTCTATGGTCCAGACCTTCATACAAGCTTCCTTCAGCCTCCTCACCATGACCACCCTGGGTTACCCCTTATCAGTGTTCCTTTACATGTATCTTCTCTGATGAGAACTTAAATTTCTTGTGGACAGTGTTACTATTGTTTGTATCTGACTCCCCAGAAAGCACTTAATTCTCTCCTTTCTTCATCCCTGTCCCCCTTCTTCTCCTTCCCCTCCCCTCTCTCAGGGATTGGGGGTGTTTATAATGCAGAAGAGAACTCAGGAGTAGGAGGAAGGGAGACATGAAAGCAGTCTTCACATATTCAAAGGACTGCCAGATGGAAAAAATATTAGATTTATTCTGCTTGAGTCTAGAGAAAACTGAGAGGAAAGATGCTGAAAGGTAAATTTAAACTCAGCAAAGGAAAAAAAAAATCCTATTTATCAGAGTTACCCAAAAGTAGAATGGAAAACCATAAGAGAAGGTGGGTTTGCCTTTGGTGCAGATCTTTAAGATAATCACTCGTCATAATATTGGAAAGGGAATTCTTCTGGGTTAGACTCTCCATCGCCTGAGAACGCCTTGTACACTATTGGTATCAGAATCCTGGCTCAAACTTAAGTATTTTGACCCCAAGTCCAACTTCCTCTCCACTATAGCAAATGCATTATGATGGAAACAGTCTAAATCTGTCTTGGCAAATTTGTAACTAACTGCTCTGAGAACTCACACCAAGAAAACCAGGCCATTTTTAACCTACTGATATAACTTGGTAATCTCACCAGTCTATAAATTAGATTAAGGGAAAAGATGGAATAAAGAATGTTGGACAAATGTGCTATTTATCCTCTCTATCAGCACATGGAGATATTGCTGTATAATTAGATATCACAGGGGTGATACATGCCATTCACATATCTACCATAATTCATTTAATAACAAAAAAGGTCTTTGAATAAGGTACTTTAGCCTAGAAGCAAGCATTACTGAGTTGTGCTATTACAGCTTATTGTTAGTCCTAATTTCAAATGTGTCAAAATACACTTTCATTATTCATAAGTCAATTATGTTTCTCTTTCAGGCCTCTTGATTTCCTGTTTGTTGATCACTTACATTCTAAGTATTTACATATACACTAGGCTCTTTCGATACTTCAATCTGGCATTGATCACTGGAAGCAGGGAGGGAGGTGAGGCACAAAGGGTGGAAAACTAACATAAATGTCCCCCTGTGACTAAAGTACATACTGGACATCTGCCTGGCTTAGTGCATGAGGGAAAGGCTCTTCCTTTGTATTGATCTGGGATGCCTATTATACTACCCTAATGCACTGTTTTCACTTTGGGAAAATGCTAAATGAGATTACAGTCTAACATTAGAAGGCCATAAAACACAGGCCATGGCACCTTCCATTCAAGTTTCAAAGAAGCTTCCAATATGCATTATGGTAAACTGTCCATATTGTCAGCAATTGATTTTTATTGAATGCTTTCATTCTTGCTGATATATGAAGTGGCTACTAGGGAAAAATAATAATAGGAAGAATGTCAGGACACAAAATGTAGTTTCTCTTTAGGTTACAAAAGATCTGACATTGGTAAAGCAACTAGAATGAAAATGTCAGAGTTTTAAAAAGAGATGAAAAAAGGTCAGTGGGGAAAAAAAAAACACCAACCTGTTCAGAAAATGTAATATTTAATCAAAGGGAATTAATGCTTGATATAAACAGTTAAGTTTCTGGGCCTCAATTTCTTCATTTGCAAAAATGAAAGAGGATAGACTAGATCAAGGGGGTTTTGTACTTTTAAATTATGTCACGTACCCTGTTGACAATATGGTGAAGTCTGTAGAGCTTTTGTGAGAATAAGATTTTTGAACACAAAAAATAAAACACAGGTTTACAGAGGAATTTAACTACGCCAAAATATAGTCATAATATATTTGTTATAAAGAATATTTATAGCAGATAATATATATCACACACATGTGTATATATGTATGCATGTAAGTATGTAAAACAAGTTCATGGATGTCAGGGTTGAGAAACTTTGGACCAGATGATCTCTAAATCTTACAACCAATGTAAAAAGGCAGAATTTTGCCTAATATATCATTCAAAACTTCTAGAGCAGCTGTTCTCAACCTGTGGGTCATGACTCCTTTGGGGGTCAAATGACCCTTTCACAGGGGTCGCCTAAGACCATCGGAAAACACCTATTTCCGATGATCTCAGGAAACACATCACCGCTCTATCCATCTCCTCTCCAGGCGGGTCCACCCACATACGAGTATTAAAGGGTTGCGGCATTAGGAAGGTTGAGAATCACTGTTCTAGAGGTAAAAATCTATTGGACCCTATAGGGTAGACAAACCTAATCTAAGTGTACTGCGTATGCATATCTAAACATCTCTTCTCCTTTCTGTCTTCTTTTTTCTTGTATTTAAAAAAAAACAATCCCATTCCCTACTTCCCTATTCTACAGGGGAATGTAAATGGCACTCCCAGATATTGCTTCACCATACAGGTAAAATTCATAGCTAGAGACTGGTGACTTCTCTGTGTGATGGTAAAAGAGGCTTCCCAAGGGAAGGGAAGGGTATAACCAACTAAAATACATTATCGAGTGGCAGCCTTGATTGGGAAAAAGTTTGGGTGTTAGGAGGTGAGGTTGATAGTGCATGATTATTTAAAGGGGAGAACATATATCCACGTGTTCTTTGTAATCTTTGGTATTTCCTTGGTATTGATCAAGCTATATAAGACAATCACACTTCTATCTCTCTGCTGATCAGTTTGAGTGCTCACTGCTGTTTTCTCTGTGCCCTCCCATACCTTTTATCTTAGAAGAGTTTTTGGAGTGTGTTTGAGCAGTGCATTTTGAGGAAACTACTTGCCTATCTTTTCAGTACAGCTAACATAAATGGCAAACAGCAAGAATAACATGGTGAGTTTGAAAGTAGGAAAAAATATGCAGATAGCTATTCTTTAACAAAGCTCTAATTTAGAGCTCCAAAGAACACATTTAATGTGAATGAGTTAGCAGTCACAATTTCCAAAGAGTACCCAGTCTCTTCTCTTGAGAACACAAAAACTATTCAACATAAGTATAGGTTCACAGAAAAGAATCCTTTCCCTATATCTGGACCACAGTGAAGAGTTCTATAGACACTACAATGATATACAAGGAAATGAAAATTGCCATTTTGAATGAAGAAACCTGATGTTCTGATCAGGGTCCAACAATATGGCATTTTTAAGAGTCAGGCATTCATTCATTCATTCATGAAGGGGGAAGGGCAGGGCACTTGGGGTTAAGTGACTTGCCCAAGGTCACACAGCTAGTAAGTGTTAAGTGTCTGGTGCTCCATTCACTGTGCCACCTAGCCGCCCCAGAGGGTCAGACTAATACAACTTTACCCAATATAAATGAAAAGTAGGCATATACACATAGAAGGCCTTGCAGGGTAATCAGATTTTTTTCAACCCATGGGATTTAATCTTAGTTTTAACTCTTCTCCAGAGGAATGTAAATATCTACTCACTTTATATTTCTATGACCTTTTTGTTAGATTGTAAGTTCAGTGAACAAAGTGTATGTTTGCTGAAAAGGACTAGTTATAGCCAGAATTTTGAAATGGGTGATAATGTATTCAGTGTACTTATATATCTGTTAGGATAAGAATTGCAAAGTAGCTAAGTAAAAATGAGTGCATACACTAAAAATCTACATTCAATTACCTTTAAATTTGGGGATATCCCAATACTTTTTTTTTTTTAGAGTAACATGAATAATTTCATTCTAAACAATATAAGGTCTGGAAACAAAAACCACATTCAACTCAATGATGTATTTTTTAAGATATTCTAACAGTTGGTAACAATTTTTAGGAAGGATGCTTCTTCTACGTGGACCAAAATCCAATTTCACAATTATACTCTGGAGGTCATATATTTCAGAAAAGGAGGTATAAGTGTTGACTGCTTCTTGTTTTCATCTACATTCTTTTGTGGTCTGTAATTTCTTTCTGATAAATGAAAATGAAAGAAGCTTTTCCAATAAAAGCCAGCTACTAAATCATGAAAACCAAAATTATTTTTTGTCATTATATCAAAATGGAAAGAACCTTATTTCAGGGTTTGTTGTGGTGACCCTGAATACAACTCATTCAGCTTCACTGTCAAATGAATCAATCACTTAAGGCTCTTAAACTGTTACCCCAATGATTGTAACTCTAGAGCAATGGAGTGGAAAAAGCCACCCAATTGCACATTTAGTAAGAAACTCAGCTCTGACTGAAGAGACAACAGATTATGCATGATTTCATTCCATAAATCACAATCCTTGAAGGTATAACATCAGAAGCAACAGTGGTAAAATGGAAAGAGCGTTGTATTTTAAGTCAGAGGATCAAAGACTCCAATCTGGCACCTGTTGTTTACTGATTGGATGATCTAGGGCAGGTAACTTCTTGGATCATTTCCTTCTTTTAAAATGGAGATAAGAATATTCACATTCTTTTTATTTCATAGGTCACTGTGGTCAAATGAGATCACACGTAAACTTTTGTATAAATAACAAGGAAATGATACATGCAAAGTGTTTTGTATAAAGATCTACATAAACATCAGCTATTTACTTTTGACAGAGAAACAAAAGCCCAGGCATGGATAGATGTGATAGGACAAAAGCGATCAAAAAGGCAACCCATAAACAAGAAAATATCCCCAAATTCTCATTAAAAAAAAAATGATATGAGGGGCAGCTAGGTGGCACAGTGAATAGAGCACCGGCCCTGGAGTCAGGAGTACCTGAGTTCAAATCTGGCCTCAGACACTTTACACACACACACACACACACACACACACACACACACACACACACCAACTAGCTGTGTGACCTTGGGCAAGTCACTTAACCCCAACTGCCCTCCAAAAAGCAACAACAACAACAAAAAAGATATGAAATAAGTCTTAAAACCAGAATAATCTTGTAAAAATCAGGTATATAGTCAGGCAATGTTTCAATGCACAGATTTATAAATGTTTTTAATGAATAATTTATATGGTTCATTAAACATAGTTACACTATCCTTGCATTCAAATATGTTCCCTCTTAAAAGGTATGGTGTTTAAGATGAAAAAGACAGACAAGAAGGCATTTATTTTAAAAGTTTGCTAATATTGCTACATTCTCTATTACGTTTCATAAATGAGGGGAATTGTGAAAGGTTTGGGGAAATGTGTGTTAATAAAGAAGTTGGAGGGAAAGGGACAAAAAGCTAAATTTGGGGTTCCTCACATCTATCTTTTCATAGAGGATGTAGCAGAAGGAAATTAAACTAATACAGGACTCTCAAAAGTATTAGTGTAGTTTTAAGCTAAGCTATTTATTTTCACAGATTGTCTTTTCTTTCTTTCTTTTTTTTTTTTTTTTAGAATTTCTTTATTTATTATTGGTTTTCAACTTTCATTTCCACAAGATTTTGAGTTCCAAATATTCTCCCCATCTCTCCCCTACCCTCCACCCCAAGATGGGAAGCATACTGATTACTCTTTCCCCCAGTCTGCCCTCTCATATATCCCCCCCATCCTTCCCCTTTCCTACTACGTTCTTGTAGGGCAAGATGGATTTCTATACCCCACTGCCTGTATATCTTATTTCTCAGCTGAATGTAACAACAATTTTTTAACATTTGTTTTTAAAACTTTTGAGTTCCATATTCTCTCCCTTTTCCCCTCCTTATCCACCCCAACTGAGAAGACAAGCAAATTCAATATAGTTTATACATGCAAAACATTTCCACAGTAGTCATGTTGTAAAAGACTTTATTTCCCTCCATCTTATCCCACCACCCATTTATTCTATTTTCTCCTTTGACGCTGTCCCTTTTCAAGTGTTTGCTTCTGACAATGCCTTCCCCCAATCTGCCCTCCCTTTTGTCATCCTCTCTCATCCCCTTCCCACTTTCCTGTAGGGTAAGATACCCAATTGCGTGTGTATGTTATTCCCTCATTAAATCAAATCCAATGAGAGTAAGGTTGACTCATTCCATTTCACCTTCCTGCTCTTCCCCTCCACTATAATTGCTTTCTCTTGCCTCTTTTATGTGAGACAATTTACCTTATTCTATCTCTTCTTTTCTCCCTTCTCCCAATATATTCCTCTCCCATCTCTTAATTTTATTTTTTAGATATCATCCCTTCATATTCAAATCACTCTGTGCCCTGTCTATGTATACATGTACACACACACATACCTACACACACACACTCTTCAACTATCCTTATACTGAGAAAAGTCTCATGATTTGCAAATATTGACTTTCCATGTAGCAATGTAAACAGTTCAACTTTAATAAGTTCCTTCCATTTCTCTTTACTGTTTACCTTCTCATGCTTGTCTTGTTTCCTGTATTTGAAAGTCAAATTTTCTGTTCAACTCTGGTCTTTTCATCAAGAATGCCCAAAAGTCCTCTATCTCATTGAATGTCTATATTTTCCCCTGAAATATTATACTCAGTTTTGCTGAGTACGCCACTCCTGGTTTTAATCCTAGCTCCTTCGACCTCTAGAGTACATATTCCAAGTGCTTTGATCCCTTAATGTAGAAACTGCTAGATGTTGTGTTATCCTGACTGTGTTTTTCACAATACTCAAATTGTTTCTTCCTGACTGCTTGTTACATTTTCTCCTTGACCTGGGAACTCTGGAATCTGGTGATAATAATCCTTGAAGTTTTCTTTTTGGGATTTTTTTTCAAGAGGCAATCAGTGAATTCTTTCCATTATTATTTTATCCTCTAGATGTATATCAGAATATCAGGGCAGTTTTTCTTTATAATTTCTTGAAAGATAATGTCTAGGCTCTTTTTTTTTAATCACGGTTTTCAGGTAGTCCAATAATTGTTAAGTTCTCTCTCCTGGATCGATTTTCCAAAAAGGTATTTCATACTGCCTCTTATTTTTTCACTCTTTTGGATCTGTTTTATATTATCTTGATTTCTCATAAAGTCATTAGCTTCTATTTGCTCCAATTTAATTTTGAAGCAATTATTTTCTTTAGTGAGATTCTGAAGTTCCTTTTCCATCTGGCCAATTATACTTTTTAAGGTATTCTTCTCCTCATTGGCTTTTTGGACCTCTTTTGCCATTTGAGTTAGTCTATTTTTTAAGGTATTATTTTATTCAGTATTTTTTTGGTTTCCTTCAGCAAGTTGTTGGTTCATTTTTCAGGATTTTCCTGCAACACTCTCATTTCTCTTCCCAGTTTTTCCTTTACTTCTTTTACTTGATTTTCAAAATCCTTCATGAGCTCCTCCATGGCCTGTGACCAATTCAAATTTTTCTTGGGAGGCTTTTGATGCAGGAGTTTTGACTTTGTTGTCTTCTTCTGGTTCTATGTTTTAATCTTCTTTGTCACCAAAAGATTCTATAGTCTAATTTCTCTTTCTTTGTTTGCTTATCTTGCTAGCCAAAATACTTGACTTTTGAGCTCTTTGCCATGGCAGAACTCTGCTTTCAGAATGGAGAATACTGTGTCCCAAATTTCTGGGGGTTTTGTGCAGCTGTTGTCAGAGCTTCTTCTAGATATCTCCCTCAGAACTGTGAGGACTCCCACTCCATAGCCTCAACAAGTTCTGCCACACCAGCGTTCCTTACCCCAGGACAGCTACCCAAGACTGTAACCCAAATCCAAGCAGGATAAAGCAAGAGAATACTGCCTTAGGGCCAGCAGAGAGATTCCTGCAATTGCCTTCTGGTCATTTGCTCGGTCCCCCCACCACATGCGGGCCTGGAACTCGGAAGCAGCCACTTCTGTTGCCCCGGCCCCAGGTCTGACCTGGCCCTACCCTCACCCAGTTTGAACAGTTTTCATAAACATTTTTAACAGTTTTATAAACCACCACAGCTATCAGTGATTCGATCCCCTGAGGTCTGCTTGGGTTGGTGTGTGCTGCTGGTTGGTGCTGTTGCAGCCCATATGGGACTGAGCTCTGCTCCCAGTCTGGTGAGAAAGATACTTCCTGTTGGTTTTCCAGGCTATCCAAAGCTGGAGATATATTTCATTCTGTCATTTTTGTGCATTCTGTAGCTCTAAAATTTGTTTAGAGTGATTTTCACAGGTTTTGGAAGTAGTTGGAGTGCCAGATAAAAAGCAAGTTCCTGCTTTTACTCTACCATCTTGGCTCCACCCCTTATTAAGTTATTTATTAAGCTTAAAATTGCACTGAGACTTTGGGTACATTCTGAGTACAATGGTTCGAAAGTAAATTTAATTCATGTTCTTCACTCCCGCTCCTAGGTAGTCAGGCCTGATTCTCTCAGAATGTATGGCCCATCTCAACAACCAAAAGGATACAAATAGTTTCCATGATGGGTTCACATAGAATGTTATCTGGGAAGAACTGATACATCCAGTTCACATACATATACTTGGACAAGGGGAGGTAACCTGCTGTTCCTTCCAAACACAAGAACAAAATATTCCCCTACCACCACTAGAAAAAAAAAAGGGGAGGAATAATCTCTTAAAAATCTAATGTTACTGAGCAACAAGTTCAATGTTGGAATAAAATCTTAATCAAAAGGATTCTAGCTATATTGAATGTAAACAGATGCGAAGAAGCTGACAGTCCAGTTTTTTAAAACTCTATTATATCAATCACTTGGTATAATACAAATAAAACAACTCTTATTGTAGACTGTTTTTTTCAATTTTTAGTTGGCTACTATCATAGTTCTGCATTTCAGATTTCTCATCTTTAATGAGTAATATAAATCACAGATGTGCAGAAAGCATATTTGCAAGTATGAACTAATAATCATAAAATGGTTTAAGGACAAAAAAGGATAGGAGGTTAATGTTAAGATTTATTAACAACCCAAAATTAACACAAAATAATGAAAAGCTCAGTAAAACACTTATACAACTTCATAAAATATCAACAAGTAAAATTTAACAGCTAAAATATAGTACTTTAGATTGAGGGTGAAGTTTTAACTTAAAGAAGAAAATAAATGCAAAACAAACTATAAACATTGATATATATTATGAACTAGCTTTATGCTGTCACAGAGATATAAAACTTTCTAAATAAAGATTAAAATTTTTTAAGATAATAAGGATGTTGTTATTGCTTAATTAATGTTAGATAATTCTATAGTAAAAAAAATCAACATTCAAAAAGATAATAATATAGTTTTTAAGCTACCATATAAGCTTTATTTATGAAAAAGTGTTATGCACCTAGAAAAACTGCAAAGTGCCTTGGCATATAAAGTTTCTCAAACATAATTTATCAAAATTTTGTTCAAGGACTGATGCTGAGTGAGGACAGCAGAACCAGGAGAACTTTGTACACAATTATAGACACATTGTATATGTGATAACTAACTTTGATAGACTGAGCTCCTCTGAGCAATACAAGGTTAGAAGATAGCTCTAAAAGACTCATGGATGGAAAGGGCTATCGACATCTAGAGAAAGAACTAGAGTCTCAATGCAGACTGAAGCAAACTGCTTTCTCTCTTTTGTGTTTTGTCCCTTCTTTCTCACTTTTTACTCCAATGGTTATAATTCTTCTTTACAATTTGAGTAATGTTTAATGTGAAGGTATTTGTAGAACCCATATTTGACTGTATATCATCATGGGGGGGGGAGGAGGAAGAGGGTAGGAGAGGGATGGGGAGAAAATTTGGAACTCAAGGGATTGTGGAACTGAATGCTGTAAATTAAAAGTAAATAAATAAATTTTAAAAAATTTTATTCAAGCTTAAAAATATTTAAGTGTTTGGAAAACCATCCCTCAGTCACAAAGTGATCACAGCTTGTGAACAACTATTCTTGTCCTTTCAAAAATTAAATGAGTAGTGGAATGAACAGATGCCCAGAGCCCAAAATGTCATGCCTGAAATCCCAATGGATATGAAATCAATGTTTGAGCAAAGGCAAGTAATTTGACAAGTAAAAGTGTTGTCATTTGAAACATCTCTATAAGGTTTTTAGTCCAGGATAGGGTAATTTATTAGTGAACGCATGGCATTTAATCCCACCTGACTGGTTAGGTTAACTATATGCCTGGAATGCCTAGAGAATATTAACACTGAATTTAAGAGTAAATCAAATCCTAGAAACTTTTTTTTCTTAAAATAAATTATGTACATGGATATACATACATTATATACTGCAGTGATTAGCATAAAACTATAACTTTACTCATGTATTCAAAAAGCATTTCTAAGTGGATTATTTTTCTTTGTTGTTATTTTCATTTCTCCCTACTATGCTGATACTTTAGGATCTTTCAGAAAGGAGTCAAAAACAGAGTCTGGAGTTGCTATGTGCACCATACATACTACTGCAATGCTGAACAAATTAGCAAAATGAAGTAATTAGTGAAAACACAACAAAGTAAGGAATGGTTGGGAGTAAATATACATTATTTGTGTCCTTCTAAGACAGAGGGAAGAATAGTGATAAACATGAGTGAGATAAAATCTCCAAGATGCTTTTTAAATGTGCACTTAAAATTTGCCATTAAGCATTGTTATATATAATCATCACCAATGAAACCCACTGAGAATGAAAATAAAATGGAATCTTATAGTTGGAAGCTGAACTGTGTGGTTGTTACAGTCTATGAAGAATTAGGGTCCAGGAGGCACATTCACGACAAGATTCTATTTTTAGGTGCTTGTAATTTTTTAGGAGAATTACTTTTTGAGACAAATTTTTCATACTGTTTTTTAGCTCAGAGCTGATTTGCTCTGGTGAAGGTGGGGCATGGGGGGTGAGGGAGTGAGTAGCACACAGGAAGGTGAGAAGTTTGGTGACATTCCATCTGAGTTACTCAAGCATCAAAATACAGTCCAATGCCCCTTCCTTTTCTCTGCTGTGATAAAATTTAAAAGAATACTTTTAGTACTCAAATAAGTCAGGAACAGCTTAATTTTAAAAATTTCAAAACTGTCACATACCTCAAGGAGGACTGTGACATTCCAAAAAAATGAGGGTAAGGTTAAATTTTAAGAGCTGTAGTGAGTTTGTTACATAACTCTGCCTGATATTCTTTCTACTACATTTTAAAAGTAAGTCTTTACTATTTGGTACATAAAAGATCACATGGGTGTGCATCTCTGCTTACTGAAATTCAAACTGGTTGATTTCTGTGATGAGTTGAAAGGAAAGAAACCACCCATGTTCCCCCTTTTTGTACCAAGAGGGTGCTAAGTACTTTCAAGACAAAGGGGTTGAAGAGCAGATTTGAGTTTCCTCTGTGTTCTCCATTTTTTCTATGTCTCTGAAGGAGAAAACATTCAGACCATCAAATGCAGCTGTAGTGAAGTAAAATTTAAGATGAGAGCACAGTTATCCCCTTCTGCAGTAAGGCTGCACTGAGGCACACAGTTACAGGGCAGAAAGAATGATGCTGACACCTCTGCTTAGCATTAAGCTTGAACTGTTTATTCAACAGTAAAATGAAGATAATACTTGTATTACCCAATTCATGTCTAACTGTGAGCATCACATTAGAATTATGCAAAGCATTATATGTCTGTAAGTCATTGTTAGTTATGGAGACCAGAATAAGATTCATGGATTATAGATTTAAAAGTAGAAAGGATTTCAGGGCCTGTAAGGTTCATTCTCAAATTTTATAGATAATGAAACAGATGCCCCGTTACCCAAGGTAATACAGGTAAATAAGTGACTAGTTTTTGGTATATGTTCTCTGGTTCCAAAACTGACATTTTTTCACTACACTGGAATGTCCACCAGCAAGAGTCCCTGGGAAAGGTTTCATGGAAGGTGACATAGTCTGTCTATGATAAATGGTAGAGACAAGAGCATTTAAAGCCTGAAGGTGAAACATCACACAATAGTACCTTTCATCTATATTCTATCACATACTGTATGGGTATAGCTGAACCAAACTGTTTCCTGATCTTGTCCTACTCTTTCCCTCCTCTCTATATTAGTGTGGTCCAATGGTTCTAAAATTGTGGGCTGGGGATCTGAGGTCCCCAAGACCTTTTTTCTGGAGGGGGGAGGTGAGGATCAGTGATGTGTGTATATGTATACATACACACATATACACAGAGACACGTGTATATGTTTATGAATATATATGTATGCACATATATTTATGCATACACCTATATTATTTTCTAGCACTACAGAACACTTTTACAAAAATGTCATGTAAAGAAGTTTCAAATAAATGTAAAAAAAGCAGAAATAATAAATGGATTTTTATAGACCATAACACTGCAAAAACAGTCATCAATTCAGAGAACACAAGCAAAAGATACATATATAACTGGAAACTTAATAATGAAATTCTAAAAAGGTGAAGCAAAGAATAAATCAAAGAAATAATAACAACATAGAAGACTGATGATGAGAAAACATACCAAAATCTCTGGTATGCACCTAAAACAATTGTTGGAGGAAAAATCTTCTCCTTAAAAATATATGCAGCAAAAAAATAAAGGACTGATAAACTGGATTGTAAAGTAAAAATGAGAATGCCAACAATAACAATAAAAAAACAAAGCACAAAACTAAAAATTAGAAGAAAAATAAATTGGAAACCAAAAAATTCCATAGAACTGATTTTTAAAATCCTCTCCCAAAATTGATGTCTTTAGCCAATTTTAAAAAGGGAGGAAAATAAAATGAACAAAATAAAAAATGAAGATGAAATCACAAGAAACTCAGAAAAAAGAATCTATTATACAGTTCATAACCCAATAAAATTGAAAAATTCAAAAGACACAGAATTTTCTACAAAAATATATCCATATGAACAGAATACTGAATAGAGATCTTAAAACTATTTAATTTTAGAAAACAAAACTGAATATAGTTCACAGGGAAGTACAAAAGGAAAAAAGAAACTTTCTAATCCAGATGAATCTGCAGAAGAATTCTATAAAACTTTTAAAGAATACCTATACTATGTAAACTAGTTTCAAAACATTGAGAAAGCAACCTATCAAACTCCTTTTATGAAAAACAAATGGTTCTAATACCCAAACCAGGAAAGGACAAATAAAGGACTGCTATTGACTAAAAGCATTAATGTATATTAATACCTATTCAGAATTTTAAAAGAAAACCTTGGTAAATACAGCAATTTATAGGAAAAATTTTAACATCAACAACATTTATTTTGATCAAGGGATTCAACAGGACCAGGCACACATGGATGGCTTAAAGTTAGGAAAACAATTAATATAATTAATTTTATTAAAAAAAACAAACAAAAACATAAAAGACATATGACTCTGGAAAGGAATGCCATGAAACCTCTCTGATGAAATATAACATTCAAGTATATAAAAATCTCTACAAAGTATAGGTACAGAGAGTATGTAAAACCAAAAGCTATTACTATATGCAATGGAGATACACTAGAAGTTTTCACAATAAATACTGGAGTAAAGCAAGAATGCTTCCTTTCCCCTGAATTTGACATTGCTACTGTTAGAATTTCTAGAACTAGGACAAGAAACAAATTAATGGCATGAATATAGGCAATAGCTTCAGTAAAATTGCAAGCTATAAAATAAACCAAAAAAAATCAATTTCATTTCAACTTAGCAATAACAAAATCTAGGAATAAATAATAGACAAGTCTCATAGACAAGTCAAACTACCAGTGAATAGAGCACCTGCCCTGGAGTCAGAAGGACCTGAGTTCAAATCCTGCCTCAGACACATAACACTTACTAGCCGTGTGACCTTGGGCAAGTCACTTAACCCCAACTGCCTGCCTTCCCCATTCAAAAAAAAAAAAACCAGACTTGTCAAACTATCAAAGCACATTCAATACATGTAGGGGTACAAAAATGACTAAACACTTCTTAAAGAAATGAACACTTCAAATAGCTGGAGGAAAATTCAAGGCTGATGAGTGGGCTGTGCCAATATCAAACTACCATATTTTACAGGACCATATAAAAGAGCAACAAAATTCAGTGGGAGAAACAAAAAATCAAGTGAAATCATGGGAAAAAGCTAGGACTGAAAGAATAACACTTTCAGATCCAAAACTCCATAACAAAATAGTAATCATCAAAAACATTTGATACTGGTTAAAAAATATGAAAGAAAATCAATGGAACAGAAGTTAAGGAAGAATCAGAAATAGCAACAACTCAGTGTTTGCTAAACCTAAAACAAATCATCTAGAACAGAGCTTCCTACCAACAAGAACTGCTCAGAAAACTAGAAAGCAGTCTGGCAAAAAATTAGACTTAGACCAGCATTTCATACCATATGCTACAATGCTTCAAAACAAATATGTACATAATAATGAATGTTATGAATACATAGAAAGATGGGAAGACATTTGTATGGTTGCAAAATGAAATAAACAATATAAGGAAAACAATAAAGACAATGACTATACCAATGCAAACAGAAAGAACTGACACAACCAAACAAATAAAAATGAATACTTAAAAACTGTAATGACCAATATAGGCAGTGATGAGAAGCTCACCCCCAACCAGATTCTTTTCAGAAGTAAAGATTATTATCATTATTTTTTTGCTTTTTTGGAGGGCAGTTGGGGTTAAGTGACTTGTCCAAAGTCACACGGCTAGTTAGTGTGACAAGTGTCTGAGGCCAAATTTGAACTCAGGTCCTCCTGACTCCAGGGCCGGTGCTCTAACTCACTGCGCCACCTAGCCACCCCAGAAGTAAAGATTATTAATCTTGGAGTACCATATGTAACACAATTTCCTTAATATACTGGTAAGTATTGCTAATTTTATTTCTTTTTCTTTGAAAAAAATATTTAGTATAAAGGATGGCTTTCTGGGAAGGTTCTGAAAGAAAAACAGGAGGACATGCTGATGATGTAAAAACAAATATTAGGAATTATTTTTTTAAAAGATGCTTGCATGTTTGAACATTAGGTTAACTCTAATATAAAGAAATTCAGTAGATAAAAATATTAAGTATTTGACTTGCATAAAAAATTAACTTTGTCTAAAAAGAATCCGGAGGTTTAATACACTATAAGCTCAGTATGAACCAAGAGTGTGACTTGTAAGCCTTAAAAAGCTGAGGTACTCTTTGGCTGCATTGAGAGGCAGAGTTCTCTTAGTAATAGCTGTATAGGTCAAGAATTATTGATATTCTGATGGTTCATTTTTTGGTGGTAAAATAAGGTCTAAGGGATTTGTTTTGTTTTGCTTCGTTTACATCTCTGCTACCCTTCTGTCTCTCATATATCTTGAGAATCAATCCTTTAATGCCCACAAAAACTGTGCTCCTTCCAGCATGGACCTTAGTGTGTTCTCAGTGTAATCTAACTGCTTTCCCCATCTTTGTTTTCTTCAGTGCTATTTCCTGCACTAGAACTGTAATCTTAAGTGAAGCTCTACTTCTCTTGATGATGAAAAGAGTTTATTTTTTTTTAAGTCTATAGATAGTTCTGCCCTACCCCACCCTCCAGTTTAGTGGCCTTTAATGCCCCTGGAATGACACAGCTACATTTTTTAAGTTTTCTTATTTGTCTCTCTACTGTGCTTTTCATTGTTTTATAAGGTGACTCAGACCACAGTCTGATACATCTTTCTCTCTCTCTCTCTTTTTTTTTTTTTTTTGCTTTTTGGAGGGCAGTTGGGGTTAAGTGACTTGCCCAAGGTCACACGGCTAGTTTTTTGTGTTAAGTGTCTGAGGCCAGATTTGAACTCAGGTACTCCTGACTCCAGGGCCGGTGCTCTATTCACTGCGCCACCTAGCCGCCCCTGATACATCTTTCAACTATGACTTTGGTTTCCATAGTTTTCAAGTTGGCAAGGAAATTAAATGTTTGTTGACTGTGGCAGTTTCTGAGTTTTTTTGGTTTCATTAGTTATGGTAACTAACTTACATTGTTTAATTTGTTTCAAATTATCATGATTAGTACTATTTTTCTTCCTCTATCTAATTTTCATTTGGAGATGCCAATAACTCACTTAAATAGAATGAACTGAAACTATTTTGACTGCATGCTATCCCTTTACATAAGTTTTATTCTGACTTCTAATTTTCTGTTAATTTTGATTCTTGCGCTAACCTATACAGTCAGTATAACCATTTCACAGAATCGGGAGTGACTCCATCAGTGTATAATTTTATGTCTGTAAAATGCATTAAAAAATTTCATGTCACCACTACTATTACTTCCAAAGAATCTCCCCTCAGGGAAGGAAGAGGATTTTCTTGTAGTAGCAACAACAATGATGACAATGATGAAAATAGTAGCAACAGCAACAATGACAATCACATTGACCAGCAACCTCTTGGACTGAGTCCTGGTAACAGGCCTGAGTTTTTATGCGTCACTGTAAAACCTTAGCTGTAGATGAGGGGACACCAATAAAGAGCAAACACAAAAAAGCTCAACATTTTGTCATTTGTACTTGTATGGTGACAAGTACAGTACCTTATACACAAAGACAATCTTAAATACTGGCTGAATGAACTTAGAATTGTAGAGTTAGAATCTCATTCAACTCCCTCATTTTTACAGACAAGAGAATTAGTGATATTTGTCCAAGGTGGTGGCAGAGTAGAGGCTATAACTCCCATGTTTTAACTCAAATTTTAGTGTTCTATTAAATCATGCTACTAAAGTAATAACGTGAAAACAGAGGAGTGAAAAAAAGAAATAAATTGAAGTTCATTTGAGCATATGTAAAAGGTGCTACTCAGAAACTGCTTTAGGTGCCACTCAGAGCAATGTGAACAGATGGTCACATCTGCAAAACAGTTTGCTACATAAACTAACTCCACCACAATACATCATAAGAGTCACTATATGCATTCTTATATAAAATGATTTGCAACTATAAAACTCTATGATTAATTTGTTGTTCAGGTACCTAGGTGGTATGGTGCATAGAGTTTTCGACTTGGAGTAAGAAAAATCTGGGTCAGAATACAGATGCTAACTAGCTGGGTGACCCTCAGCAAGTCACTTAACCTTATTCCGGTTCAGTTTCCTCATCTGTAAAATGGGAATAATAGTAGCAAGATTATTATAAGCAAATAATATGTGTAAAAAGACCTTGCAAACCTTATAACACTGATGGAATCCAAATTAAGCTGACCACAGCCCCAATATTCTAACTTCATTTTAGGCCTGGCCCCACTGAACAGCAGAACTACTGTACAGACCTAGCCCCGCTGCCAAAATCCTAACTTCTTCATACATGCCTCACTGCTCACTGGAAGAACAGGTATATCCCTGAACTCTTAGTTCCTACAGAACCAGCAGTTGTGTCCATGTGATGGGAACCAACTCAGCTACTACTTCTACCTAGTTACTGCCCCCAGACCCATTCCCACAGAAACAGGTGTGTTCTTGCACTCAAACACAATCTCATCATCCATCTAACCTAACACAGGACTACAATACCTAACTATCTATCTTGATACAAAAGGACCACAATAGCTAGCTAATTGGAGGGCAGCATGACCAAAATGTTTAACCACTGAACCATGGATGGGGCCCCTTCTCCACTACCTAATCACTTAACAAATCCTTCCTGCCTCTTTAATATTCATGATTTCTATTATGTAATCGCATCTACCCTAAAAAAACCCATCTTGCTTTCTCTGAAGTTGCTGGTCCCTCTTGGAACTTAGCCCACTTCATGAGAGGTGTCAATCTCAATAAATGCCTATACTTGGTTTAGAGGTGGTCTGACTCTGAATTCTTTGACATGGTTTCACCACAATACATCATAAAACCCCAACAGTTTTCAGGTGGGCAAAGCCCCCACTACAACATCACTACATAAATACTATTACATTTTTATTATTTTGCTATTATTATTCTCCAAGACCACGTTATAAATCACAACTATCACTTGGATTGATCTATATTTTCACTGAGTTGATAAGGAAACTATACCAATAACAGTTTCCATAGGAACTAAATTCATTTCAAAGGATCAGAAATATGAAGAGATTTGAAAAACAAAGGCAGACCAAAAATGCACATTCAAACAATATAACAGTTTTGTTCTTTGGATATCTTTCATCCAAAGAGCTCAAAGAATATTACAAATACTAACCTGTGAATTTCTTTGAAATCAATCAGAAACTAGATGGTAATATATATTTAGGTAGGATATAGTTTTAAAAAGTGATATATATATTCAAAATATTGATATGATTGCTAATCATCTCTTCTAACCATTCTAGTCATAATTTCTCCTAAATCTGACAAATTACACACATCTAGTCATTTTTTGTGTGTGAAATGAAGACCAAAAAGTGTGATGAATGAACAAGTTAATTAAATTAACTTGCTAATTTTGAAAAATAATGATTATAATACTCTACAAGGTCCTTATAATGCTTTTAGTACCTTAGGTAAATTTTCTGTGGAAGATTTACAAGAGAACATGGGCAAGAAAAGAACTACACAGGATAAAAAGTCCTTTATGAACAGAACATCCATAATAATGACACCGAGGATCTTTTGAAGTATTGATATCTGTGAGAAAGACAGACCGCTAGATTTTCAATTCAATTAACATTTAATAATTGCCTACTATATGCAAGGCTCTGTACTATGTGCTAGAGATACAATATGGAATAAGACAGAAATTCTGCCCTAAAGCAGCTTCTAATACTTGTAAGGTATACAAATAACTATGACATAAGGGAGAATACAAGTGCAAAGGAGAGTTCTAGGGAAGGAACTATAGGAAATGTAAAGGAGAAATTAGTGTCAGTGAGGGGTTTTCAAAAGGAGGCACTGGATTTTTTTTCTTTTTTAGGAGAATTTCAGAATCTCAGGTTTCAAAGACTTGTCAGGGGCCATCTAGTTTAATTAATATTTCAACAAGAATCCCATCTAAAACCCACCCCACATGCAGTCATATCCATACAGCATATGTCCACAATTGCCTTGATATTTGATTAACTCTTGGATTGATCTATGGGTATTTTCTCCACAGGAGCCTATGACAACCAATTCATACCTTCCTGTCATCATCATAGTTCTTGACTATGTCCTTCTATAAATCCACTAGGCTGGAAGTTATTCAATTCAGGCCATACCACTACTTCCCAAACAGATCATTCCACTTAGGGTCACTTTTCCCTTCAAAAGGAAGCTTTTCTTATGTTCATCGGGCCAGATTTTCACTTCTGATACTTCCATCTGTTGCTCCCAGTTCTGTCCTCTGGGGCCAAGAAAAACAAGTCTAATCCCTCTTTTTCAAGACAGCTTTCCAAATACTCAAAGACAGCTAGCATATCCTCTTTTAGTATTCTCTTCTCCATGCTAAATAGCCTCAGTTCCTTTAGTCGTTAATTCTTTTTTTACTCCAGCCTCTGATGAAGAGGTGGCCCTTCTCTCTGCCACTGCTAACTCCTCTAAGTGTCACCTTTAGTTTGCTGCCTTCTGCCTTCTCTAACAGTATGTCCTCACTATCATTCCCCGCCCCCACACTTCAATTTCTCACTATTCATAGTGAATTCTTTCCCTGTCAAAAAAACAGGCATGTCTCCTCCATCATTAAAAAACTTTCACTTATCAGAATATCTCCCCTAGCTACTGTCCTGTTTCTCTCCTTCCCTCCTCAGTTAAACTGCATGAAGAAACTATCTATACTCTGTGCTTTAACTTTTCCTTTCACTGTTTTCTAAATGTCTGTAGTGTGACTTTCACAATCATCATTCGATTGATATTGTTCCCTTCAGTATTTACCAGTAATTGACATTCCCTTTGGCCAGAGCATCCACAGCTAAGGGTATGATACCCTTTGTGGACAGACGGGAGGAGGGGCTGTGTTGCCCAGTCAATTCCAGTTGGGTCCCCAGTGGCGCAGCTTCTTTTCTATTCACAAAGTGTTCATGGCCCTTCATTCTCAAAGAGGACCATGAGATCAGATAAGTGGTGCCATGACATGCAAGCAAATTGGATTTAGGTAAGGGAGCACTGTGCAAAGTCACCAGCCTCACTTTCGCCTCCTGAGCCATCTGGGTCCAGTGGCAAGATAAAGATTAGGATGACTGGAGATGGCTCTGGATGCAGTGGGAGACCTTGGCCTTTTTAAACTAAGGTCTTTAACAGTTCTGTTTGAGTGAGGCAATGCCCATTCAGTGATTAAAGATAGGTAAGAAATGAGGCAGAGAGCCTTTTTACCAGGTCAAAAACAACAAAAGTTTTCTTACTTTCAGTTTTATTAATCTCTCCTTTGGTTTTCATTATTTCTAATTTAGTATTTAATTGGGGATTTTGAATTTTCTCTAATTTTCTTCATGTATGCATTCAGGGATATAAAACTTCCCCTAAGTACTGCCTTTGCTGCATCCCACAAGTTTTGGTATGATGTCTCATTATTGTCATTCTCCTGAAAGAAGTTACTGATTGTTTCTATCATTTCTTGTTTGACCCACTCATTCTTTAAGATTAAATTATTAAAAACCAGAACTGAACAGAAAATTTGACGATCAAACACAAAAAGCATGAGAAGATAAACATGGGAAAGAAATCATAA
>CM053597.1:89382229-89399804 GCA_028646575.1 Pseudocheirus occidentalis | reverse complement strand
AACAAGGAAAGTCTCAATATTATGTCTTATTACAGAAAGTAACAAGAAACAAGAGAAGAATCACCTGGCTTCCCTAAGGGGGAAACCAGCTTCACATTTAAAAATTTAATCAACCCTGTCAAAGATTCAATCAATCAATTCACCTGGTTTCCCTAAGGGGGGAACCAGCTTCACATTTTAAAGATTCAATTAAGTTAAAGATCCAATCAATCAATTAACAAAACGAATCACCTAATTGCCCTAAGAGGGAGTTGATTCAATCAACAATTCACAATATACTGATCTTCCACTCATGGGGCAACCATTAACTTTAGTTTCCAAATAAAGTTCTTAGACAACCACACAAACCTTCCACCCCTTGATTTCCAACAAACCTCAGTTTAGTCCAATGGACTCCAAGCTCAGAACCCTCTCCACTGCATCACCAGTTGCCTCCAATGACTAAGATGAACTTTTAGTTTGCTACAGGTTAGAACAAATAGAGAACTATTTCTTAGCTTCTTCAGAAGTCACTGAACAAAACTTTTGAAGTCTTAAGGATGACTCATTTGATACCAGGAAATGAAGCAAATATGTTAACAATAAAATCAGGTCATAATTTATGTACTGAGTTCAATGTTAAGCGTTTTACATATACTTATCCCTTTGTAGTTTGCTCATCTATACATTTTAATTCAGAATTCTTTCATGCCAAACCAAATATAGGTATCAACCTATAATGAACCAAGTGACATGAACTATATTTATGGAAGAGTTATGACATACGAAAAACATTCAGCAAGATTTGGCATAAGTCAATTGGATTAAAAGTAAATTTGGGATGAAATTTTTTTCAAAGTATATAGAAATGACAAGAGAAGAAAAAGTGAGTCTTAAAATGAGAAAATAAAGATTTCTTTGGCAGAAATTCTGCTGTTGAAAGCTTATGAAGTCACACCTGAAAACATCTGTCACTTTATATAAGAGATATATTCTTAAAAGTTTGTATGTAAATATAATTTTTACAAATCAAGTCATATTTAATTCTATTACAGATTTTACTACCTAAAGGAATTATCCTGTAAATAGCTGCTTTAATCACTACTTAGTCTTTTGTATGATCTTGGACTTCCATACAAGTTCCCATAAAGTGAAGTACATCTGAATGCTCTATTAACAATCGTTCCTAAAGTTAGGAAAACATTCTTCCCATTCCCTGACATGTCAATGGATCCAAAAATCCCATAATTCCTTCCCTTCCAATGGTATTAACTGTCATCCACAACCATCTCGTGCTGTGTGATTTTGTGCCCAGAATCTGTGCTTCTGACAAAAAAGGAAGAAAAAATCTTTGGGAGAAGAGAACTGGAAGGTAAGCACTACCTTTACTAATATTAAGTAGCTTAAAATTAAGTATCAACAATAAAACTTTCCTATTGAGGATAATAAAAATATGGAAAATTCAAAAAGAAGTACTGCCATGTTAAGCATTAAATGAATATAGAATTTAGACTTCCTTGACTTCACCTAAGACCCAACTTAAAACTCACTTTCTACACAAAATTCTTCCCAATCCCTCTTAATTCTAGTGCCTTCATTCTATTAATGATTTCTTGTTTATACTGTATAGAGCTTGTTGTTCCTATTTGTTTGGTTGCTGTCTCCCCCATCAGATTGTGTGCTCCCCAAGAGCTGTTGGTTTTTTGCCTTTTTTGCTTTTCTTGGTACTCCTAGCTGTTAGCACAGTGCCTGGCACATAGCAGGTGCTCAACAGATACTTATTAAATGAAAATAATTTCATCACTACAAGTAATAGATTTATTTACCTCATCAGGACCAAGTACATAGTATATGCTTTGCATACTGTACAGTCAGGACTGAGGAGGAGAAAAAAAATTAGTGACAAATAAAGTCTTTGCCCAAGGAACAATTTATAACTGAGATGTTATTCATTACTAAAGAAGAAAGGGGACATGAACAGAAAGGACATGATAGCTGTTGTCAAATATGTGAACGGCTATCATGTCAAAGCAGTATGAATCTTCTGCTTGCCCCAAAAGACAGAATTAAAAATGATACATGTGAACTACCTTAAAGGGGAAACCTACTTCACATTGGGAAAAACTTCCAAATAACTAGAACATTCCAAAAATGAATGCGGACAAAGGAGGTGACCAATTCCCAATCATTCTAAGCAAAGAATAAACGATCAACTGTCATAACATATGGGGAGATTGATACTTGAGGTAAAAATTATTTTAACTGGGTAACTTTTGCAGTGTTTTCCAATATTAAGATTCTACCAGAGGAACTTTGCAACACTATACTGAACTAATCAAAAATAACTGTATTCATATCTAATGCATACATATTGTTCGACAGCAAATGAAAAACATCAACAATCCAAAAGAAATTTGTCAATTCCTAACCCAATCACTGGTCGATAGAGCTAGTCAGAGATAGTTCTCTAAAGAAATCCACAACAAAAGTATTATAGTAAAATGTAAATAATGCTTATTTGATAGACAAAGAATCAACTCAGTATGATAAACCTAATGGAAGATTGTTCACCTCTTCTATTTTTCTCCCAAATGTGGTTAACACCTGATCATAACATCCCACAATGAAAATATATTCACAGATAAACAAATACAAGAAATCCATAAAATAAATACACAGTGGTGGGAAAGAGTGGCACTAACAACTAAGGGAATCAGTAAAGACTTTGTGAAGGTAGCTGAACTTGAGCTAAGTCTTGAAGGGAAAAAGGCATCCCCAAGATTGACTGGACAGACAAGAACAGTATATGAATTAAGAGAAAAATGGAACAAGATACTTTTCAAATCTATGGTTAGATAGAGACATCTTAACCAAATTAAATATAAATAAGAATAATAAATAATTTTGTGTACATGATATTTAAAAGGTTTGTATGAACGAAATCAATACAGCTAGAAGAGATGCTGTTAAGAAGGAAAAATCCTTTGAATCAAGTATCTTTGAGGTAACTGACACAAATATATGAGCAAGATAACAGAAGCAATAGATAAGTAGTCAAAAATATGAAGATTCCTAAGGAAATGCAAATGACCAATTATATGAAAAAAATTTCCAAATCAATAATAATAATACTAGCAGCTAGCACTTACACAGCACGTTAAGTTCAGCAAAGTACTGTGCATATATTGTCTCACTAAACTTCCTAACAGTCAAATGAGACAAGTGTTCTTACCTCCATTCGACACACTTTGGAACCTGAGGCTGTAAGACAGTAAGTAATCTGCCTAGGGTCATAGAGCTAGCAAGTTTTGGTGGCATGCTTTCAACTCAACTCTTCCTGATTACAACATTCTATCCATTGCACTATCTTCCCCAATAAGATAAATGTAAGTTAAAGTAAGTGTAAGGTTTTACCTCACATGCATTAACTTTGGCAAACACTATTTAAAATAGTGAATGCTGGAGGAGCTCTTAGAAAACAGGCTTGCTCACTTTTGTCACTATCATTACACTGTTGAGAGAACTGTGAGTTGGTCCAAACATGGTAGATAACAATTTGAAATGCAACATGTCTGAAACCCCATAAACAATCACATATTCCCCAAAGAGAACAAAATGAACAAACAAAAGAGGCCCCGAATATATAAAAATCTCTATAAAAGATTAATATTGTTCCCATTTTATGAATTAGGAAATTTAAGGTCATCACACAGTTAGTAGTTGTTATTGGTAAAGAAAGTAAAACCAGTCTTCAGCTCCAAATCCAGTGCTCTTTTCACTCTACCACAATATCTTGGCAGAAGAACAGAATAGAAGGTGGGAAGTTGGGTATGCCACTCAGTTCCATCCACCCTACCTGTCCCTTCTTTGCTATTCCTCTTTGGAATTAGTATAAAAAAGCCTATTATCTCCCTGGCATTTATCACAAGACTCACTGTGTTCTAGATCTGAGCCTATAATTAGAGGACTAAGCAATTTATTTCATATTTGACCCGGTTTCTTCCCTGTGCCTACATTTCCTGAGTGGGTTTGTTTTTTTTTCAATTCCTAATAGGTCAATGAATTCTCTGTGCAGTTAAATTTTCTTCTGCAGTGGAATCATTTGTGTTTGTGTCTTATAGTTTAGTTGTTGATTACCTATAACGCCTTTTTAACCTTTCCCTGTAGAATTTCAAGCCCCAGGATCCAATTTATCATTTCTGAATTCTTCAAATAAATCTGTTCTCTAAATCCTTGCTATGGGGATCACGCCATGCCCAGTATTCCCTCTCCTTATGTATCTCAACATAGAAATGTCATTTCCCTCCAGAGTTGCAAGCATTTCACTTTACCAACCACATTATTCTTTGGATCAGTCATATCCAGAATACCAGTTCCTTTAATTCTATAAGATCATCAAACCTAGGAAAGTATCTATCAAATATTCTAATAATAGAGACCTCCTGACACCCCCCCCAAAAAACCTGGAATATTCCAAAATAATAATAATAATGATAACAATGACTAAGATTTATACAGCGCTAACCATGTGTGAGATTTAATGGTTAGCACTTTACAATTATTATTACATTTGATCCTCACAATAACCCCTGGAGGCAGGTACTATTATTATTTCCATTTTACAGAAGAGGAAACAGACAGAGGTTAAGCAACTTGCTCAGGATCATATAGCTAGTTAAGCGTGGCTGGATGTGAACTCAGGTTTTCCTGATTGTAGGCCTTGTACTCTATCTACTGCATGGACTAGCTGCCTTATTATTAGTGATTCAGAGAATCTGTGTCACCTTTGCAGGAAATTCACAAAAATTTCAAAGAGAGGAATAGTTTTCATTACACCACTGACTGAGCAAACTTGCAACAACTGTACAAAAAAAGTGACTAGGGATTATTTAAGGATACTGTTTAAGTTGTTTGCTGCTTTTTCTATGACAGGCAATTCTGAATAAAGTTCCTTACTTTTCAGCTGTGCAGGTTCAAAAATGTAAAATTAATTTTCACGAGAAAGAGGAGCTAGGAAAATAAAGACAATAGTTTTAATTTACTTTACTTTATAACTTGACCAGAAGAAAAAACATAGTCAAATATTTAGCAGAGATTAGGAAAATTAATATTATTTAAGTTACAATAACCTAGAGCCTTTCAGTGAAGTTAGAGTATGGTCAAGCAACCTGAAGATTAATGTCAGAGTTGATATAAAAAGAAATGTCAAAATCACTGGGTTCTTATAAGCTTACTAGTTATGACCCTTACAGTTATTCTGCATTATCAGGAGCAGCTGATGCAAGTCCATAAAAAATGTACTTTTAATGGCAATTTCCATTTAAGAATTTTAGGAATGTAAATTATCAGCAAGTTCACTCAATAAAACAAACTTTCTTCTCCTTGATGCAATTCCCACTCAAAACCTTCCAAGGTAGGCAAGGCTGATTAAAATACTGAAGTAGTAACAACTATAGGTAGAAAGTGGAAGAAGCTAAAATTTTTCCAGCCCTGGATTAATAGCTTCTTCAGCTGAGAAAATTACCCTCAAAGGGAAATTCTTGTGTTAATCTAGTTTCTGAACCAGTTAAACCAGAAAAAAAGTAACTTTGCCCTTTGGAGAGTTTTAACGAAGACAGCTGCTTCAACTGCTGTACGAAGGGAAGCCTGGACACACATCTAACAACACAGCAATCCAAATGTCAACTGTTAGTGGGTGGAAAAAGATTATTAAAATCAGTTTTATTTTAAAAAAAACTAACATCATCACAGAAATTTTTATATCAACTACTGAAAGACAGCTTTCTAATTACATAAAATGTGTGAAACCCAACCTTTACTTACTGCCTGACTAAAAATGTGGATATCATAAAAGAGAAGCACATCTAGTGATTGGTAATGTATAAAAAAAATGAAAAACAATCTTTTCTCACTCTAGCACAAGAATTAAAGTGGAAACAGTGAGTTGTTGGCCAACCTTCAGAGCAATGCTTATCCTTCTGTGAATTTGGTAAACTCTTGAACTAGGAAACCCTTGCCTCAAAGGGGTTCTAAAGTATTTCAAAAGTCAAAAGAATATAAGACATCCACCAGTGTCCAGTGAATTTGGGTATCTTGAGAATTCCATTATATCAGCTGAAAACTTCTTAAGGTGAAATGTTACATCTCCACATAACAATCCCACAGAAATGTGGGAACATCCTGAATCAAGAATGGATTCCTAAAAAAGGTTATAATCATAAAAAAAAAATTCTTTTCCTAAACAATATGGAGTACTTCTCTGCTCTGAAATGATTCAAGTTTACAAGAATAAGACCTCCAAATGATAAATGATCCAAGGATATGAAGTCAGTTTCAGAGACAAAAGTCCAAACTATCAATATTACATGGAAAAATGGTCTATATTATAAATAAGTATATATAATCAAATTCAGAGGACTGAAATCTATCACAATTATGATCAACCAAAATGTATTTATTAAAGACTAACCTTACCGTAGGCACTGTGTTCCATGAAGGGGGTTATCAAGATAAAAATCAAATTGTCTCTTACCCTAAAGGGCCTTACATTTTATAAAAGAAGATAGCCCATTCATATCTAAGTATATTCAAAATAAATCCACATTAACTTTTTGTGAGGGGTAACACTATGAGCTGGAGTATAACAAGAAAGGCCTCACAAAGGAAGAAAAAAAAGCTTCCTTACATGATCTTCCAAACATTTCAATGTTCATCCCAGGAATCAGTGATGCAGATATATTGGTTTTAAAATCTCAAAAGCAGGGGCAGCTAGGTGGCGCAGTGAGTAGAGCACCAACCTTGGAGTCAGGAGGACCTGGGTTCAAATCCAACCTCAGACACTTAACATAACACTAGCCACATGACCTTGGGCAAGTCACTTAACCCCAAATTGCCCTGCCCTCCAAAAAAAAAAAAAACCTCAGAAGTATCATATGCCAGTCTCTCACACTTATCTGTCAAATTTAAATAAATGATGGTTTTCAATGAGCACAGTTAGAACAGGCAGGTCTTACTGGGTCCAGAAGAAAAAAGTGAAAACATTGTTTCATGGATGATAGGAGACAATAATGCTCACTACTCTGTTACTGGGGTCCTAGACTGACTTTTAAAAACTTGAACAAGCATACAATACACTCCTGAATTAACTTGTAGCTTTTGCTTCAAACAGCTATCATTCAAAAGAAAAAAAAAATTCCAATGCCTACAAACAATTTGGGGGCCAAGAACTTAATTTTTAAAAAGCTCTTTTGATTCTACCTGTACACAGCACTATGCAACAATCAAGTTTACAAGCCTAAAATTTGCCATTTGGAAGCTTATAATCAAATAAACACAAACGGACACAAACATAAAAGGCAGTATCAAAAACCACACAAGATAATACATAAATTGAAAAAATACAATATACACAAACACACACAAATGTACAGTTAGAAATAAGGGTTAAAAAATGGATGTGTGCCTTCAAGGATTTCCCATTCTAATAGGTAAGAAAATAATCAAACAACTACATACATACAATACATATACTATGTCAATGGGAAGTAATCTCAGAGTGAAGATACTGTGGAGGTGGTGGGAAAGCCTGGGCAAGGTGTCCCTCAGAAAGTGGGATTTAAGCTCATCTTGAAAAGAGGTGTGGAGGAAAAGAACTGTAGGCACAATGGAAAGTCAGTGAAAAGACAAGATTCAAAAGACACAATTTCATGGATGAGGGACAGCAAAAAAGTCCATCATTTCAGGCTCATGCTGTCCAGCATGGTACGATACTACCCCTTCCCAAGAACAAACTAAAAGCCAACAAATTTACCCCTAGACTGATTTTACTTAGACCTACAAGTCAGAATCAAATTTATATCAGAGAATTAAGAGGTCAATGGAATCTGGGCAAATAAACCCCCTTCACTGGAAGACATCTGGCTTTGGTAAAGATAAAGTCATGTTCTTAAGAAAATAGCTTCCCACTGAAGAAAATACTCATCATAGATGTAGCACCTACTCCTTTTCGAGACATACAAGAAACTAACTCAAATTTATAAAAGTAAGATCCACTCTCCAAAAAACTAATGATCCAAGGATATGGTCAGTTACAGAAAACGAAATACAAACTATCAATAATCACATGGAAAAATGGTCTAAATCACTAACCACGAGAAAAACATAAATCAAAATAATTCTGAGATTCTACCTTATACCCATTAGACAGGCAAAGCTGACCAAAAAGGGAAAATATCAAATACTGAAGGTGCTGTAGGAAAACAAGAATATCAGAGTAATATTGGAGCTGTGAACAGATCTAACCATTCTGGAAAGCAATGAGGAACTACATGTAAAAAGTTACTATACTGTGCAAACCCTTTGACCCAGTAATACCACTGCTAGGCCTATACCACAAAGAGATGAAAGAAAGAGGAAAAGGGTCTATGTGAATAAAAATATTTATAGAAGCTTTTTTAGAAGTGGCAAAGGTCTATCCTACTAAAGTATGACTGAACAAATTAAGGAACATATATTTAATGAATTAACAATACTCCACAAGAAATGAAGGGAATATGGGAAAAAGTTTTGCGTGACTGTGCATATGTAACCTATATCAAATTGCCTATCTTCTCAATGAGGGGAGTGGGGAGGAAAGGAGGGAAAGAATTCAGGACTCAGAATTTTAACACAAATGTTAAAAAAAAAATTTACATGTAGTTGGAAAAAAGTATTTCAGAACAACAAAAAAGAAATGGCAAAGGGAACAATTTCAGAGAAATCTGTGAAGATGTTGTGAATTGATGAGTGTAGTGAGCAGAACCAGAACATTTATATAATTTATATAACAACAACATAATGAAGACAATCATGGAAGACTTCGGGACTCTGTTCAATGCAATAATCAACACGCTGTCAAAGAATTCAAGATGAAAAATGCTACCCAGTCCCAGAGAAAAAGGTGATGGAATTAGGGTACAGACTGAAACACATTTTTAGAACAAGGTCAACATGATAATTTGTTTTGCTTAACCATTCATGTACCTTCCAAAGAATGTTTTTCTTTTTTTGATTGGGAGGAGCAGCAAATAAAGTAGGGCATATTTTCTGTTAAAAAAAAACAACCGGATATTTTAAAAACAAGACCTATTTTAAATATCAGCTATTTTTAATTCTATAAACTCCACTATAGGTATTCCTAAAATAATATTTCCCACAGAACTTCTCTTTTTCCTCATATTTTCCTGGACATATGTTATTTTCCCTCTGCTACCTTTTTGAAAAGTGAAAAAAAAATTCTAATGAGACAGTACTATTTGTTTTTATTTGTCAATAACCACATACAACTCCCTAAGACTTAGCTACTGATTTATATAGATGGGCTGTTAACTGTGCTCATAACTCTCATGGAGTTCCCATACTGACAAAATCATAGACCATGATCACTTAAAGAAGGAATTCAAAATTATTTTGAGTCCTTACCCTCACAGAGAGGTGACCAATTAAAATTTTTGTCAAACATAATTGTCTACGAAATTAACCTTCACAGTTTGCATATCCTATACACAATTGTATGCCACCATGGCAGGGTTAAGGGGAGGGGAGGAAGGGGAGAAAAATCTGAAACTCAAGTGACTCTGGAACTGAATCTTGTAACCTAAAAGTAAACAAACAAGTCAATAAAATTTAAAAAAAAAAAGAGAAGAAATTAACCTTCAGTAAATAAGATGCTTTCACTACAAATTCTTAAGTATATATTTTAAGATGATTTGCATTATTCTTTACTCAAAAACAAGACCACAGGATCATAGATTAAAAAGGAACCTTAGCAGTTAAGTTATCTAATCCACCCTTTTTATTTTACAAGATGCAAACTGATATATGGAGATTTAAGGTGACTTGTTCAAGGTCACACAGAGATTAATACTCAACTCCCAATCCAGAGCTCTTTCCACTAAACCACATTGCCTCAAAATAGGATAATATTCACAATCTTTTATAAATCTTATGATAAAAATACGTTATATCATTATCAATATTATGATAATATGTCCGTAACCTCACACTATAAGTATCAATAAAATGCTGCTTTCTCACCACCCTGTGCAGCTTTTCCTTAGACCTATGTCTTCCTTCTTTACCTTAAAATAACAATAACAGCTTGCATTTACATGCTGGTTAAATTTTACAAAGTACATTATGTTTATATTATCACATTTGATCTACATAGTAACCTTGTAATATAGATGAAACTATTTTTCCATTTCTCTCTCTCTTTCTCCTCCTTCCACCTACCTACTCTACGGAATCTAAGTTCACAAGATACTTCATACTCTCAGAGTCCTACCAACGTGTAAGTAATGTACTGCTGATGTCATGGCATGACATTCTGTCTCTAGATGGAATTCAGTGGCTTTACCTTATTCCAGCAACAGAGGGCCTTAAACTTTCAATCTCAAGAATGTATCAGTTCAATTAAAAGTGAACAGAATGCCAAAATTGATTGACTGATGCTAATATAACTCTTAAGAGACTGATTCATAAATCAGAGTGCCAATTTACTACTATGAAATTAAAATACACCTGACTTAAGTATTGGGACCAAATATCTCTATAAGTCACTAAAAATACATCCTTACAAGTAGGTAGACTCATATTTAAGAAACAAAATTTGAGAAGAGATGATTGGAAAGTAATCAGATAATGTTCTCAATTGGAATTAGGCACTTTTAAGGAAAATTTCCATCAAGCTATTGTACTAAATGGTCTCTTGTCCTTCTAGAATAGAGGTCTTTAACTGGGATCTGGGATCTCAGGTTTTTAAAAAATACATATTTTGATAACTAATTGTATTTCACTATAATTGGTTTCTATTATATTCCTATGTATTTCATCTAAAACATTATTCTGAGAAAGGGTCCATAACCTTCACTAGACCACAAAAGGGGTACACAAAACAATTAAGAATCTTGCTCGAGGGATATTTTTGTCTAAAGAATAGATCCAGGTCTTCTCCATCATAGCATTTCTTGCAGAATCAATAGCTCAAAACCTTCCACACAATCAATAAAAATCTTTTAACATGACAACCTTTGAACAGTGCTAAACAAACACTGACAAATTCTTCTTTTCTCATGCTGCAAGGTAAAAGAACACCTTTCAATTTTCAACTTCATTCCATAGTTTTTAGGATGCGTAATAATATCCAGGGTCATAGTTTATTTATTATTATAAAGGACAAGAGAGATATTATTTCTAGTTTTCTGACATTTAAAAAGGCATCTTTACATATTTATGTTTAATTAGCTTCTATGATGGTTCTTCCTGAACTTCAAAGGTTTGGTGGTTTTCCTTACTCTGGTCACAGATTTAGGGGTCCATCTTGCCCTGTGACCTACAGCCCTATGCCTCTGTCAACTGTGTGTATTACATAAGGGCTTTGCTCATTCCTAGCTATACTTTCTCACTATGCTTGCCTGTTAAGCACCCCAACCCAATAAACATAATCTACCAGCTACTTTCTCCTACTACTCAATCTCATCCCCACCAATTACCTCCCCCACCCCAAAAATTCCTAAGACCTGCCTCCCACTATCATTTCAAATATATATATTTGTGAATCTGTGATTATATCAAACTGAATAGGTTGCCATCTAGAAGTGGATGCTTATCTCTAAAGCCTCTTCTGAGGTAAGCAGTATGTAAACTGCTGGAAGAGACAGATACAAATGTATACACAGGGCATAAAAGAACACTATGAGGATATTTCAAATTATGGTATTAAAGAAGAAGCAAGTTCTCTTCATACAAAAAATGGCTTACAAATTCTCTAGCACATTTCCCATATGTGGAAGGTCAACAGGAATTTAGTTTTATTTCTTCTTCCTCTTCCAAGAGCAATGACTACCCAATTTACAGCTATCCACTCTCCTTAGTGAAGTTCATTCTCACTGAAAGCAGAGAGGGGAAGCAGTCAAGACTTCCAGAACAATGAATGACTCAAGTATCAAACAAAAGGTATCTTCAGAAAAGAATACTGGTATTCTACATGGTAAACCAATGATCAAATGATCAGGTGGGGGCTATCATGTGGAGATATTATTACCCATCTTTCCCAGACTTATTTCCCCTATCCACTAAGATACTTAAATAGTTTTAGAATACATTAAAGATTGGAATTGTAATTCAACAAATAGTTGGGGCATTATATTTGAGTCATCATTCTTTTTTTCTAAAAGTATAGCAATAGAAAAGAAAGTACTAGATATATTAACACCTTTATTAAAATATAATTTAGAAAGAATTGTGATCTTATCCAAGTATGATCAAATAGGACTTTTCCTACTTAAAAAAAAAACCCAAACCTTTTAAGTCATTCAAACAAAATCAAACATTCAGGACACTTTGAAAAGAGGATATTTGACAGTGCAACTGTTAAGTAGAAGCTCATTTTGGATAAGCAGAAGAACAAGACAATGAAAGCTTTAACAGGACAGGTTATTTTTCAGGTCTTTGAGACACAAAGAAAAAGGCTGCTTTCCACTCCACTGGAGGTATTTTTATTTGATTGAGCTTAGGTAAAATCTAAGAATTCTAATGGTGCTAAATGATCCTGATGGAATAGTTCTCTGAATACGGACAGGTCCCTTTAACCATAAAATAATATGCACAAGGAGAAATAAAGGGAACTGATTATTAGTTCTTTCACCAGCTTAAAAATATTTTCCACAATGCCTTCCTTCACCTCTATCTTTTGTTTCCTATGACAAAAAATAAAAATCAAATATTTACTGCTCATCTCTTAGGGTCTATCTCCCCCCCACCATCTGCTCTTGGTTCTTCCCTCTCCCAACTTCAGAAGTGACTTATCAAACCCATTGATTGATGCTTATGCTACCAGGGAATAACAACAGATAGACAGAGACACAAAGCAAACTCTTGGTCACAGATTTGAAGCATAAAAGAACCCAAGCAGTGTGGGGGGGAATGAGGGGGGAAAGAAAACAACAAAAAACTTCTTTTAGGCAAGGGGAGGAGCTTGTGGCATTTGGTCTAATAGCAATAATAGCTTAACAGTTCTAACATGGTGATATAATAGCCTTGAACCAATTTGTTTAATCACAGAAATTTAGTTAGAAGACATGAAAATGAGGGAAATAACTGGAAAAATAAACATTAAAAGCTTTAAAAGCTGGAAATTTTACAGAAAATCGACAATACTCACCAAATGCTTCATCTTAGACCTTTCCTCTTCACTTGATGCTCTCTCTCGTAGAATGGCTCTAGTTAACTGCTCATTGGTGAGAGCCCTCTCTCTTTCCAGAAGTTTGTTGATATCCTCACGTGCCTCGATTTTTCCATGTTTTACTCTACAAAGAAAGAAAAGGCATAATGTAAAAATAATTTCTTCTTTACTTAAATGTTAATTTCAACAGTTGGTAAATTAGATTTTAAGCATTTAAATTACTAATTCCTATCTTCTTTAGTAATGGTAATCAAGATGATGTTGAAAGTCACCAAATAAGACAGTATATGTATGATGTCAACAAGATTAAAAGCAATACTAATTGGATAAAATATATTTCATACACTAAAGTAGAATGACATACTGAAGTACGAAATCAAACAAATATGAAATGTTAATGGCAAAAGAGAATCGTACAGAACTTTAGGTATCGTATATTCTAGCTTCCCTTTCTTTCACCTACAAGATGGTCATTCAGGCACTGCTTGAATAATCTATCCACTACCTCAAACAGGAGTACATTCTAATAATGGAAAAATGTTAATTGTGACTTTTCCTTAAATAAGCTAAATCAAAACGTTTTCTGCTTATGAAACTACATATAATAAATCTATCCAATTCAACAAAACTGCTGTTCATGCATTTGAAAAAAATAACGTCCTAAGTCTTCTACAAACTGAAATTTCCCACCCAATTACTTCAACCATTCCAGACCTTTCTACAAGCCTTCTTACCCACCTCTGAAAGCTTGTCACATTACTTCTCTAAGAAAGTAAAGCTCAAACCCAAACAAAATATTCCAGAAGTGACATGACCACAAAAGAATACACACAATGGTCGTGGATAGTATACTTTTAACTTATGCTAAATTTGTATCAACTCTTCACCTACTGTTGGCTCATAATGATTTTGGAGTCAAGAAAAATCATAGTTCTATGTATCCATATATTTTTCCTTAAATTATAAGGGCTGCCTAGGATCTATACAAAACTAAAACTCTAAAGGCTCCTCCCCAACCCAAATGAACTATTTTTTGTTGTTGTTATTTTGTTAAGCACTCTTTCCCCAAAGCTATACTTGGTTGGGTTTTTTTTTTAATTTAAAAAAGCTTTCTATGTATCACTCTTAAATTTCATCTTACTAGTTCTAGAATATCAACAATTTTTTTTAACCTCCATCCTTTAGTATGATGTACTACCTATGTTTTGCAGTTTTGTATGATTTTCAGATTTGTTAGGTCTACCATCAGAATCATTCCTAAACAAATAATGTTGAACTGGAATCAAGTTCTGCTTCTGATAGCCAATGTGTGACACTGGAAATCACTTAACCTTATACTAGGCAACTCCTAAAGAGCAGGGAGGGTCTTGGGCCTTCTTTAAATTACCCCAGGGCTTAGCACATTACTTGGCTTATAGAAGGCACTTAATAAATACTTGCTGACCTTTGTTGACTGACAATAGTCTTCAAGTATTTGATACTCTATTATGTGACAAAAAAAGATCAGATGACAGGGGGAGAAATATAAAACACTAACCTCTCAAATACATAGTAAAAAAATGAAACTTTTTAAAATGAACAGAATGATTAATTTGTTAAACAAGAATAATTATATCAATATAACATAAATCCAACTAAATTATTTCCCAAGAAACCTTCAACTAATGCAATAGCATGAATGTATCAACCCTAGTAAGAATTCAATTCAATTTACTAAGCATTTAATGAATAAATATAAGCACGGGAAGAGTTTTAAAGATCACCAGCAGTCAATAACTATACTTTTGCTTTCTCTCTATTGTAGGAGTTCTTAACCGACGATTCCTAAACTTGACTTTTAGTATTTTGATGACTACAGTTCAATATAATTTGATTTCCTCTGAAACTTTAAGTATTTTATTTTGTGTATTTAAAAATATTATTTTGAGAAGGGAATCAACTCCACCAGACTGGTCTATTAAAAAAAAAGAATAAGAATATCTATTCAATGTTTTCTCTTTACAATACAGAAATCTAAGATGCCACAGGAAAAATCATATCAGAGTAGTATCTCATCTATCATCAAGCAATTAAGCATTCAAAAATAGTGAAATTCCCATAAAATTATGATTTTACCAATCAGGTAAGAAAACAAATTTTAAAATGTGGTAACATTTCTAAAACATAAACTTCAATACATTCTTAAACAAAGGTAACTAAATATATCTTCTCTTGCTGAAACAAGGTCATTGTTATACTGTTACTATATTTGAACACAAAATACAATCTCTGCTCTTTTTATTTTTCTCTGTGCTCATTGCTACTTAGTCACCAAACTGTGTGAAACCATCAAAAGTCTTGATGGAGGGGATACCTAAAATATTTTCCCTTTCCTGAGTAAGGTTGAGCAGGAAAAAACTGATGAGGCAACCTCTCCGGTATATCTAACTATAAATATCTCAAAGACTGCCAGAGTGAATAATGAAGATCAAGAATGCAAGATTCTTCATCCTTCAAAATTCTTCATTCTTCTTCACAAGAATGCACAAAAAGACAGTCAGAAGCCTACAGAATGGGAAGGTGTTTGAGCCAGGGCAGAGAGTAAAAGTGCAGATAAAGAAGGGGGGAGGCTGCCAGTGTTCAAGGCAGAAAAAGCTCCAGGTACACTTGAAGCCCACAACACTTCCTTTCTGGGGGTCAGGGTCTCTAAAGCATTCTTACAGAAGGGTTTCAGATGGGTTGCAAACCCATAATTCTCTGAATAAAGACAAGGCCCCAAAACAGGCAGCACACTGCCATAAGTCTACTGCTCAAGACTTCAAGGGCTCTCAGAATGGACTCCAGCCACTTTTACTGGTTTCCTTGAATTCCTTCAAACATCAGCTAAAATTCCACCTTCAGCAAGAACTTTTTCCAGAAGGAGCCAAGATGGTGGCGTAGAAGCAGCAAAGTTTCACAGCTCCCACACAGTCATCTTAAAAACCCAGGAAATACAACTCTAAACAAATTTTAGGGCTCCGAAGCTCACAAAAATACAGAAAACACATCTCTGGCTGAAGGCAGCTCAGCAGGTGGGACTCATCGTGGCAGGCTGGGAGGCCAGCCCAGCCTGAAACTGCAGCCGAGAAGCTACAGCTGGAGTCTACAGTAGAGTGGATCAGCAGTATCTGGGGCAATCTCCACATTTATCAAGCCAAGTTAAACAAAGCTAAGAGAAAGGTCAGTGGAATTCAAGCTAAATGGGGGGAGGGGGGAGGAGAAGAGAGGAGAAGAGGGGAGAAGAGAAAGCAGTCCAGCTGAACTTCCCACAGGACAAGAAAGCAGCCCAACCCGGCTGCTTCAGAGCCCCTGGCCTGCAGCCTGGATCTGGATCATGGGCTTGGGTGGTGGTCCTGGGGTGCACTTTCAGTGAGCCAAAGCAGGTGGGGGCTGCAGTACCCCCATAATAGTTCCAGCAGCTGTGAAAACCCCAGCAATTTGGGACAGAGCTTTCCCCCCTGGAAACAGAGTTCCACAGAGCTAAAAAAAATCAAGCAATTAATTGACTGGCCAACATGAGTAAAAGGAAGCAAACTAAGAACAGCAACAAAACTCTAGAATCCTTTTTTGTGGACAAAAAGGATCAAAGCATGGAACGGGAGGAAGACAACACAGTCAGAACCCCCACACCAAATGCTTCCAAGAAACATAAAGATAGCCTACAAGCCATAGATCAACTTAAAAAGGACTTTGAAAACCAAATAAGTAGAGGAAAAACTGGGAAGAGAAATGAGAATGATGCAAGAAAGAGTCAACAGATTCTTGGGGGGGGGGGGGAGCCAAGATGGCAGCGTAGAAGCAGCAAGGTCCCGCAGCTCCCACACCGCCACCCTAAACACCCATAAAATACGAGCCCACACAAAGTCTAGGAAAGTCTAGGACTCTCAGACTCACAAAAATACAGAGAACACAGCTCTCGCTGAAGGCAGCTAGGCAGCAGGGGCTCAGCGCGGCAGCCGGAGTGGAGGCTGGAACTGCTGAAAGCTGAGACCGCGGCCAGACCTGGGCTCGCAGCCAGCCTGCAGCGGTTCTACAGCCTCCAGCACTTCCTCATCTGCCAAGGCGTGAGGAGCAGGACGGGAGAGGGGCAGCTCGCACCGCAGAGGAGCAGAGAACGGCCAGCCCAAAACCATGCCAGCCCAAAACCATGTGGCCAGGCAAGGCCCAAGGGTGGCCGCGAGGAGTAGCGGAGCCTCCTAAGCCCAAGTCTCAGCTTGAGTCTACTTCAAAGAAAATCTAAAGCACCGGCCTGAGGGGAGCTTCGGTCAGAGACGGTTAGTGAAAGCTGAAACTTTGAAACTTAATTGGGGGTGGGGGGGGTTAAGCAGTTCGGCCATTCTACCCCCAGGGCAAGGA
>CM053597.1:89350879-89381729 GCA_028646575.1 Pseudocheirus occidentalis | reverse complement strand
GATTGTGGGAGGGGCCTTACAGTGGGATCAATGTTCTGGGCTGGGGGGTAGGGGCAAAAAGGGGAGGAAATCTGTAACTCAAAACCTTGTGGAAATGAATGATGTAACTAAGAAAATAAATTAAAATAAAAAAAATAAAAACAAAACAAAACAAAAAGACAAATACACATGGCTGCCACTCCACTGTTATTGTATAAATTATTTCAATCTATACAAGTTCCCAGGTTTCCTTGAAACTATTCCTTTCATCACTTCTTACAGTGCAATAATACTACATTCATAAATAATAATTTGTTCACCTAATGAGAGTAGGGAGATAATTCTTCCCTTGGTTTCCAGATCTTTGCTATAGTAAGAAAATTCTACAGGTATTTTTGTATAAATGGGTTCTTCATACCTTTCTTGGACCTTTCGGAGGGATAAACGTAGAAGTAGTATTACACACTCAAAGGGTATAGACAGTTTAGTGACTTCAGGGGCATAATTATAAGTTATCCCTCTAAATTTTCATCTACAGTAATATCACAAGTAAATTCAGAAACAGAAAAAACAAAGGACAAACCCCAGATAACTTATATTTTATTTTAAAGGCCAGTTCCCAGGAATACTCAGCTACACCCCCAAAACAAATTCACAAACTCCCAAACCAAATTCAGCTCTAATCCAGCTCCAAATTCTCAGGAACTGATCAAAACCTAGCTGGGCAGTGTCATCAAAAGCATGAAGTTGTACCAGAAAGGAGGGAGGGAGCGCACAAGGGAGGAGAGGATAGAGGGGAGAAGGACAGATCTGCATCTACAAATGCTTCCAGCTGTCTCTTATTTCTAATTGTTATTGTGAGTAACATTCTGTGAAATTTCAAGTCCTACATAAAGGTGAATTGATCATTTTCCTTACTAGCTTTTTTTTTTCCCCTACCAACTGGTGGTAGCTTTAGCTATAATAGGTTAAAACCCACATCTGAAGCCTTATAGAGAGCTTCAATACTTTCAGTACTGACAAAGTACAGGCATCAGAAAAAGAGGATCTATATGCGCTTAAAAAAAGTGTGAAAGGGAAACATGATGGAAGGTGCAAAGTATCTAAGGGCACCTAATAAACTAAGTAAAAAGAATGGTGTCAAATAGCACGGGGTCAGGACAGGAAAGTTAGGATTTGTATAAATTCTGGTTCTGTTCAATAGTTGATGATTTAGAAAGGGAGGATAAAGTAGAAAAAATAAAAATGGGGAATATATATATATATATATATATATATATATATATATATATGTATGTATGTATGTGTGTGTGTATGTATGTAACTACAAAAAAGGGGTTCTGAAAAATTATGGGATGATAATATGAAAATTAAATTAAGTTAATAATAACCAAATCCCTTAGAACTATTCTAAATCCAGATAGGAACCAGGAAGTAGGAAAGGAGAAGCTTGAAAGGCCAGAGATAACCTAATAAGATAGCCTGGTCAAACTGGTTATAATCGAATTCCTGACCAAAAAGATATACATTCCATCTTATTTGGCTCTGGCAAGACCAAAGTCTGAGTAATAAATACATAAATCAAGCTGTAAATAATTAAAAGGAAAAATAAAAGCCTACATTTCAGTTCTTAAATTTTATATTGTGACCATAAAATTTTTTTGTCATACTGTTTTACTGTTTAAAAAATTTAAATGTATAATGGAATTATCCAACAAGTGTCATGTACTCGAATAAACAGTAAATAAAGTAATTTTCACAATGAAAAAATACTTCTTTGGCCAATACACAGATCTGGGAAATCGATCATATAAAACAGTATAGGAAAATAATCATTCAATGTTTTTAAAACTATCAATATAGATATTCAAGATGTGTTGACAATGGATATTTAACACATTACACACCAAAAAAAGCCAATGAAGAAAAAATACATCATATAACATATATTGAAGCATTCCTCATCTTTTTTATCTTGGATTATAGTCTATATGTAAAAAGAATGTTCACCTGCAACTGCAGAAATTTTGCTTACATCATACAAAGTTCACTCACTCCACTGCTTAGGGTAATGCAACAGATATTCTGGTCATCTTTTAACAGCATTACTAATTACAGAAACAATTTTTAAAATCTGTGTATGTATAAGAAGCAGAATATCTTAATAGGCCCAACTAAGATCAGGTTTTTAAGCATGGCAAGAAAAGGCAAAGAGGCAGCTGTAGCAATATCAAAGACAATTTAAAATCACATCAAGAAGATGTCAGAGGTTCAAACATAAAAAGGCTATATTCTCAAAAGGCTTTAGTTCATTTAATTTTTTTTTTGTTACTGGGATAGTGGTTTTAGTCACTTTAATTATAAGAAAAATCTCTAATCTCAGCATGTTATACAAGGAATCTAATCAACAAAGAAGCATTATTAAGAAAGGTAATAATTGGTAGTAATTTTTATGAGATAGCCAATGGTGCTAAGAACACAAAGTTTTGTAAAAATTAGTACTTTAATGACTTTACTCTTGTAAGTTCTTTAGATTATTGCTATAAACCACATGAAGCCATACAACCCAAATCCCAAATATTTGTCAGAAAGAAAGAGGGAGGAAGGGAGGGAGGGAAGGATGGAGGGAAGGAGGGAGGGAAGGAGGGAAGGAAGGAAGGAAGGAAGGAAGGAAGGAAGGAAGGAAGGAAGGAAGGAAGCAAGGAAGGAAGGAAGGAAGGAAGGAAGGTAGGTTATTATCTTATACTAGCCTGCCCTGAGTACAGTAATTTTTCCTAGGACTTGGATCCTAGGGTTTTGTATCTTTGGGATAAATCATAAGCCTACATTGTCATTCTCAAAAACTACACTTATATGCCATTTAAATTTGAGACACCCCTAGCCACTTTACTATGTGAGCAATTTCCATGAAAGGATAATATATCTTTACCTTCATTCTCAGAATACCTTTCCCTGATACCATTTTAGAACTAAATATCCACTTTATGGAATACTACCTATCTAGGCAAAACTGTATTGGACTCCTCTTTCTTATGCTCTCAGGTTTCTCTCCATAGATCTCTCAATTTAATTTGATGGATAATATCTATTAAGATACATATTTCCTGAAGATGCAACAGGCCTAATTTTTATAATTTGTGCATTCATGTGTGTTTTAAACCAGTGGTGTCAAACTCAAACTGGCACACTGACTTAGAAAACCACAAATTAACACTATTCATGTTGTAATGTATTTTTATTTATTTTGTTAAATATTTACCAATATATTTTAATCTACTTAAGAGTAATGTGGGTGCCCAGTGGGGTGGCATGTTTGACACCTCTGGTTTAAACTACTGGTAAGACCATGTCTCGAATCACTAATATTCCCTTCAGGTAATGACAATACCACCAGTCCTTCCTATGTTCCCTAAACCCCAGGTATTCTGATGGAGTTTTAATCAACCCTAACCTTTCACATGCCTCCTGACAATATTATACAAACCCGTTGGATGATTTAAAGATAGCTATGAGATAACCTAGCATAGCAGAGGCAGAGCTAGCCAAGGAGCCAGTTAGAATTAAGTTCAAATCTTACTTCTGATACTTAATAGCCAGACATTATACAAGCTATTGAACACCTCTGTGCTTCAGTTAACTCCCTAATATTCCACTACTGACTAAATCTTGCCACTATAGAACATATAACAATGAAGGGAATTAATTATAAGAGGTTAACTGTTTAGCAAGTCAGAAAAAATTTTATAGGTCTCATCAGGGTCCTCAGTATCAAATATATGACATTCACCTAATCTCCTAAACTCACTTTTTTTTCTTTAAATTAAAAAATTTTGAACTAGTATGTTTTTTTTTAATTGGCTTTCCCCCCTCCCAAAACCATTCTCCCTTCCCCAGGCTTAAAAAATTAAAACACTGAAGTCTAATCTTTGCTAACAAAGACCCACAGTCAAGTCAGGCAAAACAAATTTCTCAATTGGTCATGTACAAGAGCATTTGTCTCATTCTGCATGTCAAGTCCATGACCTCACTGTCTGGAGGAAGACAGATGGATCATCAGTCCTCTTGAACAGCAGTTCTAATCATTGAAATGGCCAGAACTCTTAAATTCACTTCTAAAATCTGATCAGCCTTGATTCCCAGGAGCAATGATGAAGACAAGCGATGAACTGACACACAGAAAGAAATCTACATTTTTAGATATGGCCAATATGAGTATTTGCTTTGCTTGGCTGTACTTATTTCTTTATTACAAGGGTTTTTTGTTTTGTTTTGGTTTTGTCTGCTTGTTTGCTTTTTAAAGCAGGCTGGGGAGGTAGGAGGAACAAAAAGTAAATGCTTGATGATTTTTAAAAAATAATGAAAGCAATAGAATGGAGAACAAGACATTTTCTCTAATTCGTATAATTTCTCAAACGTCTTCAAAACAGAAACTATGCGCCACAAATGAAGCCAATCAGTTCTTTCCATAGTCAAGGATACCTTGCATTCAAAAGAAGGTTAAAAAATGTATAAACCAATGCTCAGACCTTCGGGTCACTCAGTACCCCTTTAACACTTTCCACTCTGCCAGCAGTGAGGTTGCACCAGCAGATAGAAGGCCATGTCCCAAGCTTGCAACAACATTCACTCTTATACCTCTGGCTCCCCGCCTGCCACCCACCCCAGTCCTTTCCTCGTGCCATGGAGACCTTCCCAGCTCTACTCAGGGTAAATTTACATTGGTCATGATAGAAAATCAAGTGGCTACTGGCCACCACAAGCAAAAGCAAGGTGGTTTTGCACACAACCTTGCAGAGCATGAGTGCTTCAAAGCTCAGAACTGCTGGTGCTGGGCCAAGGAAATAAGAAACAGGACAGGACACAAGGATAAGGCCTGCATAAGTGAGGAAGATGGTAGAGGCAGGGACTGTGTACTATTTCACTTAGCCTGAGGAAAAGAGGAGAATATGAAGGAAAGGAACTGTGAATTGAGCAGAATGAGAAGAAGCTAAGATGCTTAGAATCCAGACCCCCAAGGAAGACAATATTAGAGGGGAGAGAGCCAGAAAGTGTGTCATAGTGGAAAACAAGGAAGGGAAAAAACCTTGAAATTACCAAAGACCAATAAGAAAAAAACTTAGACTGTAAACATAAGCAGATAACACATGTCAGAAATAATAACAAGAGGAAATATGGCCTCTGGACATAGAAAAGAAGTTATAGTATCTATGAATAAATACTGCAAAACAAGGCAAAACAATCCAATACTCTATGAGACAGAAGACACTGTGGAATTTGTGGAGAAAATGGAATAAAAATATGCTGTTCTTGAGTGGTTGAAAAGAGAAATGAGAATTATGAGTGCAGAATTTATGGTGTACAGGGCAAAAATAATGGGCAGAATAGAAAAAGTGGAAGTCCACAAGGGCAAGCCTCAATAAAAAAGAGAGAACAGATTACAAATGCAAATGCACAGAAGCGAACAATGATCTAGAAGAGGAGAAGTAAAAGACAAAAATATTAAAGAAAATATGCTCACCAAGAATCATAAATCTCCCAGGAGAACATGACAAGACAAAAAGACCTTAACTTAGAATGAAGGAAACAGAACTGCCCATAATTTCTGAACACAGAAAATGAAAGACCAACTGAAAGAATTAACAGATTGGATTTGAGGGGATGGAATCAAGATGGCAGAGAACTTCCTTGAGCTCTTCCCTCCAAACCTCTCCAAATACCAGTAAAAAAAAAAAAAAAAAAAAAAGACAACTCTAAACAAATTTTAGAGCTACCAAACCCACAAAATGACAGAGCGAAACACATCTCCAGCTGAAGAGAGCCTGACAGGCTCACCAGAAGGGTCCATCGTGCCAGGCTAAGAGCAGAGCACAGGCTGTACAAGCACAGACCTGACTGGAGCAGACCGCATGAGACTGAATCACCAGAAGCGGTGGCAGTTTCTAGACTTCTCAATCCACAAATGCCAAAGACAAAGTAAAAGGTCAGTGGGGAAACTCTGCTGGACCTGGGTGAGAGAAGAGCACAGTCTGGCCCCCGTCCCATGGAGGTAGCTGCAGTGGTGGCAGCAGCAGCAACAGCAGCAGCAGTGGCTGCTTCCAGAGCTCCAGGCCCACAGATGGTGAGAGGATCAAGTGGCTGATCAGAGGGCAACTGCTGTTACTTTTCCCTTCTTGGATATGGGTCACAGACTTAGGGTGTTGCTCCTGCAATTAGGGGGAGCGCTGGTATGGCAGAGCTTGTGGAGGTTGTGGTAAGGGAATCCTCCTCACAGTTCTGAGGCAGAAGAGTGCCTGTGGTAATACACAGAATAGAGAACAGACAGGGGGAGAAGTAAACACTTCTCCTTTGATGATATCACCTTAAAAGAACTGAAAATCACAAGTGCCTAGAAGTAGCTCTAACTACAGCTGCACAAAACCCCAGAAATTTAGAACAGAGCACTCTGCACTTTAGAAGCAGAGTCCTCTACTTTGGCAAAGAGCTCAAAAGTCAAGTAATTCACTGAGAAAATTAGCAAACAGAAAAGAAATCAGACTATAGAATTTTTCTTTCATGACAAAGAAGATCAAAACAGAACCAGAAGAAGACAACAAAGTCAAAACTCCTGAATCAAAAATATGAATTGCTCGCAGGCCATAGAGGAGCTCAAAAAGGATTTTGAAAATCAAGAGAAGTAGAGGAAAAATTGGGAAGAGAAATGGGAATAATGCAAGAACATAATGAAAAGCGAGTCAAGAGTTTGCTAAAGGAGACCCCTCCCCCCCAAAAAGAATAGTGAAGAAAATAACACCTTAAAAAATAGACTAACTCAAATGGCAAAGGAGACCCAAAGAGCTAATGAGGAGAAGAATGCCTTAAAAAGCAGAACTGCCCAAAAGGAAAGAGGTCCAAAAGCTCACTGAAAAAAAAAATTGCTTCAAATTTAGAATGGAGCAAATAGAAGCTAATGACTTTATGAGAAATCAAGATATTATAAAAGAGATACAAAAGAATGACAAAAATACAAGACAATGTGAAATATCTCATCAGAAAAATAACTGACATGGAAAACAGATCCAGGAGAGATATTTTAAATATTATTGGACTCCCTAAAAGTTATGATTAAAAAAAGAGCATAGACATCATCTTCCAAGAAATTATCAAGGAAAACTACCCTGATATTCTAGAGGGTAAAATAGCATTTGAAAGAATCCACCAATTGTCTCTTTAAAAAGATCCCAAAAAAGAACTCCTAGGAATATTATAGCCAAATTCAATAGTCCCCCAGTCTAGGAGAAAATATTACAAGCAGTCAGGAAGAAACAATTCAAGTATTGTGGAAACACAATCAGGATAACACAAGTTCTATCCATTTCTCCATTAAGTTATCAGAGGACTTTATTAATGTTCCAAGTACTAGAAGAAATAAGGAATTTCCAGCTAACTGAAAAGATGGCATAAAGGTACTTCTAGAAGAAAAAAAAAAATCAGGCCATATTTTAAGTGTCCAAAGCAATTTTATTGCCAGTCTTTGGCTGGCAAGACTCCAAACACCTCCCAACTTTACGATATTCTTTTGCTTCATTTGGCCAGTTAGCTTTTGCATAATTGTCCTTTTAAACATTTAAGAATTTAACAGATATTTTTGTGTATTCAGCCACTGTATATAACCTTCTACTCTATTTGGACTAAAATTACTTACCTTTCTGTCTTCTGGTGTAATTCTTTTGGGAAATGAATACTATGCCAAATTCAAATGATATATGATATAATTTTTAATATATTCAACAGAGAAATGGCATTCTTTGCTTTTAATTACATGCTACTGAATTTTAACAAATAGTTCTAGGGATGGCTGCCAAGTTTCTATACTTTAAAGAAACTACAACATGAACGAATAGCATAGTTAAAAATTTATTAAGTAGTATTTTACTATAACTACAGAAATACAGTAATTGTGATTCTATCTACACTTAAGTACTCTGCAGAAAGATAACAAAGGAATGTCACAAACTTGTTAACTGCTAATGTTAATTATTTCTCTTGCTTTTCTCTATACCACATACTTTTCCTCTTGTCACTTTATACTGATTCAAGGAGAGCACAGTATCTTCTCTCCTATACAGAAATCCTATGTGAGCTAAAAATGAATTATAAAGAGGTTGCAGATATGCTCATGTTTATCTGAAAAGGAACAATAGATTGTCATTCAACTGAATGATATTACTGTGAGGAGAAGTTAAGAAACTTGAAGTGTTTCAAGAAATTAGGAGTTCAGAAAAAATAGCAAAGTATGCAGCCATGGACAACAAAAGGCAGAAGACAGCAGGAATGGTGTTACATACACCTGTAATCCTTGCTAAGACAACATAAGGCTGGTGGATTACTTGAGCTCAGAAATTCTGAACTGCAACTGAAAGTAGAATGAAATGTCCACACAAGGTACAACCCCAATAAGGTGAGACTCTGAGAGCAAAAGTCACTAGGTTGCATAAGAAGAGGAAAAGTCATTAGGCTGAACAGATTAGAAACGCATCATACTTGTGAGTAGTCATTGCACTTCCTCCCAGGCAAGAAAGGGAGACAAGACAGAGAAGAAAAGGAGGAGGGAGGGCACAAAGAAAGGAAGAAGGAGGGAGGGTGGGAAAGAAAGAATGAAGGAAGGAATGGAAGGAGGAAGGGAAGAAAAGCTGACTGGTACACAGGTAAACTAGTATGTCTAGTTCAGATTAATTCTATGAACAAAATTCAGGAAAATCAATAAGCTGGAGATAAATTTGTGTGACCTGTGAGGTACACCATTTCTAGAACAGAGGTAAACTTTGAGCACAAAATGGGAAACCCCCCCCCAAAAAAAAACCCACAACCCTTTCCAACTGAACAAAAAGGCCAAGGAAACAGATTATCAAAGTTGAAAGGAATGGCAGAGGCCATCTAATATAAACTGTATGATACAAGTGAAAATCTTGCTCCAGCAACCTAATGCCATTTAGTTTTCAGTTGAAGACGTCCAATAATGGGGAGCTCCCTACTTATGTACTAACCCTGCTCCATTTCTAGACAGCTAAGAAGCCTTTCCTTATATTAACTGCTGGCTTGAGAACTGAAAAAAAAAAAATTTTTTAAGGGTGACTAAGAAGGGGTAAAGGTAAAAGTCAAGTACCTGTAATGAACCTAATCTGTATGTAATTTGAATACTGATATTCCTATACTCTGAAGTAAAACAACTAATGGAACACGTTCTGGAATGGACGTCATGGCTGGAGAGGGGCAGTAAATAAGTACAGTAAGAAAAGGACAATGGATTCAGGGACATGCCTTTTGAAGATCCTCTTACTTACTAAGTAGTGGTGACAGAAAGCCAACCAAAACGACAGTAGAGGTTTGAGAACCTTCTTTTTCATTCCATAATCTGCCCTATCTTTGTTATTGTTATTAACAGTACACCTATCTTGGTTTGCCTGGCTTGTATCATTGTGACATTGTTGATCTTTGACTTCTCTAGCACATTTATTTCCCATATACAGTCCATTCAATAACGTCTCCATAATATTTATCACATTTTCTCTCCTATTCTTCATTTCTACACTCATAAAAGTTGTCCTGTGCATAAATCACCCTTAACAATCTATCCCACATGCTACAAGATTCATTATCTTCCTGCATCATTTTGACCATGATTATAATGAATTTTTTTGACTAGGTACAAAAATATTCTTTTAAGAATACTGGCATAATGGTCTTCCAGGAGCCAAGATGGCAGAATAAGCAGTGGGTCGTTCTCACCCTCCCTTGGTCACCTCAAAAAGCATAGACAATACTGCTCTAGGAAAAATTCTGGAACAGCAGAACTAGCAGAAAGACAGGATGCAGTAGTCTTTTAGCCCAGATTTGTAGGATTAAAAGGAAAGGACCTTCTTACTGTAGTGGAAGGAAGAGCAGTACAAGATGGGAAACATCCTAGCAACTTCCACCTCAGCAAACTAGTAGGAGATCCTGAGCCTCAGGGTGGTGGGGCAGGCAAGCACCAAGACCAGGACACCCCACATGCCTTAGCATAGCCATGGGAACTGGTAGACTCCACCTAGGAGAATCACCATGTCTACCAGCAGCTGAACCTACCAATGGCTCTAGCACAGCCCTAGTGATGAGGCCTCCTCCAATGGCTAGAACTGGAGCCAAGCTTCAAGAAGTACAGGTCTAGGGGAATGGACAGAAATTTCACCTGGCTTCGGCACACACCAGCCACTACCACCAGTTCCAGCATAGCACCAGCTAAGCTACCAGACCCCTACAGCCCCCAGCTGCCAGCACCTGAGGCCCTAGCACAAAAAGCCAGTGACTAGATCCCTGGCCCATGGCACAGGAATCTTGGGACAGTGGCCCTGGAGCCCCAGAAGGAAACATCAACTTTAAAAGCCAGGAGAAAGGCAAACACCATGAGCAAAAAGCAACAAAGAAAATCACTGACCATAGAGAATTATTATGGTGAGAGAGAAGATCAAAACAATAATTCAGAAAAGGACAACACTGTCAACAGATCACCTAAAAGGAGAATAAGAACTAATCTCAGGTCCAAAAACTCTTCTTGGAAGGGCTCAAGAAGGATTTTAAAAGGTGAATGAAAGAGGCAGAAGAAGAATTGGGAAAAGAAATGAGAGGTATGCAAGAGAGAGTCAACAGCTTGGAAAAGGAAAGACAAAAACTGACTACAGAGAACAATTCCTTTACAAATACAATTGGCAAAATGGAAAATAAGGTACAAAAGCTAACTGAAGAAAATAATTTGTTAACAATTTGAACGGGCAAGGGGAAGCTAATGACTCTATGAGACATTAAGAATCAGTCAAACAAAAAAAAAATTGAAGAAAACACTAAATACCTCCTGGGAAAAACAACTGACCTGGAAAATAGATGAAGGAGAGATAATTTAAGAATTACTGGTCTACTTGAAAGCCACAATCAAGAAAAGAACCTGGACAGAATATCTTTCAAGAAATCATCAAGGAAAACAGCCCTGAGGTCCTAGAACTAGAAGATAAATTAGTCACCCAAAGAATCTTGTAGCCAAATTCCAGAATTATCCAGTCAAGGAGAAACTATTGCAAGCAGCCAGAAAGAAATAATTTAAATATTGTAGAACCACAGTCAGGATCATGCAGGACCTTGCAGCTTCTACATTAAAAGACTGGAGGGCTTGGAATATGATATTCTGTAAGGCAAAGGAGCTTGGATTACAATGGAGGATCAACTAACCAGCAAAATTGAGCAGAAAATTATAGACCAATTCCCGAATGAATATAGATGCAAAAGTTTTCAGTAAAATATTAACAAAGAGATTACAGTAACTTATCATAAGGATAATACACTATGACCTTGTAGGACTTATATCAGGAATGCAGGGCTGGTTCAATATTAGGAAAACTATCAGCATAACTGACCACATCAAAAACAAAACTAACAAATCATACGATTATCTCCATAAATACAGAAAAGGCTTTGGAAAAAAATGCAACACCCATTCCTATTAAGAACACTACAGAGCAGAGAAATAAATGGACTCTTACTTAAAATGATAAGTAGCATCTACATAAAACCAGGAGCAAGTATATATGTATGTATGCGTAATGAGGATAAGCTAGAAGCATTTCCAATAAGATCAAGGATAAAAGAAGAATGTCTATTATCACCACTGTTATTCAATAGTGTATTAGAAATGTTAACTTCAGCAATAAAAGAAAAAAAAATGAAGGAATTAGAATAGGTAAAGAAGAAACAAAGCCATCATTCTTTGCAGATGACATAATGGTATAGAGAATACTAGAGAATCAAATAAAAAACTGCTTCAAATAACAAACAACTTTAGTAAAATTACAGGTCATAAAATAAATCCACACAAATCATCAGCACTTGTATATATTACTAACAAATCCCAAAAGCAAGAGATAGAAAGTGTAATTCCAATCAATGTCACTACAGACGTCATAAAATATTTGGGAGTCTACGTGCCAAAACAAAGGCAGGAACTATATATAAATATAATTATAAAATGCTTCACACAAATAAAGTCAGATCTAAATAACTGGAAAAACATCAGTTGCTCAAAGGTAGTCCGACTTAATTTAATAAAAAATGGCAATTCTACCTCAATTACTTTCTTCCTTCTTTCATTCCTTTCTTTTTTCCTTCTCTCCCACCTTCCTTCCCTCACAGGCAACAGTTAAGAGCAACAGAGTGGACAAGGCCTTGCATGGTTACAATTCCACTATATTCTATTCTGATAAGAACATGTGAAATAGTTTCCAGTTCTAGAAATTACCTGTTAGGAAAGACATTGATAAAATGATGACTCTCGCGGGGAGTAAAGGAATAACTTGCTAACAATTAAGAGCTATATAAAAAGTGGAATGAAGGGAGAAATTCTTTCTGAAGGTGCTCAAACAGGCTGGACAAATACGTTCAGTTTGAACTAAATGGCCAAAGAGGTCCCTCCCAAATCTGGGGGGAAATTATGTGATAAATTTTGAGATGGACAGACCCTTAAAGGTCATACAGTCCAGTATGGATCCCCATGAGTTAAAAAATTATTATTATTATTAATATTTTTTGGCTAAGAGAATGGATTTCCTCAATTAAAAAGAATCAAGAAATAAAGAGGTGCTTAGATATTTTTCTGATGTTTACACAGGGATTCTATTCTAAGTAGATGTCCTAGTGATGTGGATACAAAGGTGCCCTAAAGGTTGAGTTGCCCTTTCACTGGTTTATCCTCTAGAGGCACCCTAAAATACAGAGGTGCTCTAAGAATTCAGTTGCTCATTCTCTGTCATCCTAAAGTCTCCCCTTTTCTTGCAATACCACAAAACTCCTTATCCTAAAATTCCTTGTCTCCTCCCATCCTGGGTCATAAAAATTCCCTTGTCTCACTCATCTTGTGTCATTCATTGTCCTCATCTAGTATCCTTATCTTGCAAGACTTATCTTGTCCCTAAATCTCTAACCCCCTTTAGAAACCCTAAAACTTACATCACCATCCTGTAGGCTGTATAGCTTTGTGCTATATAAGTCTGGTCCTTGTCCTATATACCACTGCCTTTGTTTAGCTCCTTGCTCAGTCTCAGGCCCACGTGCTTTTTCTTTATAATAAAGCTCCCTTTAGCTAAAGTGAATGTCTGATTGAATTCTTTCAAAAAAATCTGAAACTAGCTCTCCCAACTCTGAATCCAGACATTAGGAAGATACTGACACTAAATTAAGACTGAGGATTTAAGAGTTGAAAATTTCAAAAGAGTAGGCTTTAAATAAGGTATTGAATGATATGTTAACAGATAAAAAGTCATCAAGCTATTATTATATTAAATTGTATTTCTGTTAGATATACCCTAAAAAAGTCATGGTTTATTTTGATTTTGTTTCCTGTCCCAAAATCCTACTTCATTGCTTCACTGTGGCATGGAGGCAAGCCTAGCTTTTCAAAAGGCAATTCCATTGATGGGCTATAAAGGCTGTCTGCATGGGCCAGTGACAGATCACACAGTCTATCTGCTGCTGGAGAATCAGTCTAGCTAAGCATGAGGAAGCTCATCAGCCTGTTGGCACAAGGAAGTATTGAAGATTTTGTTTAATTCAATAAGCATTCTGATTTCATATTTATTCAAATTTAACAGTTTTTAAATGCAACAGAAATCTTTTTAAACAAATAAAGGGAAGACACTAATAGGTATATAAAGTATCTAATAGGCATATAAGATGCCTTGACTAGAATGCTAAGGACTTTTGATTTGAGTCTTTACTCTCAAGGAAGACAGAGTTTACAGTGCAGGTAGCATGAACAGAGCTAAGAACATCATATATAAATTTCAGGGGCACTTTTTAGGAGGTTTTGGCTTTGTGATGATGTCACCTTCCTCACCATTCAGAAACCAAAGTGGTCCCTAAATATGGTGTGAACAAAATTAAATAATAATTTTAAATATTAAGCAGGAAGGGGCATGCAGCCACAAGAATACCCCTCCCCCCACACCATAAACTGACAACTCCTCTCCTTGCCCTCAGGCTGGTGAATAAAAGGCTGCAGGGGAAATGAGAATGCCTTTCTCACAAATCTCATTCATTACTTAGGCTAATGGCTGGTTAACAATCTATCATTTGGCTTACTAGTTGGGAGTTGAAAATACAACTAGTTATCTCCTAAGAGATCCCTACAGTTCGTTTCTAATCTAGTGCCCTCAGAAGCCTAGTAAAGGTTCCCTAAGCTTTGCAAAGGTAGGATCTTGGCTTTGTCACATCACAGCCTCTTTATTATTTAACTGCAGGCATCTATCTTCCCCTCATGAAATCTTGAATATTCTATTAACTAGACTACTACTGGCCAAGACAGAAACATGTTTTATCTCTTATAGGGCAATTAGAACTGGCATCTGCACCAACTACTTGATAATCATATAGAATCTTAATATTATCTGAAAATGACTATAATGATCAAGATATCTGTCTCTGTCTCTGTCTCTCTGTCTCTGTCTCTCTGTCTCTCTTTCTCTCTCTCACTCTCTCCTGAAATAGGATAATACTCTCACAGAGGCAAAGATGTCTGGAAATTTGAATGCAATGCAGAGACTGAAAATGTGTTTAAAAGTTCACAAATTTACTTTAAAAATTAACACCGTTGTGTTTGGGGGGCATAAAAGAAAGGCACATCCATAATTATTGGCCTACTTCAATTGAATGCTGTAGAAAGTAATAAATATTTGAGAAGAACCAAAATGGTCATTATTAAATTTTTAAAAGAATGTATGGATTATTGACTTTTAGAAGAAAACAGTGGCTTTGACTCAAATGCAAACAGAGGAAACGATTTCCTGCTGCAATATTCTTATTGATGGTAAGAGGGAAAAACCCAAGAAAAGAAATGTCTTGTCTTTCAAATATGACAAACTATTGAGTTTATCCAAACATATTGTGCAAAATTCTTTAAAGGCTAAAGATCTCCTCTGTTTCACAACTCTTCCAATCTTACCTTATCTACACAATCTTATGCAAATAGAATGCAGTTACTAGAAAAGTGTCAGTTAAGAAAATCTAATTATTTCATTATATTCTCTTTCAAAAGGTAAAGGAAATGTTAAGAGTTGAGTAAGTATAAAAAAGAAAGCCATATTATGGGCATCTTAATACTTATGATCATTACAAGCATTCACAAAAAAGCAATACTTGGCTGAACTGTATATTATCTCTTTTTCAGAGCCCTGGGGCTATCATTGCAAAGCACAGTGGTCCATTTTAAGCCCTGAATAGAGAAAGGGAAGAGATCATTAAATTATAATTTCCATGCACAATTGGTACAAGTATTTCCTACCAACAGGATTAATATGAAAGCAAGATCCCAGAATAAAGCCGCTCAGCAGAGAGGATGGCAGTTTAGTGTCTTGTAAATTTGATTTCACTGAAAGCCCTGACACATCATAATAGTGAAATCCTATTTACTGTAGCAAGCAGGATGGATAATACTATTTAATACCTAGTGTACTATGTGCCATCAGCTCACAGCTTTGTACTCTGTGTTCTCATTTTACCTCAAGGTTAATACTTCTTGACAGCCTACATGGTAAATAGAGCCCCAAATTAAGTGCTGATCCTATGATTTGCAAATCCTTCCTCCAAACTTAGACATGGAAGAATAAACTGGCTCTAGTTAAGAAGATCATTTTAACACGACATACTTTTAACAACTCCAAAAAACATATATGTTTGATGTCCCAAATGCTAGCTAAAAATACTTATCTCCAGACCATCCAATCAACATTTCCCACTAAGAAATTCAAACAGTTTAACAGGAAAGCCAATATATCCACATCCACAGGAGATGTTGATAACAGACATGGCCTAATGCTCTATTCCCTACTTTACACTGCCTAACACAGATCATTCCCCCTGTTAAAGTAATTACATATATTGCTTCCGAAAACTTGGAGTAGACTTTTTTAAATAATAGATTAATCCTTGAATCTGAATATTTTATGTATTTTATTAAAAGCCGATATTATTTTATGGGGCATTTAATTTTTTTCTGTGTACATGTAATTAAACACACGTGACCTAACCCTGAGGTCTTAAAAATAAAGAGTGGAGCATAACATAGGTGAGGGCTTGAAGCTGTTTCACTGTACTCACAATTGCTCTGACTGGCATGACAGTTTAAAGTGCCATTGGCTTTTATTGCCTTTACCATCAAAATTCACCAACATGAGTGACCCTCCTTTATATAACTCTGTAACTACAGAAACCTCTGAGGAGTTGATCTTATTTCAACATGAATGGGAAAGAAATGTCCATAAACTCCACAGGTGCCAGGAGAAGAACATATCCTTTAGTACTAATGAATGACATTTGTCTGCAAGTCCAACCTGGTAGATTTTAAATAAGCTGAGTACCTGCCCAGAAATATTCTTTACCTGAAGGATTTTTTTTTAAGTCTTTAAATAAAACCATCATATCTTGCTTTAAAAAGAATGAAATAATTTAAAGACCATATTTTATAAATATGACTTAAAAAACATAGGCAGCTATTTAGGAATCAGTTAGGGGGAGGGAGGAACAAAAAAAATGAAAGGGATTTTAACCAATAAATCAAACTTATCAACAGTTATCCCTTTAAGAATAGTATTGTTTGTGTTAATATCCCACCTGTCACTATTGCCCCATTACAGGACAAATCCTATACTAATTCCTTGAAAAGGCAGACACTACTTTACTCCACTCACTGAAATACTTGGTAAGTGACAGACTTCATCTGGTAGTAAATACGTATAATAATTTTTCCCCATAAGGTACACACTGTGCTGACAATAATCCATTCTGTTGTCATTTTCTTTTATTATCAATGTCGGCATTATTTTGTGGAGTTTTCTCTAAGCTACACAGAAGAACATAGAAATGAAGCTTCTAACTGACAAAAAAGTAGTCGAGCAATCAAAAAGGCAATTAATCATAGAGATGAGTCCCCACACCTTATGATACAACAGATAGATGTGTCACCTACTCACTAGAGAGAGACTTTTAAAAACCGCTGATTTGATGTAAATATGATCTTAGAATTTAATTAGTATTTCTCTCAGTAGGTCATGGAATAGTACCATGAATTTCTTCATAATGACAATACCTTTATCCCAGTTCCTCCTGTGTACTCTCTATCAAGTCTGTACCAATATGCATGCTCCTTAACTGTACAGAGCACAGGCTGTTAATTTGCAAACATCTGCTAGAGTGAACAGGAGTTTGTAAAGTAAAAATAACACATGCCACATGTTACTGTTGAGCTAAATACTGTAACTCTATTTTCACAGCTCTCTGGCAATAAACTAATAAAGATCACAAGGAATCTTCATACCGGTCTTTTACAATGCACTGAGGATGAGACCGTTTTTTCTCTTTCCGTTTGATTTTCATCCAATGAATTCCTATAAAGGCAACAGCAGTGGTTCTAAACAGTGGTTCTAAAATCTATGCAGTCCATAGATCTTCAAAGGGTCTGTTAATAGAATACAGGAGTTCCATGAACTTGGATGGGGGAAAAAATTACACCTTTATTTCCCACTATCCTCTAAAAAAATTCAGCTTTTTCTTTAATTATGAAAAATATGACTTCCAAGGTCCATGATACAAAAATGTTTAAGTACTCCTGCTTCGTACACTTCAGTTTCCTCATCTGTAAAATGAAAAGTATGGACTTAGTGAATGATAAAAGCATAAAATAAAAAGATCTATAGAACTAATATAAGCATTTAGTTGGCTTCTGGAGTCATCATTATGTAGGCAAATCCTCTTCTTCATTTCTTCAACATGAATCTCAGAATTATGCTATAAGGACCTAGATATACACCAAATATTTATTTGATAACTGCTCAAAACTCAATTTAGACAACTCAAAAATGGTGCTGAGAAAGCAGATTTGCAGGAATGACAATAATTAAGATCAGGGAATTAATAATTATTAATAGAAAGAGATATTTCTATTGTTTGCCTTAACTTTCAAAGGTGTTTTACAATTTTTCAAATACAAATCTGCCTAATCTTTTCTTCCTCAATGTCAGTTCATTGTTCATCTAAAGTTCAGTTGGGGAATGAAATTTTTCATCCACTTTTTAATTTTAGTTTGAATAATAAAGTCCTTTTCACACAGCAATAGTGACAAATGGTGACAATTCTTGTCACCAAGAAGAATTTGTAGTATTTTAAATATTGTGAAATTAGGGTGTCATTGAAAACATCTGAAAATCAAAAGAAAAGAAACACTTTGTTGTTTGGACTTTACACAAAATATCTTTAATATCATCCTTAATACTGAGGTAGAAGTTAGGTGAATAAATGTTGTCTAGTTTTATAGCTCTCTTGACGTCAACATTAGCATACCTTTGAAGAAATTAGCTCTAAGAAGAGTCTTCAAATCTGTATTTGATTTTACCAAGTTATTTCAGTAAGCCTCTGAAGGGAACGGTAGAAAGCTGTAGCAAGGCAGAGGTCAGCATAATACTATATACAGAAATATTTCTTAACAATTAAGAATCATCCAAAAGTAGAACAAACTGCCTTAAAAAGTGGTGAATTCCCTATCACTGGATGACCACTTACTGTGCATTCAGGTATAAACTGGGCTAGAGAAACTCCAAGGGTTTCTTCTAACTCTGAGATCCAGTAAAGCCCCTTTGCAAACAACATTTCTTTAGAATTTCATAATAACTTTGATAGGCTGCCTTGAAAAATAAGGCATTCTTGGTATTCATTACTGGCATTATTATTACCTTTACTTTTACAGATGAGGAAACTAAGGCTTAGAGAAGCTGTCCAAGATCTTAAAGTAATAAATGAGGAAGCTGAGGCTAGATCCAAAAAAATATCTGATGTGGGTTCTGGGATCTTTTCAATACAACATGATTCACTCCTGGGGTTTCAAGATTCTTGATCTTTGTGAGGGGTCAGGAAGGTCACAGTAGCAATGTTATCCACAAGTTTTTTGTTGTTATTGTTGTTGTTGTTTTTGCATTTTGGAGGGGGGAAGGCAGAGCAATTGGGGTTAAGTGACTTACTCAAGGTCACAGGGCTAGTAAGTGTTAAGTGTCTGAGGCCACATCTGAACTCAGGAACACCTGACTCCAGGGCCGGTGCTCTAGCCATCCATTTATGCACAAGTTTTAAGCCAGTTTTTCTTAAAGTTCTTTTTCCTCATGGAACAATATTCCTAATACTGGGAAACTGTGGATCACTGAATATTTAAACTGGCTACAAAGAAAGGCTCCAGAGCAGTCTTCAAATATGTATTATAGGTGTCAGGAGTCCCTTTCTGTACCTTCACCTTCTTTTTTCTGTGCTTCCTCAGGATTCACTGCAGAGAAGGGGGCTTTGTACTTCCATGGGCAAAAATTTTTTAATAGTTCCATGTTACCTACTGAGTAAAGGTCTAAGCCCTTTTGCCAGATATTCAAGGCATTGCTAATGTGTATGCCATTCTCTTTTTCTAGTCTTATTCTCATACTGCTTCACTCCCTGGACTGCTACCATGATGATGCTGTTCTCTGCATCTACAAGGATATCTCTCCCCCTTTATGCTGTTGAATACCTACTTATCATTTAAATCCCAATTTAAATGTTACCTCCTTAGGGCCACTATTACTCTCCTTGTCACTACAGCTTTCCTATTTGGGCTTCACAAAGCACTAGATTCTTATACTTCATTAATGAATTCATTATATGAGCCTCTGTGATATGCCTTTTGCCCTGGATTTGTGACTTTTCCTTGGACTAGACTATAAGTTCCATGGATTACTTTGTCTAAACTTTTAAGTTTTCTCTAACAACACAATTTTCTACAACCAGAACACATTTAATCAATATTTGTTTACTGAAAGGATTAATTATTCAATGTTTAAATCTCAAGAGATAATAGCAGGAATGGAGCAGAGAGGAAGATACTGAAATTGCGAAACCAAATAATAACTTAGAAATAGTTTAATATCACCCAAATAATATCACTACAAATATTCTAATATTAAAATACCTAAAAAATTAGAGAAGCAAGTTTTGTGGCAGCAAAGAACTAGAAACAAAGTGGGTGTCCATTAGTAGGGAAATGGCTATATAATAATACTGCAAACTGTAGTATATAGGTGCAAAAGAATATTACTTCACTGTAAGATGTGATGAATATAGAAAAGCATGAAAAGACTTATATGAACTGATTCAAAATAAAGTAAGCAAAACTGGGAAAAAACAATACATATACATACACAATAACCACAACATAAAAAGGAAAAAAAAAACCCAACAAAATAAAATCAAATGTTAACAGCAAAATGTTAACAACCAAGTTTGGTTGTTTAAAAAAAGTGATAGGAGAAGTCATCTTCTCTTGATTCTTTGTAGAGGTGAGAGGCTACAGGTGTGGAAAAAGCACTGTATATAATATCAAAGAAGTCTAACAAGTCAGTTCTGCTGAACTTTATTTTTTTCCCCTCTTAAAATTCCTTCTAATAAAGATACGTATCTTTGGGAAGGAGAGTGGAGAGAATTACATTATGAAATATAAATAGAGAAGATATTGATAAATTTTTTTTAAAAAGTAAATAATCTAACATCTAAAAATTGCCTCCTCCTCTCCCTAGCATAGAAGCAGCTGTTTGTTTCAAGGGGCATATACCAGTTTTAGCACAATTTAAAACAAATTCCAAGGATACTGATGACCATAAGGCAAATAAAAACTCCATATTCCTATCCATTTCTCCACCAGCACCACACAATGTTGCTTTAAGAACTTCTCACTGTGCTGAGACCATTCAGAACACTATGTATGTCCAACATGTCATTCCATTAGTATTTATGTCTTTCCATTTATAATACTTTAATGTATTTAACTGAAAGAAAAAATTTTACTTAAAAGTATTAAACAAAGAAAACTGTATCAATGACAAAAGCAGTACACAATTTGTATTCCTAAAATTCTATTTGTGAGTTTCATATTTCTACCCATTTGTGAAATCTTATCTTAACACAGTGAATTTAATAAATGTTTCATAGATTTTACATTATGGCTTTTGTGGGGATAGTCATCATTTACATAACCTTGCTTCTACAAGAAAATATTTTCTGTGTTAGAATACCGAGTGATAACAACTATTAACATTTGTATACCATTTAAAAGTTAACAAAGTACTTTTTATTCCTAAAAAGCCTATGAAATTTCTCTTCTGGAAAGAGAATGCATGTGTTCCCAACTACACTGCACAGATGGGGAAAGGGAAAGAGAGAAGGGGACAGGAATGTGCATTTACTAGTGCTAACTCTGTGCTAGGCACTGGGCAAAACACTGTACAAATACTATCAGGTTCAGAAAAGCTATCCCAACTTACACATACATAGTAACGGTCAGAATGTGAAGAAGCTAGGATTAATTAATCCATTACATTTTGCATTATGCTACAGTGCCTTTTTAACATATTTCTGGCCATATTATCATTAGTTAATAGTAACTAAGCATTTTTTAAAATTGTTTGCTGTTTGCCAGGCCCTGTGCTAAGAGCTAATAACACAAAGAAGTGCTAACACAATAATGACCACTATCTGTTACCTACTGAATAAAATTGATTTGTTTTCTACTTTTCTACAATCCAACTCCAAATTTAAGAGTTATTTGCTACCTTCTAACTTGACATTAAATGGGGCAGAGGTCATGTGATTTAAATGCATAAGAAAAAATGTTTTGTTTTGTTTTTTTAAAAGAATGTGGGTAAGAATGGCAGCACAGTATAGCAGAGAGCTGGCCTTGGACATGGGTTTAAGTCCAGCCTTTGGCACATATTGTCTGTGTGAGTCTGACAAGACACATCATCAATCACCACTCAAGGCAAATCTCTAAGACAATAAGTTGTAGAGGTGCAAGGTTGCACTGGTAGAAGGAGTTTCTCCATGTCAAAGTTCCATATATCAGTGGAATCAATGATCTAGTACCCATCCCCTATGCTATAATATAAAATGCTCCTCTGTGAATATTATGTCTACAGAGGAAATTATGGAAGCAAGGATGTCATTCTTTAGAAAAGAAATTACTTTATCTTCAGATGCCTTACTTCCTCACCAAAAAAATGTGTTAGTTTAGTTTTGTTTTTAAATGAGTTGTTATTCTAGATTAACCTAGTTTCTAGGTTCAAATTATTTAATTTGAAAATAATCTAGCCAAGAATTCTCTCAATAAAGTCCTGATACAAGACCTTATCACAAACTGGAAGTAAGTATCTCTAGTTCTTCAGAAGAGAACATACTCCAGCAGATCTTATCAAATTAAGTGCCTGTCTTTCAAGGATAAACCTAATTAAATACAAAGAACACAATTTGAGATCAGGAGTCTTTTAGATGACGAATTTTAGGGCATGGCAGTTTTCAAGGGCCTGAGAACTATGTCAATGGGGGGAATGCCCACACCAATAAATTACAAATGTTTTGTAAGTATCAATGTATTAAGTACCCCAAAGTCATCTATTTAAATTACAAAATAATAATTTTAAATGGCCATACCCGCTCTTCCAGTCTAGCCAGCTGCTCTTTGTAGAAAGCATCCTGTTTTTTTAGCACTCTGTCTTTCTCTTCCAGCTGCTTAGCCTAAAAAAAGAAATGAAGAAAACATTAGATCAAGAAAAAGCAGAAACAGCAAAGTAAAAGTCAAATAAAAGTTGTAAGAAATAAATATACACAGTTGAAGATTCTGCAATCTAATAGGTCATTGCCTCAGAAAAACATTAATAGGAAGATGATTGCTGTATTAAATGTAAAGAATGAGCATACATTGTTGTTGGGGTTTTTTTCCTGTCTAACAGCTGTGTTCTACTTTGTCCCAACTTACTTGGAAATGTCATATTACAGCACTAGGCACATTGTCTTAATCACTTTAAGGATTATTATTAAGCATTTATGCTTATATGTTATTCAAAATACATTAATGTTCATCTTTGAATAAAATACTTGCTATACTTTTTAAAAGTATAAATAACGTATATGAATGATGAATTATTGTGAAGATCTTAAAAAAACAGAAAAGCATACTGTTACTTTTTCTCAAACTATAGTTTCTGAATCAAAGATCCAAGTCAGGGGTTAAAAATGTTTATTACACAAAAAATCTGAAGTTATCTAACACAGTTCTTCATCCTACATAAGGTCAGTGATCAAATATTTGCCAAATTCTTAAAGCAGGAAATGGCCCATTTAAATTCATCTGAGACCACTATGAAAAATAGTTACTTAGATAATAGTGACCAGAAGTCCTACTTCTGTAAAAAGAACAAAGTAAAGTGTCTATATACAAAAAGAAAGGTATTTAAAATAGCCCCTTGTCTGCATACCCCTCTATCCTCTTGCCTTCTATGACACTGTACCATTTTTGTTTTCCCGCTACAGGGCAATATACTGCAGCTCTGACTTCTTGATTCCTTTCCTTCTTTATCCCAAACCTCTAAATGTATGTATTTTCTGGCACTGCTCCTTCTCTCCAGTCCCTGTCCTGTATTTTAGGGTTCCTAATCATTCGTTGCACACAACTTACTCTTTCCTGCCTGTTCCTTTAGCTTGAAATGACTCGTCTAGTCTCACTTTGCAAGCATTAACTCAAAACTCAAAGAAAGCCTGATCATGCCAACTTTCTAAGGATTCCTATGTGCTAATCACTTTATGGCACCTCACACAGACTGGCTTATAATCATCTGTATCTGTTTCTTTACCCTATCTAGACCCAAACTGTTTAAGGGCAGAGAATACACCTTAATTCCAATTTATCTTTGAGGAAAAGCATAAAACATTAGCTTAAACCAAGAAGACAAAGTAATGTTTAATATCTTCCTCTCAATCTTAATTTAAAAATAAGGATTAAATGTTTCTTTGACATTGCAATTTTGCCCCTTTTTTGCATCCCCAGAGCCTAGCATAGTGCCTGGCAAATGACAGACTTTTAATAAATGCTTGCTGACTGAATAAATTTCCTCCCCATGTTACACAGACATAGGTTTCTCAAGATGATATAAATGCCCAAGTTTAGAATCCATTTATGTACATTACAGGTCTTTATTTCACAACTTACCTGGATTTCTAGATCCTGAAGCATGTAAAATAAAAATTTATAAACCATATTATGATATATGATTTTAAAAAGAAATTACTGAGAAATAGTTTACCAACATCTTTCAAAATACTAATCACAGAAGGCAATAAGTAAAATGTTTCCTTATTTAAACTTAAAGGACCCACTTAATTGGAGAAATGCTGAAAGATTTCAAAGAAAAGTTTATAAAACTGAGATAATGTGAATATATAAAAGTACATAAACATATTTATACAGTTAGTTACAAAATGCAAAAGAGCAAGCAATCTTGCCAAGCTGCCAAGAAGATAATCAAACCAGAGATGCCACAAACATACTAATACCTAACCAATACCTTTTTAATCTAAAGCAGTAACCTCCAAATCTCTGAATATATTCAAGTAGAAGATAGAGATTATACATTTATTGAATGAATGAATGAATAATTACTACCACTCTTCCTTTTCTGATATAGAAGGAAATTTTCCCATGATAAAAGAATTACAATCAGATTATAAAAAGAATGATTGTTTGGCTGCCAATATAAATTACATCTCCAGGGTTACCCTCCCAATCTTTTCAATAACCAAAAGGAAGAAGTAGTCTAGTATAGAATCTGAGAGTGGACAATTTTATAATTTCTTTAATAGTAGAGAGGATTTAGTTATAACAACCTGAGTTATATAGTATGGAAATCTTTCCTCTACCAAACCTTTAATGTATCATTATCTGCTTCCCTCTGCAACCTCATTAGATATCTGAGATTATCCACTATGGCCACGAAAACACTCGGAAATCAAACAACATTTCTTTTGTTCATACATAGTTATGTAGTCAAGTAAAAAATGAAAAGAGAAAATGTTATGAGCACTCCCATTTCATTATAACTATTCATAATGCTCACATTAATTCAGAAAGCTTTAGGTGATATTATTCAATACTATAAATGTATTGTTTGATCCTACAGATGGCACTTAGCCAGTCAGGAACTATAATTTGAATAGTTCATTGGAACATAAAGGATGTATAGCAATAACCTCATTCACCTTCCTACGATCTAATCCTTGGAAAATTTAAAAGCAATATACTTCAAAGGTCATCTATGTATAATAAAGACCAAAGAGAACGCGACCCTCAGCATCAGACAACAAAAAATATGTGAAAAGATCATACAGCTATCATATGAATTCAATACCAGAATCACTATTCTAAGATCCAAAGAGTGCATGCATACATACAAGTGATCTTATGCGCATGAGTGCACACACACACATGAATATGATTCTATGTATGTGTGGGAAAGGACATGAAAACAAAGAATATTGCTGCCATACTTAATTCTATTTCTTTAAAAACAATATGATGTTGAGGGAGAAAGTGACAGTAGATAACCTAAAACTTAAGATACTTATATTTATAAGAAGTAGACAGCTGTAGAAGAGAGTGAATCCTAACTCCATCTAAGGAACAAAATGAAATGGTAAACAATCTTATAGAAATTCACTAGACTAAAAACAATTGATTTAGTCAGGATTTGGCTGCTATTTATAATGTTCAAATTAAAACAAGGTTTTAAAGCAGAATTTATATTTTTTAACAGCATATCCCAGTAATACTTTTAAAAATATGAAAGCATTCTGAAGAGGATTTTGTGTGTATATATATATACACACATATATGCATACATAATATATATTAAAAATTGTACAGAAATGAACATATGTATATATGTATATGAAACTGATTTTTTTTAAACCAAAATTCATCATTCCTTCTTTTCAAGGCTCTATGTATTCATTCACTAGGCACAAAAGACAAATAATTTTATTTGGTTAGAGAACATAGATTAGTTTTATATAAGTCAACATGAAACCTTGAAGAATTTAATGAATTAAAATAAAATAAATTTTAAAAAAGCAAAACATTCTTTGGTTGATTCAAATTTCTCTAATTAGGGTCAAAATTTGCACATTTTTCTAATAGGAACTTTACCTTTACCTCTGTTTCCTTTGACGTGTTACCACAATTCCAAGTTTCCAACATGATAGCTCAATCTTCTTAGCAGTTAGGTGCTTTAGGACACAGGGCTAACCAAAAGTGCATACTATGTTCTTTTGAATACAGCGACATCACAATCAATGAAAATGATGTCATTATTTCTCAGTACTTCATATTTCAATACAAGAAATGTTAAGGCACAGATTTTGTCTTATGGAAAACCTTATTAAATTTAAACTAACCAGCCCCATTTAAAGTAGAGTTCCTTTAAATTTTATTTTTTAATTGTAATAGCTCAAAGTAGAAAAAACAAGCATTTTCTCCATTTTTAGACTGTCGTACTTTGGATAAATCAAATTATTCAGATGCTAATCTAAAACAGAACATCCAAGTGATTATAATTCCTGATTTCCTTCTTGCCCCGGTCAAACTTAAGAACAGATTTGAAACACATATGATAACTGTGAGATACGTTTCATCTTTCACAATGATATTATGGTTAATACATCAAACGCATGAAGAAAAACAGAATTGCTTATACAGGAAGATGAAACAATAAAAACAATGGCATTCTCCATAGAAGCGGGACTACAGGCATACAAGATTAATCAATGTACAAGAATTAAATAACTGACAAATAACATTTGTAATCAGAGCTTAAGTGAAGCAAATATCATCCAAAAAAACCTTAACAAAAACCTAAGAGATACAAATTACATTAAATGAATTCTCTGCTAGAATGCAAACTGGCTGCATAGCTGCATAACATGATCACTGAGACTATCAATTAGCCACAACAAAATAATTAACAGTAGGCATGTATTCAATTAACTTGAATGCTCCACTTTTGCTGTAAATAAGAAATTTATATGAGGTTCGCTGCTTCAAGTGGTACTAACAAAACTACTATATTTGGGTATTACATTCTATACCACTCCAGAATCACTTCAAAGGGGTAACAAATTAATTGCAACTTATTAACACATTAGCTTTTCAGTAATGGCAAAACTCACAGCCCAGTTCTAGGTTCAAAACCTGATTTTGTTAAAACTAACCTTTATGTATTAAACTACTACATGTATAAAAAGAACTCTTAGACCTAAGGTTCTTAACCTGAAGTATGTGAGCGTAGAAAATAACATACACACATACATATACAATATATACTTATGCATATACATGTGTGTATCAGTTTCCTATGTAATTCTATGTATTTAATTTTATGCATTTAAAAACACTGTCCTGAGAAGGGATCCACAGGCTTTACCAGCTTGCCTGAGGGAATCTGTAACACCAAAAAAAAAAAAAAAAAAAAAAAAGCTTAAAAATTTTTGTCTTAGAATGACACAGGATCTTGAATATAATTCCATCTAGGTAAAGCTGGTCTGCTGAAATAAATTCTCTTAAACAGAACAGAGCTCTGACTTATGTGTCAGGAGTTCAGTCAAGTAGGAAATGGGTTAGTAAGAAGCATCTCAACAGTAAAAAATTCTGTATTAGTTATTTCATGCTGATAAAAAGAATTTTAAATAACACTTCTCCCTTACTACTTTAACACACTAACTTCCTTATTAAGTATTTTCTGGGAAAATAGGTAACTAGGAAGAAAACCTCAACTTATTTGAGAGAAGAAAAATGGTAGAGTGAGACCAGAAATAAGATTTCAAATTGAAATAATGGTCATTGGAGATGAATCATCTATGACACAACTGCAAAAATGCAAAATTTAGAGAGATGAAGGTGTTGAGTTCATTTTTTAAAAAGAAAAAGTTTCAAAAAGTCCTCCCTCTTACTATAAAATTTAAAATTTATTAAATGGAATGAAAAGTCCTTGTTTTAGGGCTGATCTGAAGTTCTCATATTAACAGTTCATATTCATACAGCACTTAACGCTTTCTTTCCTGTACTCCCTAATCCAGCCCATCGGACCCTTCTCTGTTTCTCACTCATGGTGACCTCCATTCACAAACTTTACAGCCTCTGTAGTAGCTAGACCTCAGTCCCTCCTGACCTCTCCTCAGTCTTTCTCTTCCTTTTAAGATGCAGTCTGCGGGCACCATCTTCTGCATGAAGTTTTTCTGATAATCATAACCATTATTGTCTATACATGTCAATATATTTGCTTATGTGCATATGTTTTACTTATTTTTATGTACTGGCATGCATATGTATATGGCTCCCTTCTCAGAATATTTTAAAATACACAGATACATTAATATACACTCTTATACTTGTTATGTGTCCCCTTTCTCTCATTAAAATATAAGGTCACTGAGAACAGGAAATTGTTTTATTCTATATACTAGCCATTTTAAAAGCTGGGGAATAAAGTCAATTTTTTTTGTTTGCATTTTTGGGGGAAAGTTGGGGGAGAGCAGGGCAATTGGGGTTAAGTGACTTACTTGCCCAAGGTCACACTGCTAATAAGTATTATGTGTCTGAGTCCAAATTTGAACTCAGGTCCTCCTGACTCCAGGGCCAGTGCTCTATTCATTGTACCACCTAGCTGCCCCAATTCTTTCTTCATATATTACATTTTAAGATTCCATTTATACTCACAAGGTCCTGGCTCTGGAGAGTTAGAGGCCTTGAGTTCAAATACTACATCTGATGTCTACCCTGAACAAGTTACCTAACAGCCCTGAGCATCAATTTTCTTGTTTGCAAAATTATTAGACTAGATAGTCACTGAGGTCCAGGACAGCTTTTGGCCTATGACCCTATGATCAAAGCCCATGCATGTTACATGGCTTTATATATAGTGAAATACAAGATCTCTTATATACATATTAAAAATATTATGTAAAGTATTTAGAATTTATTTTTTTTAATGTGGAGCTGGACTCAGCTTTCTCTCCTCACTCACAATTTTCCCATGGTTTCTCCTCTCACTAAACTAACCACTTCCATATTGCATGCTGCAGTTTTTTTAAGAAATACACAGATGTACCTTATCTACAATGTGAAGAGATGTGGATGCAAGCTATATCATTTAGGAATGTAATCAGTACACTTTCATTTAAAGTCAGTTTAACTCAATTTGAAAAGCACTTCAATGCTTTATGATAATAAAGAATGCCCCAATTTAAATGTGCCTTAATGGTCTTTCTTAGATACATCTAGTTTTTCATCTAGTTCTTAACTTACATTAGAGCCTGCAAAATGGGTTTCAGGACCACAGATTGAAAGCTGGAAGGGATCTCAGAAGTAATCCACTCCTCATTTTAAAGACCCAGAGAGGTTAATAAATAGGGTCATATGTTTACAAAAGTATCTGAGGCAGGATTTGAGTCTGTCTTCCTGAATCCCACCCTGAACTGACCGTCAAAGAAATGACATTATGCTTTGACTCTGCTTCCTTCCTAGGGTCTCCCTTCAAGTGTCTGAGCTCCGCTCCAAATCTAAGTTCATTGCCGCTGCTATTTGAAGGGTCCCGGTTCTGCTTCATCTGCAGGTGGCCTTTGCAGACTTCCTCTGATAGTCCCATCTTGTGTTATCCCCAGCTGCTAGTGTTCTCCTCACCAAAGTAGCTTATATTTAAGAACTACTGTGTGCGTGTATGCGTGTGTATAAAAATAAATATAATAAAGGAAATGATATGAATCATCAAAGGAAAGAGAAAAGGTGTGTGGGAGCAATACAATATTTATAAAGTGAATATTTATAAAAATAAATATAATAAAGGAAATGATCTGAATCATCAAAGGAAAGAGAAAAGGTGTGTGGGGGCAATACAAAGAAACAATGGATTAATTATTATTAAATAAAAACCTACCTATTAAATAAAAAGCCAGGCACTGTGCTAGGTATTGTGGATACAAAGACAAAAAAGAAATAGTTTCTGTCTTCAACGGGCATACAGAATGAGCTGGACAAGGAAACAGCAAATACATATAAGAAATATGTGTGTGTTAAGCGTAGGTATTTTTATATATACTTGTACAAATATATACTTACTATACTTTCTTACATTATTTATATATTTCGTGTGTGTGTGTGTGTGTGTGTGTGTGTGTGTAAATAAAATGATGAAATGTCAGGGAGACACTAGCAGTTCTAGGGAGGGAGCTCTTGAAAGGAGTTCTCTAAGAGATGGCCCTTGAGCTGAGTTCTGAAAGAAACTAAGGATTTTAAGTGTTAGAAGTTAGAGAGGAATGTATTCTAGGAACTAGGAGAGACTATGTAATTGCACAGAGACTGGTAGTGAAATGGCAAATAGGAGGAACAGCAGGAGGGCTATTTGGACAGAACAATGAGATGTGAAGGAGTATTTAATAAGCCTGGAAAAGTAGCATAAACACAATTTGTAAAGTACTCTAATGTCAAAGAGTGGTGAAGGGTTTGAGGTGTGCTGAACCCTGTGAACTGCAGTGTCTGCCGAGGATTGCCCTGAGGACTGGACAAGGACCTGGGAGCTGTTTATCTCTGAGGACTAGACGAGAACTTGTCAGCTTTCTGCTCTTGAATCTAGGTGATTGTCTCGCAGATTCAGGAGGGAACTGGGACCAGGGAAGAGGATTCAGGGAATCAGAGAGACCACCCAGAGTCAAAATGAATAAAAGGCCTCGCCTTGAACTAAACTGAGGTTTGTTGGAAATCAAGGGGTGGAGGGTTTGTGTGGTTTTCTAAGAACTTTATTTGAAACTAAAGTTAATGGTTGCCCCATGAGTGGAAGATCAGTATATTGTGAATTGTTGATTGAATCTTTAAGTGTTAAGCTGGTTTCCCCCTTAGGGAAACCAGGTAATTCTTCTTTTGTTCCTTGTTCTAAATATTGTG
>CM053597.1:89331691-89350779 GCA_028646575.1 Pseudocheirus occidentalis | reverse complement strand
AGGTACCAGGGAGCTACTTGAGCTTTATGCACAGGAGGGACAAGTCTGACCTGGTGCTGCAGGGATATCACTTTGGAAGCCGTGTGAAGGACAGAATGAAGATGTTGTTTAGGTGTTTTGAGTCATGTCTGACTCTTCATGATCTCTTTGGGGGGAGGGATTTCTTGGCAAAGATACTAGAGCTGTTTGCCATTTCTTTCTCCAGTTCACTTTACAGATGAGGAAACTGAGGCAAATTGTTATGTGACATACCCAGGGTCACACAGCTAGTTAAATGTCTGAGGCCAGATTTGAACTCAAGGCTTCCTGACTTCAGACCCAGTGCTCCAACCACTATGACACCAAGCTGCCTCAGAATGGAGAGCAGGGAGACCAATTATGAGGCTATTGCAACAGTCCAACAGAAGCAGCCAGACGGCACAACGCTGGGCCTGAAATCAGAAAGCCTTGACCCTATATGACCTGAGAAACCTTTTAGATAACACTTGAGTAAGTTTCTCTACCTGTCACTCAGTTTCCTCAACTTTAAACAGGGATCATAACAGCACATACCCCTCAAGGTGTTGTAGGATCCAATGAGATTATACTGGTAAAGCATTTATCTTAGTGCCTGACAAAAAGAAAGCACTTCATGTTTATTCTCCTACCTTTCCCCTTTCCAGGTGAGAGATGATAAAGGGTTAGACCAAACTGAAGGGTGAAAAGGTAAGAAAATATAAGATATGTATGTAAGTAAAATAAAAAAACAAAACAAATAATTAGATATGTGAAGTGAGGAAAAGTGAAAAGCAGAGAATGACCCCAAGGTGGTGAATCAGAGTGACTGAAGTTTGGTGGTGCACTTAAAAACTGAGAAGCTGGGGCGGCTGGGTGGCACAGTGAGTAGAGCACCAGCCCTGGAGTGAGGAGGACCCGAGTTCAAATCCAGCCTCAGATAGTAGACACACGTACATGGGGTGTGACTTTGGCCAACTCACTTAACCCCAATTGCCCTCCAAAAAGCAAACAAACAAACAAACAAACAAACAAACCTGGGAAGTTATAAAGTGGGTAAGGTTTGGAGGAAGAGATAAATTCAGTTTGACACATGTTGAGTTTAAGGTGCCTTTAAGACATTCAGTTAGTTATGTGGGACTGGTGCTCAGAAAAGAAATTAGATTTTGAAATACAGATGTGGGAGTTAGTTGCATAAAGATTACAACTGAACTTATGGAGTCTAATGAGACCAATGAGAGTGAGGATATGCAGAAAGAAGAGGAGGAGCCGGGAAAAGTTAGAGTTTAACCATTAGAGAATAGATGAGCATTCAAAAATGGAGACTGAGAAAGAGTAACCAAAGTTATAAGGAAAATCAAGAGAGCAGTGTCCTAAAAACGAAGAGAGTGTTAAGTATCCTGCGGTCAGCACTATCAAATGTCATTTGAGGAGTTGTCAAGAAGGACAAGTGAGAAAAAGCTGTTGGTTTGGGGAATGACTTGGAAAGTTGAAAAATTTCTTAAGTAAAACTTAAAGGCATTGAGAAATAAGGGAGAAAAGCAGAGGCAACACATATAAAAAGCTTTTTCTAAAAAGTTTGGCTATCAAGAAACCTACAGGACATCAGTTTGAAGGAACAGTATATTCAACTGAAGATTTTTTAAAATGGGGAAGACTTGAACATGAAACAGTTTAAGCAGCTAAGGAGCCAGAAGGACCATATATACTGAAGTGATTCCCTGTGTTAGAGAATGGGGTAGGAATCATTCCCAGTGTAGCTGTTTTGTGATATGAAGGCACAAAAAAACTACTAGAAATGACTAGTGAAGTGAAGGTGAAGAGAATGTACTCTGAGAGGACAGTGATAGTTTCTGGCAAGGAGATCCTAAGTTTTCTTGGGGAGGTGAAGGCATTCTGGTTTTGATCTGTGTGTGTCTGTTTTCTTTGGCTAAATACTCTCCCCCCTCCACAACAGTAGAAGGCAGGGTTGTCAGGTGGATGAAGTATTAGGGCCCCCTTCAAAGACACTAAGGCAGCAAAAAGGCTAAAAATAAAATTAATAGCTCACATATACCTAAAAATGTATTATGTAGGAAATTATGTAACATTTCGTATTTAATTTTTTTCCAAGGAAATAAAAATTTCAAAAAGTGTTACAAATATTTGCTCTTTTTCATCAATTTCCATAACCTCTATAGGAAGATCTTTATTATAACGTACAAGATACTTAACTTTTTAGTCCCAGAGATTCATTCTATTCCAGCTTACAGAGTTTTAACAATAAAAAATAATATAATGATTCTGTCTCCTCCATAAGGGGTTTTTTGTTTATTCACTTAAAAACAGTATTACTAAAAATGGATCTACTCAGTCTTCCACAGTATCTCAAGTAAGAGGTTCACTCACTCTTCTCTAATGAAATAAACCTTAACAATACTTACAAAGACAATAAATACACACAAATGTACACTACCATAAAGAAAGAATATTAATACATAATGGAAAAGTTAGTCATCAAGCCAAAAATGGGTACTGAAAATTGAACAAGCAAAGCTCTTGATCAACTGCTGGCTGCAGAAAATATTGGATAAACTATTCCAGAGGTGCTTCGCTTTAGAAAATTTAATGCTTAATAGGAGTTCAGCCGATTTAAATTCTGCACTATAAAAAATTCTGCACTATAAAACTCTTTTATGTATAAGATACATAAAAGAAACTAATTGAGTGAAACTTCTCTGATAAGTTAACTTAAGAGGGAGAAGTAAGGCGCCTTTATTTATCAATCTCAACTATTTGCTGCAAGACGGATTGGTAGGAAGCATCTTTACTCTTACAGTGGGTCAAATGACACCTGAATGCTTGCAACCATGTGAAAAACAAAATGGTCTGCAGTTACTGTGATATAGGAAAATACAAACATAGTAATTACTCCTAAATATTTTTGTCAATCTTTTTCATGTTGGCGTTTTGCCCATTCTTTTGAGAATTTAATCTTTACTTCAAAGTATATATACAATTTTGTTGTACCACCAATGTTAGACATGGCAGAAATACTCTGACACAGGAGTGGAGTCTAACTGCATCTCTTTGTGCCAAGGTCTTTGGTGCCATGGATTTTACATAGCAGACAACAACAGGGAAAAGTATTTACTAAACAAGTTCTGAATTTCTTTAACTTTTAACTCAGATTACTTATACTTGTTCCATTTAAATTCCGAAAAAAAAAATACCAAAGAGTAAATGTGAAATATTTCTACTCTTGAAATGTGTTTACTTCTCCTATATCAAATCTTATATAAGAGGCCTTAAAAAAAAAACCTGTATCCAATAACACATATTAAAGATGACACAATCAAGTTCAAGACAAGTTAAATGTCTTATTCAAAATTACAGTCAAATAATCACAGTTAGACCTACTGAATAGTCCTAGCCCTAGCTATCCTCTCAGTCCATTGTTCTTCTCAGTACAGAAAGATGGTTTTCTTGGAGCTTTTACACCTTTATCATAGAATCTAAAAGTTGGAAAAAACCTTGCAGTCCATCTGTTCCAATCTTTATTTCTATAAGAAATCTTTCTCCAACATCCCTAATACATAGTTATCCAACCTTTGCTTGAAAATCTCCACAAAATAAGAGCTCGCTGCCATATTGGAGCATCCATTCCCTTTTTGATGAACTCTAATTGTCAATAAGTTTCTCCTTATGTTAAACCCAATCGGTCATGTTACAACTTTCCCCAATACCCTTTTTCCTCCCTCTAAGGCTAGGCAGAACAAGTTGTATCTCTTTTTACAACATAGCTCTTTAGACAGTTCAAGCCTGACTAATATTATTCTCTCCTAAGTCTTGTCTTCTCTAAGCTAAACTGCCTTGGCTCCCTCAGCTTTTTTTCCTCTGGTGTTTTCTCACAATTTTGAGTGCTCTACTTTATTGATTGCCTTATTGGTACCCAAAGATGATAGTCTTCAAGATGTCAAATGCACAAGGCAGTAGAGCAGAGGTATTTCTCTCCTTCTTCTGAATTCTATCCCTTCTTACCACAGTCTATCTTAAAGCAGAATCTTAAAATAGATCTATTTGTCTAGTTTGGAGGGGACTAAGAGTCCATTAAAATGCCCAGATCTTTCACACAAACGATGATATGTGTACAGTTCCTCTTCCTTACTTGTGAAATTGATTTTTTTTTATTTCAAGCATAAAACTTGACATATATTACTATTAAATTTCATCTCACTTAATTCAGTCCACTATTCTAGTCTGTCCAGAATTTTTTTGGATTCTCATTCTTTCACCCAACATATTAGTTATTATTCCCAGCTTCCTGCCATCTATAGCTCCATTAAAGCCACTGTTAAAAATGTTAAATAATATTTGGAAAGGTTTCTGAAGCACTCTACTCAAGATCTTCAAAACTGAGACTGGATATTAATGGCCACGCTTAAGGTCCAAGTACTCAAGTAGATCTAAATCTAACTGAGTGCATATCACTCAAAACTGTATCTCATCATCATATCCAAAAGGATACTATTTGAAAGGATTCTGTTAAAAGGCTCTACTGTAGTGAATTTTATTAAATATAATGATGTGTCAATAATTGTTCTCCAATACTAAACATTATGTAAATAGGTTTGCTCAATTGATAATATCAAATTTAAATTTCAGCCTGTCCTCTTTTGTCCTCCACGAAAGAAATAAAAATGTTAAGCGACTTCTGAACCACAGATGCAAATTCAAACTAGACTTTAAAGATAAAGATGAAATTTAAGAATTGAGAGGGACTTGAAAAGTCATATGTAAAATGAAAAAAGTATTCTCTCTACAAAAATCTGACAAGTGACCAGCCACCCTGTCCTTAAGGGTCTGAATCTGTGTGACTTTAGGCTAGTCATATAATGTCTCTGAACTTCAGTTTCCAGAGATGACCTCTGAGGTTCCAATTTGTTCTACATATATAATCCTATGATTTTCCACTTTCAACTTTAGGATGGCTCAAATTGTTAAGAAATTTCCCCGAGGGTGGCTAGGTGGAGGAATACAAAATACAAAATCAAAAAATGTGGAGGAATACAAAAGCCAGAAATACCAAAGCCTTTCATTCCTCCTTCAGAAAAACTAAGTAACTATTAGTTACTAATAATGGATGATAGTCCAAATTTAGACTGTCATTTCAGCTCTATACAGTACAATGTTTTAAATCATAATACCTATAGATAAAGGTGAATATTTTAAGCTAATAATTCTAATTCTTCAACAACGAATGAGTGTATCTCACATAAGCCTATGACTTTTGTAGTATATGTTTCAGACAAATTATTTATATGGTCAGGAGCCACTCAAAAATTTCACCATAAAAATGAAGAGGGTGCCCAAAGAGGGTTAGGGTTACCCAAGACCCCAAAATACCAATATACCGGGTTCTGGGGAAAGAATTCCACTTAAGTCTCCTCAGCTAAAGAAAAAGTAAAGTTTATTGAAAGATGAAGTTCGCCATATGGGGCAGACTCTTAAGGAGCCAGTCTATGCTAGGTTGTTCCTGGGTTTGGATCTGTGATTCCAGATCACAAACAATCCACCATATTCCTGCAAAGATCAGCAATTCATCTGTAATTTATAGTTTTAGAAAATTTCCTGGGGATAGTTAAGTAACTTCTCCATAGTCAGATCTAGTATATGTTGAAGACAGAACAAAATCCAGACCTTACTGATGCAAGGTCATGATCTATCCACCATACTGAGGTACCCTTCAAACAAGTTTTTGTCCAGATTTAATATTTCTAAGAGTATATTTCTTTCATTCTATATTTAAAAAAGAAAAGAATCTACTGTCTAATATAATGGGAGGATGTCATAGAGTTAAAAAGTTTAGAATTAAAGTCTAAATTTGTTAGACATAGAAAATATTCAGACAAAAACGAAGAATATTAGAATTTTCAAGCCCAGGTAAATTTAGAAATTATCAACATTTTACAGAGTTAATAGTCCCAGATAGACTGATTTCATCAAGGCTCAATAGTAGAGAACTAGGTTACTTTAATGCTAATTCTTTCTAATAAACAAAGCAAGTTAGGTAAGTTCAGGAAAAATCAACAGGTTGATCCCAGGTGGCAGACTGAGGATTAATACCAAAGCATGAGAGTTGGAAAAAATGTTCACAGTGCTACAAAATAATTCCCAATAGCCCACAGGATTGACCACCTTAACTTCAACTCCACTGGGGAAATAGTGGAAGAAAATGAAAAATAAATTGTCCATTTAATAGAGGAAATAAACGGGAAAAGAAAGTAAAGACTTTCCCTATAAAGCAAGACATATTGTGGAGAGTAAAAGATAACTAGAAAATATATCATAATTGGAAATTAACAGAATTTAGTGTGACAAGGAACATGGGTATATATCTAGTCCAACTTCCAAGGTGGGTGGGTGGGGGGAGAAGAAGAAAAAGTTTAGAGCTAGAGTCAGTAAATAAAGACCCAAGGATTTTTTTACTCTAATACCCATATTCTCTCCACTATACTATGTTTACACCACTTATACCACTTACACCCCTTTAAAAGTATGATACCTAACAGTAATTCTCTAATTCTTAGACATTTTCTGTCAGGGTACATACACAGAGATAAACCAAGACACGGATTAAATGAATCAAGAAGAAAAGAAAACAATCTTAAATTAGATATAAATTGTTCAGTTACTCTGTGGTCAAGTTAATCATCAAAACACACTGGAGAGCATTTATAGTTATATAAGGACAATAAATGGGATTTAGGACCTCCCTATACTGGTTCACAAGCTAAGACAAACCATGATGAGGAAGACAAACATATGAAGGACACAGTGTATGTTCCACAAAATAAGCAAGGGGAGTTCACAAGACAAGCATTTCAATGATAAACATGTTAAAAAAAAAAAAGTCACAATTCACTAACTAGGACAAAAGCAAAACTTTATTTTAAATTTTTTATTAGTCTCTAAAATACAGGATATTAGCCAGGTGTGTTCTATTTGATAAAGCACTGAATGCTTTATGATCCTCATTATTTGTCAACTTGTACAAAATTTCCAGGCCACAGTAGAGAATTAGCTTTTTTTCTAACTGAGCTAAAAAGAAAGACGGCTTGCTTTGAAAAATGGTTACCACCTGCTATTAATCTGAAACAGAAAACAAGCAGCATAATGACATTCAGCAGGTTGACACTCATAAAATATAAGTCATCCCCCCCACATTTTTTTAAAGAACAGTAAAAATGACATTTTATGATCTTCTGCAAAATTTTTTAAAGTTCTAAGGAATAGACTTATATTTTACGAGTAATACATAGTGTATGCCACATGAGATTATTAAAACCAGCCATTGTGCTCCTGCAGTGTGACAAGCCTGGTTTAAGCGCTGAAGGAATCCCCCCAGCCCCTCCTCTTTTCCCTTTTTTCCTTTTGTCTGGTGTCAGATGAGTACAGTGGTAATGATGACATGATCAAGGAAGAAGTGACTACTGGCTGAGAATGTCTATAAAAAGACAGACAAGCTGTCCTCCCAACAAGCTCTCTTTTGTCCTTCTGAAGCTTTTTATGACCTGAGGTAGCCTATATCCTCTAGAGATGAAATGTAACATAAAAATATTAATTAACCTATTCTGCAAATTGCTCTTGTAATACTTTCAAAAACTTTCCCCACTCTATGCAAAGATGCTCATCCTTATTTGTGCATTTAACCAAAATGGGTAAAGACTGAAATGAAACTATACATATATTTCAAAAATCCTAAAAAAAAATCAAGCTATTTTATTATGAAATATGTCCCAGAACGGGCAATGACACACTGAAATGTGCATTTGTTCCCATGAACATACTAACATGTTTTAATATATTGCTCTGTTAATATCCTAGTCAGAGAATCACAGATTTGGAGATGGAAGGAAATTAAGAAGCCACCTCTAGGACAATTCTCTCACTTTACAAATGGGAAAATTGAAGCCCAGAAAGGTAACTGGTTATGTCCAAGTTCACATAAGTCATATTATTAAATGTAAGATCTGTTTCCAGAACCAACATTTTTCTTTCACTACATTCTGCTGCCTCCATTTGACTTGAATGTCATTACTTCAAATTAAAGCATTAACTCATTCAAATGGACAAGTATTAAGTATTACACCTACTATGTGTAAGAATTTATGCAAAGTCAAAACCACAACATGTTCTACCTTCAAGAGGCCTACCCACTACTGTGGGGATACAATATACACAAAAATAAGTAAATACATAGCAATATAGCGGTGAGTGCTAATAGCTGAGAAGATCAGAAAGGGCCTTGTGGGAAGGACAGCATTTTGATCTGCAAGGAAGCATGAGATTCAAGGGCTACAAAGAGCAGTTTAATATCTCAGGGAATACCTTGTGTAAATTCAGCAGAAGGAAATGGGATATGGTATATGGGGGAAGGTAGTTTCCTTCACTTAACAAATACAGAATGTCTACTATAGGCAAGATGTTATGTATGTTCTACGGACACTTTAAAGATATAGAAAACATAGTCCCTGAATTCCAGGAGATTACAATGTAGTGCAGGCGCTGAGGAAGACATGTATAAAGGTAACTAAAGATATCTTATAGATGTTACATGAATGGTACAAACAACTATTACCATAACAATTTAGGAGAGGGAAAGAACCTCTCCACCAGAGTGGAATCTCTGGAAACTTCATGGAGGTAATTAATAGGACTAATAGACTCACTAATAGACTTGATTATTAAGTTTTCCTTTCAGTTCTTTGAAAATTTCAGCATATTTGGATACAGGTAGGGCTCCTGGGGAAAGAGACTGAGAAGTGACAGTTGACAATAGGAGCCACATAGAAATACTGCATTATAGGGCGATGTTGTCCAAATCCAAATAGCTGAGAATATACATCAATATTTGATTAAAGCAACAAGAAACGGTCAAATAATATTCTGCCGACTTTTTTAATGAGGCAGAGAAAGAAAACGGACACAAAATGGTGATTAAAAGCTTCAGTACATTAAAAGGGGCAAACTTCTAATGTCTGGAAAATGTGCATATATTGAATTCTGTTGTGTTTATAATGAATACCTGTTGTCTAAGGATACCAGATAAACAGTGTTACTGAATATATGTTATGAGGGAAAACAGGAATTTTTCCATGGGCAGTTAAAATACTTGACAAATTCAGGAATCAAAGTTCAGCTTATTTTTTCTTATTATGAAAGACATTCATTTATTGGCTTAATACACTTTGACTGAATTATTCCTTTTAAGAAAACTGTTAAATAAGCTTAGGTCCCTAAAGCCAAATTCACAAATGCCTAATACCCCACCTTTTCAGGAGGTCAGATTTGAGGAAATCTAAACAATTCCAGGATACAAGTGCAAACGTGGAAGTTTTAGGACAACTGTTTCTGACTGTGATGGCTTTCAAAATCCAAGCATTTCATTTTCTGCAGAAGTCTGGAAACAGGTTAAGAAAGGAGATGGGCTTATAAGAAAGGAGAAATTAAGTTTAATCACTTAAATTTGGGCCAGCAGAAGTAAAAGAAGGGGGGAAGAGGCAAAGTGAGAAAATAAAACAATGGGAAGAATGGAAAAGAAAAAAGATAGAAGATAAGAACATGATGCCTTAAAAAGAACTCAATAAACCCAGAAGTCTCTTAATAACATGCATCACTATAGTAGAGCACAGTATCAAAACACGTGAGTAATAATGACCCTAAGTCAACAAGAAATGGCTAAATTACATTCACTGTGCTTTGTTTAGGAAGACAGAGGAGTGTATACTACATTTTAAAAAGTTATCCATCCAAAATACTTGTGTTCACCTTATGGCTGCTCTCGGAATAAGGTATAATGCCTTTAGTTAAACAAGGAATAGACAACTGTTTCTTTCCTAAGAATTTTGGCATAGTCCTTATTTATATAGTACAGTAAGGCTATAGGAGAATCAAGTGAAAAGGGTTCCCCTTTATCTGATATTCAAATGGTGACTTCAATTGCTGCTTATCTAGGCTGGGTTGTACTATTTCTTTCCAGAAAAACTTAGGGGCCCTTATTCCAAAGACTTCAAAAGAGTTCTAAACTAAATCCTTCAGTCTCACTTTTGGGAAGCCATGAAGGATCACTTTCTGTAAAGAAGTTTTAAAATAGCTCAACCAATTATCTGACTAAAATGGGTTATCTGAAGTGACTTGTGTACAAGGCAGAGGAATGGACAGAGATGATTTTTCAAGTTTCTTCTTCTGAAACTCTGTGTCCATGTATCTGATACTTATACATGGCCTCAAGTAGATATTTTTCCTTTGAAAAATGGACAAGGGAACGTGTTTCAGTACTAACTCATTTTAGACAGACTGTCTTAGATATCTTGGAACCTTATCATAAGTTTAACAATGATCACTCAAACATTTTACTAAAAATTATCCCCAAATGTAAGAAGTACGAGTATTTTAATTTTTGCCCTTTTAGCACAGCGCCTGACAAAGAGAAGGCATTTGATAAATGCTCCCTGAATGGTTTTATAAATGGTATAAAACATTAAAACCAGTCAATTTTTTTCCTTTTTTTTTTTTTTTTTGCTTTTTGGGGGGCAACTGGGGTTAAGTGACTTGCCCAAAGTCACATGCCTGGTAAGTGTGTCAAGTGTCTGAGGCCAGATTTGAACTCAGGTCCTCCTGACTTCAGGGCCACTGCTCTTTCACTGGGTGACCTACCATTCTCCAAACCAGTCAATTTTTAAAAACAATTTTGTATTATCTTTTATCTCAAAGACAAGGCCTAAGGTAGTTAAAGTTACTGATATGTATAATATTACCTGCAAATCAACTGCCCAATAGTACAGTCAGATTTGTAGCTCCTCTGAAATTTGTGCTTGCCATTTAGTGAATTAGGATATGACTGACCAAATCATTGTTTCATCTATATAACCAACAGCATAAAAACAGAATACTTAAGAAGAGAGTGCTGTCAAATCTGTCCTGAAATCTGTCTGAAATCCTGAAAGCAGGATTTCAAAAACAATGCTTTAGGATAGCTTGGCTTTTTGGCTGAATGTTTATAGAAGTGTTAACTCTAAAACAGTTTATGCTTTTGTCCACTTATATACATTCATTGGCTTGGGAACAATCTATGCCTCTAAAGTATGCATCTGAAGCACTAAACATTTCTGGTAAAACAGCTATGGCTTGTAGTCCTCCTCTCGGGTTAGCTGAGATAGCAGTTTTCTAGCTATCACTTCAAATTTTGACTAGTAAGAAATCAATTTAATGAGGCACACACAGTGGAAAACAAAAAAATATAAGGGATAAAAATTAATAACTAACCTGAAAAAATATTTTAGCTTTTATTTCTTTATGAGTTATCTCTAAGTAAATTAAGGTACCAATGTTAAGAATATTTTTGTCTGCTTATAAACAGTCAAAATTGAAATCATAGCAAATTTTAACTGTCGAGTCAAATTTACAACTCTTTTCTAAAGCAGCATTAATAATTTGCATTTCTATGTATATTATGCTGCACGATCAAAGCAAATATTAACCAAACCCAACATATCTTTGACAGAGTTATCAACCCCATTTAATAAATGAGCTGAAGTTAAATTGTATAACTTTACTTAAACTCAAACCAGAAAAGTATTCAGCAAAAAGAAAAAAAATTACAGTTACTAAATTACAAAGACTGTATTATTGAGTTTATTACTTTAAAATGCTATTTAAGAACTTGTTGTTAATTTTCCTGAAAAATAAATAATACACTCTCTAGTTCTTGGTTTCCTCACTTTTAAAGAAAAACAGGGGTGGGGAGTGAGACTTAGGTGTTCTCTACAGACCTTTCTATATCTGACAATCAATGATTTCAATGTTATAAATGATAGGTTACTAGGTTAGTCTACAAAATGTAGATATTATATATATATATATATATATATATATATACATATATATGTATAATGTAACTAAAAATTGTGCACTTGTTATTTTAAAAAGCAGAGAAAGCATTACCATAAGAATGTTAGCAATAAAATAGAAAACAGAATCTAAACTTTATTTATTTATTTATTTGTTGGCTGTGAAAGCTGGTAATTCTCTGGAAAATCGGAGTGGGATGTCTGGTCATTTTTATATGGATTCATGATGATGCCATTGGCTCGTTTTACTATTATGTCATTTTAACTGAAAGTTTTTCTTTTTCATCACAGAAACATCACTATGCTAATGTTATTGAGTCATAATCAGAATCATATTAAAAAATTTTGTCACACTTAATTAGGAAAAAGTTGGAAAAATAAAAGGGGGAGTAAGGGAAGAGGGTGTAGAAGTTTTATATATGTGCCTGAGTAAGAGTTTGCATGAGGCAGGAACTGTTGTTCGGTCATTTCAATTGTGTCCAACTCTTCCACGATTCCTTTTCAGATTTTCTTGGCAGAGGAATGAGTTGTTTGCTATTTCCTTTTCTAACTTGTTTTACTGACTAGGAAACTGAGGTAAACAGGGTTAAGTGACTTGCCCAAGTGACACAGTTGGTAAGTGTTTGAGACCACATTTGAACTCAGGTCTTCCAGATTGTCTAGAGCTCTATGCACTGAGCTATCTAGCTGCCCCTGAGACAGAATTAACTAAACTAAGAAAGAAAAGTGTTAAGAGAAAAGTCACTTGCTTAACTCCCTACTTTTAAGATCTGGCATTCTGCCTGGGTTCAGCCTGTTCCCAGAGTACCAACAGCAATCACCCCTGCTCAGTAATCAATGATCTGTCTCTCAGTCCAACTTCCTACACTCACCTATTCTCTTCAACAAATACTGTTATAAAAGACTGATATCAGCATAATCACAGATGGGAGCACTCCTTTTCAAAAAGTAACATACTACTATAGTTCTATAAATAAACTTTAAGTCCATAAAACATTTGTCTCTTCTCTTATTTGTCAGTTCTATTTTATTCTTTTAAAATAAGAGATCTCCAGTATTCTATTATACTTTAGCACGGCAACATGAAGAATTTATCCATGTTCAATGTTTCAGATGCCATGGATGATTCATTTAGTTTTTAAGTAATTCAATGTTTTATTTAGTCTACTTGCTCAGAGTTAGGAATGATATGACATCTGCAAGATATGTAGCCAGTTCCCAAATTTCATTTAGACTTCATCTGAATATGAACACCCTCCCATCCATAACTGGTTCAGATGTGGCCAGACAGATCTGGCCAATCCAAGCTGAGTATGACTAATTAGGAATAAATAATTTGTTTTCTTTTCTCATTTACAAGTAAATACATACATTAAGATTAAAATCCTCAAATCCAGTAAAGATATTCAATGACCATATATAACTGATGACAATCTCTGGCATACTAAAACAGAAACTTTTTGGAGTCTAGGTGATCAGAAACAGAGTCCAAAGTGGCAAATTTCACTTAAGATGAGACTCAATCTTACAATCAGTTGGTGAAGATGTACTTCCACAACCAGCACCACCACCACCCCTAGCAGAATTTCTCCTGAAGAATGAGAATTATTGTTGATATAAGGTATTTTGCCATAAAAGCTACCAAAGAGAAAAAATGAAGACTGAAGATCACACTTCTAGAAAGTATCCTTGGCAAGAAGAACTGTCGGTGATTTGCAATAACTGACTTTCTCCTATGGTGGATAACTGCTTTTCATACTGTTAAGGAACAAGGTCAAGAGCCTTTAAGAAATGCCTTTCTACTTTCTAGGTTATCAAGGAAAAAGAAGCACACCTTGAAAAATGGAACAAGAGATTAATGGGAGAGAGGATGAGAGAGGAAAATGAGGGGAAGGGGGAGATACTGTGCAAAGCTCTATGTGCAAATATCTCATTAGATCTTCACAACAACATTGTGAGGGAGGTGCTATTATCCTTACTTTGTAGTTGAGGAAACCGAGGCAAACTGAGGTTAAATAACCTTCTGAGGGTCACACAGTTAGTGTCTACAGTCAAATTTTAACTCAGGTCTGAAGTCCAGTCACAGTACTCTATCTAATACTCTACCAGCTGCCTTTAGAAAAGGAGAACCATGTGTATTTCACAGCAAAACGGTCAATATAAAAGGGAATAAATGTTGGGTCTAGAAAGGCAGGCTGGTATCAAGCTGTGAGAAGTTTAAATGCCACAACAGAAGAGCATGTATTGGGTCTTAGCAGTAATAGCATGCCAATGAAATTTATTGAGCAGGAAAATTATATGATAGGACTTCTGCCTTAGGAAAACCACTTTGGCAGCTGTAGGAAGAATGGATTAGAAAGGGAAGAGTCTAGAAGAAGAGGAACCAACTAGTAAATTATTGCAACAGTACAAGACATTAGGGATTGCTTTAAAATATGGAAGGAAAGAAAAGAATATGTGTAAAAGGTGTGGAGCCTAAAGGGGACTACACAGGGAAATAAATGTTGAAAGACTTGACAAGTGACTGCATATATACAATGAGAAAGAGTGAGGAGGTGGCAAGCATTATTGTGAAGCTGAGTGACTGGAAGTCAGGCCGTCAGGCACTGGATGTCCCTGAAAGAAAAGGACAAATTTAGAAAAGGAACAGACTTGGAGAGAAAGCATAATACCTGTCACACAAGAGTTGCCCAATAAAGGCACACTAATTGATCAGATGTAGAAAAGAGGATGGTGCAAAAGAAACAGAATCAACCAAAAAATGCCAACTGGCTGGATACTGGGCAACAACTGTCTCAGATTATAATACTACATGTTACAAACACTGTAAATATAGGGTAGAGGATAATCGAAAAGTTTCTAGTTTATGAATTTTTCACAGTTTCAAAGCTATTTAAGTTACTTCAATTTTTCTCATTTTAAACCTAAGAAAGATCTATCTTTATTCACTATCATCCTTCAACACTGAGAGAATGAAAACAACCAGGAATAAATAATTTAAACAGCTAAAAGTTTTATTGAGTTTTGATTATAGCAGGGATTTGAAATTTATTTCAACTCTTAAGGACTTCTTGGGGAAAAAAAGAGGGGGGTTGAAAGTCATTGTGGAATATAGTCACAATTATTATATAGTCAGAGTTCAAAATGTAAGGAGAATTTTTAAAGTAATTAATTTTTCAAGGACTACAAATTCATTTCAGTAGAATCTACAAATATTTCAATATGAAAATAATCTTTTAAGATACCAATAGAAAACATTTATGGGGTATGTACCTACAAAGCCTGTTAAGACCCAACTTCCATCTCTATCTCATCTCTAAAAAATAAATAAAAAACCACCACAAAGCACTCAACATCAATAATACTCAGCTATCTGAGTGCACATGCCTTGAAAGAGATCTAAGGAAGCAACAAATTAAACTAGATCCTATTTCTTTAAGGTCCACAAGTGAAAAGAACCACTAAACACTGGTGGTGAAACTGTGTTCCTTTGATCTCTGTTGTAACAGGAAAGTAAAATGACATGTTCAAATGAAAATCATTTATAATGGATGAAAGAAGGTCTACACTTTCTTTGAATTAGATCTATTTGGGAAGAAAAATGGTGAGAAGGCTGGGGGAGAAAAAAAATCAATCTTAAAACTACAAAATAATTCTTGTAAAATAGTAATATCAGTAGCAGGGGGGTCAAGAAGTTGGAAGTAGGAGAAAAGGGTATATAAGAAATAATTCAATGCACATATCAGAACAAGGAAAGCTGTATACTTAGCTTTCTAAAAATAAGAAAGGAGGTGTTATAAATTTTGGCATAAATAATTTTAGCAAGCACTATTGATTCTACCTTGGTGGAAGTGTATCAGGATGCTGATATTTCATCAATTATTTTGTGTAATTGTAAAGTTTTGGGTTATTTTTAAATTACTCAATTCCATGAGATAAAAATGATAAATTTATTGTTCACAAAGAGCACATTTTCTAAGAAACCAGAAAATAACAGGGTAGTAATGTTTCAAATGCTTAAGAAGTCTCTGTTTTTGTTTCTCCATTGTCCCCCCAAGTTTCTACTATTTAGACAACTACCCATTCCTCCCTTCATCTCCTCACCATACATATGTTATACAACCTCTGGAGTGAGTACCCAACTTAGTAATAACATTTCTGTTTTATATATCACCCTCCCTATAGAACACAGATTCATAAGTTTTTCACCATTTTAACAATACCAATATCAAGCTTCTCCTCAAAATTTCTTAGTCTAAGACATAAAAGGTCTGAATTATTATAGAATATGAAGTTATCATAGAATGATTATTCAAAACCCAGAAATATAGATCTTTTTTCAGCACACCTAAGATAAAGTAAAAAAAAAAAACCTGCTCTCCCAAATACAACTATTATCTACATAGCAGAGTCTAACATAATGCTACCACTACATGCATACCCCTACCCCTGTTACTCTTACTCTTGTATTTCAGCAAACATGAATCTTCATTCCACTTTGTTTTTTCTATTTGTATTCCCAGTACTTAGTATGATTTCTCTTTGATTCATTCAAAACAAATGATAGTCTTTGCGACTGCACCACTGAAAATGAGTTACAATATAAAATTATAAATTTACAATAAAATTGAGGAATTCGACACTCTTCACAAAATATCTCCATGAACTACACCAGGAAGATGAATATAACTTTGCTTTAAATTTACTCATAAAAACTAGGAAACCTTGCATTTATGTCTCACAGATTTTGATGGGATAAAACTAGGTATTTATCTTTTGATCTCACAACTTGATTGCTAAACTAGAAGCATCCTACATTACCTTCAAAGTGAATGCTTAACTGTGAGAAAATAATTTGAAAAGAATATGCAGCAATTTACCTACTTGGAGACCTGCTGGATCTCATTTTAAAGGTTTGTTACTTGTCTAAACAATTATTTTATGTCCAAGAGATATGATTTTGGATTTCAAAGGAATGGAAGAAAAATGACCTAAACTCTAAAACAGTGGTCTTCAACCTTCCTAATGCTGCAACCCTCTAATACTTGTATATGGGTGTATCTCTATGTGGGCCAACACACCTGGAGACAGGTAGAGGAGCAGAAATATGTTTTCCGATGGTCTTAGGCGACCCCTATGAAAGGGTCGTTTGACCCCCAAAGGGGTCGCAACTCACAGGTTGAGAGCCGCTGCTCTAAAAAGAAGTATTATTTTTCAAAATGAGTAACTATTAAAATGGTAATTCAGTTTTTCAAAACTGACAATCTTGGATTTAGGAATATTTTAGGAAATGAGAATTCACATCTATTGAAATGAATTCAAGACTGATTTTTACAACAATCAGGAGTTAAAGTAACTGCAAAGGTCATAAATGATTCACCAATGGAAAAACAATAGTAAAACTTTTTTTTAATCAAAAATTTGTCAGATATCTTCAAGATGTCATTCTTCATAAAAAGATTTTGGTTTAAAAAAACGGGTTCTCCAAATCAAAGAAAAATATTTACAGCAGCTCTTTTTATACAGGCAAAGAAATAGAAATTGCAAGGATGCTCATCAATTGGGGAATGGCCAAACAAGCTGCAGTATATCATAATAATGGAATAATAATATTATTTCACAAGAAATTAAGAGAAGGCTGATTTCAGAAAAACCTGGAAACAAAGTCTTACATGAACTGATTCAAAGTGAAATGAGCAGAAGCAGGAGAACATTGTACACAGTAATAACAATATTATACTATGATCCACTCTGAATAACTTTGCTATTCTGAGCTATAATCCAAGACAATTCCAAAAGATTCATTGATGAAGAATGCTATCCACCTCCAGGGAAAGAACTGATGGAGTCCAAATGGAGACAGAATTTTATTTTTTGGTGTATCCTGCCCCTACCCCCACCTCTATGTCTTCTTTCAAAACAGGACTAACATGGAAATATTTTGCATGACTGCACATACATAACATATAAAATTGTCTGCTGTCTCAAGGAGGGGGGAGGTAAAAGAGGGGAGAAGTTGACACTCAAAAGTTTTTATAAATGAATGTTAAAAATTGCCTTTACATGTAATTGGGGAAAATTATTTTTAAAAAAAGAAAAACTGATTTTTATTCTTTTCAATAATAAATAATAAAGGGCTGTGAACTATTTGATTTTCACAGCTGCTTCAAAAATAAAGAAATGTTTGATAATTGCTATTTTCTTCAGAGGTCTCCAAAAAGCACTCTACAAATATGTCGGAACCAAAAGTATCACTTTTCTGCAACAGACATCTTGCTGTAAAAGTTTACGCTTTGCTATAGTGCCTGGTCAAGCCAAAAAAAATGAGCTATTCCAATTTTTCTTATAAAAATTATATGCCTAAGGCTTGAGGGGGGCAGAGCCAAGATGGCAGCTTAGAAGCAGCAAAGCACCGCAGCTCCCACACAAACACACTAAAAAACTCATAAAATGGGACTCTAAACAGATTTTCAAGCTCCAAAACTCTCCAAAAGACAGAAAGCACATCTGTTGCTACACGCAGCTCAGCAGGCAGGGCTCTTCACAGCAGTCTGGGACCCGCAGCCCAAACACGGGCCGGGTCAAGCCCTGGGGCATCGGGCGGGGAGCCACGTCTATAGGAGAGCAGATCTGCTACACTGGAGGCACAGTTACCATATTTATCAGGACAGAAGAAAAAAAGGCTAAGAGAAAGGTCAGTGGATTTTGCTAACTCAGGAGGAGAAGAGCAGGTCCGGCCAAACTGCTCCCAGGGCAAGGAAGCAGTGGGAGGTAGCTGTAGCAGCAGGAATGGAGCAACAGCGGCCTCCACCAGGCTGCTTTAGAGCCCTCGAACAGCAGATAGCAGGGGGGCTGAAGCGATCCATCAGGGCCAAGAGCTCTTGCGTTGAGTGGCTTGGACCTGGATCGTGGTCTTGAGTGGTGGTCCTGGGGTGCGCTTTCAGTGAGCCAAAACTGGGGGGGAGAGGCTGCAGCACCCCACTAAGAGCTCCGGCAGCTGTGAGGGCCCCAGCGATTTGGGACAGAGCTTTCCCCCTCCAGGAAGCAGAGATCCACAGAGCTAAAAAACCAAGCAATTAATAGACTGGCCAACATGAGAAAAAAGAAGCAAGCTAGGAACAGCAGTAAAACTCTAGAATCCTTTTTTATGGACAAAAAAGACCAAAGCATGGAGCGGGAGGAAGACAACTCAGTCAGAACTCC
>CM053597.1:89315571-89331191 GCA_028646575.1 Pseudocheirus occidentalis | reverse complement strand
CAAAAAGGGGAGAAAATTTGTAACTCAAAACCTTGTGGAAATGAATGATGTAACCAAGAAAATAAATTAAAATTTTAAAAAAATTATATGCTTTCATATTGTGTCTAAGGAAATTATATAACTTCATTATGCTAAAATGTAGGATTACTGAAATACTTAAAAGTCTGAATAATACCATAAAATTTTAAAATATCTATTTTGTAACTATAAAAAATATAAAATACTTGAGAGTCTACCTATAAGGACAAAAACAGGAAGTAGAGGAGGCAATGAGGTGGTATGATTTCCTAAGAACCAAGGCAGGTATATGACATATGATCTAGGCCAGTTACTAACTTCTCTCAGTTTCAGTTTCCTCCTCTGTAAAATGTGGCTAATAATGGCACTTCCCCTTTGTAGGGCTGTTATGAGGATCAAATCAGACTGCTGTAATGAATAAATATTCCAAGAAACAGAGTTTCTGGGTAACTAATGATCAATTTATTAATTAAGCCAGCTAATAATCAATTGATGACAAAACCATGAAGATCCCATAATGCTTAAACATCTTTAGTAAAAATCAACCTGGATTGGTGAACAATTAATGAGGCGATGAACATATTAATGAGGAGGTGGACTAAAAGTCTTCAACTCCTCTTCCTGAGAACATGACTTGATCATGAGACTCATCTACGTACAGCAATGTGAACAAAGGAATCCTTCTCTACCCAGACCACTATGGTTGGTTTTCTCCTTCATAACCTGGGTCACTCTAAATTCTAATGGAGAAATCCAAGGACAGGGACTAATTTCCTAAGGGCAAGAAGTTGCCTAGACAGGATTCTGTTTACACTTTAAACAGAAGCAAACTAGTTGCATGGGGTCCAGTCCAAGAATGCCACTAGCCAGAGGATTAGGCCAGTCTCATCTATCACCTATAGAGGCTGATCCTTGAATGAGGAGATAGAAAGAAAAAGCATTAATCCTAATTTAATCATTGGTTATTAATATAATAGAAAAACAATACTTCTCTCACAAGTGAAAGTGTTTTGCAAATCTTAATATGCTATATAAATGAAAGCTATTCTTACAAAAATAAACATTAAAACTACAAAATATTCTACATAGTAATGGAAATGAGAAAAATGATCAATATTAATTATTAACGAGTAGGCCAACCCCAATATAATTAAAATGACAATAATATCTAAATTAATATGCTAATTCAGTGCTATTCCAATCTAATACTGAAGGATTACAGAACTCAGAAAAAGAATAAATTTCACTTGGAGGAACAAAATGGCAAGAATCACAAAGGAAATAACAGAAAAAATGGGAAGAAAGGGGTCCTAGTAATACCTATTCTATAATCTTTACTATAAATTAGCAATCATCAAACCAAACTGGTACTGATTACAATTTAGAGAGCTCAATGAGTGAAATATTTTGTACATGACACACAAAAATTAATGATGCCAGTAGCCTAGAGTATATTAAAACTGAAAGACTCCAGCTAATAAGTAAAGACTCACTATTTGACAAAAAGTACAGGAAAAACAAGAATTCAGTATGGCAAAAATTAGAACAATACCTCACACTAAGACAAGCATCAAATGGATACATGACTCAGATATAAAAGTCACATAATCAATAATGTATAGGAGCAAGGAAGAATTGATCTTTCAGACTGATAGATGAGAGAGAGTTTATGACCAAACACAAGAGAAGATCACAGGCGATAAAATGGACAGCTTTGATTATATAAAATTAAGTTTTTGCATAAAAAAAAACCAATGTAGCTAAGACTGACAGGGAAACAATTGGGGGGAAAATCTTTGTAGCCAGATTCTTTGATAGGGATCTCATTTCCAAGATATATAAGGAAGTTGATAGAAATGTTTTAAGATACATTCTCCAACTGATAAATGATCAAAGGATATAAACAGAAAACTTCCAAAGGAAGAAATTCAAGCTATCAAAAACAATATGAAAAAATGCTCCATGTCACTAATAATAAGAGAAACCCAAATTAAAGGAACTCTAAAGAACAAGCTCATATTAACCCAACTAGTAAAAAGTTACCAAAAAAAGGACAAATGTTGGAGGAGTTACAGCAAAGAAGGTACACTAATGCATTAGGTATTAAGGCTATGAATTGGTCTGGCCATTCTGGAAAGTAATTTTGGACTATGCCCAAAGACATAATAAATTTTGCATACCATTTAACCTATAAAATCCAATACTAATAAGCCTATACCTCAAAGAGATACCAAAAAGAAGAAAAGGACCCATATGTACAAAAATATTCATAAGAGTTCTTTTTGTAAGTGACAAAATTGGAAACTAAAGGGATGCCTATCATTTAGAAAAGAACTAAAGAAATTATTTTATATGAATCTATGTGATATTTACTGTGCCTTAAGAAATAACAAAAGGGAATGGTTTTAGAAAAGCCTTGAAAGAATTTAATGAAATTACGCAGAGTGAAGTAAGCAGAACTAAGAGAATAATTTATATAATGAAAACAATACTATAAGGGCAGATAACCCTGAAAAACTTAAGTCTGACTGATGCAAAGAACAATCTTGGGTCTGGGATCAAAGATGATGAATGCTACCCAACTCCTGACAAAGAAGTAACAGACTGAAAATGAAAAAAAATGGAGACATGTATTTTTGGATAGAGCCTATTTGGGTATTTAGTTTGCTTGAGATGTGTATTTGTTACATGGGTTTTCATTTTCTTTTCTTTCCCCCTAATGGAGTTTTGAGGGCAGCTCAGTGGTACAGTCGATAGAGTGCTGAGCCTGGAGAGAGGAAGACTCAGCTTTCTGAATTTAAATTTGGTCTTATACACTAGCTATGGGACCCTTGACAAGTCATTTAACCCTGTTTGTCTCAGTTTACTTGTCTGTAAAATGAACTGGAGAAGGAAATGGCAAACCACTCCAGGATCTTTGCCAAGAAAACCGAAATGGGGTCATGGAGAATCAAACACAACTGAAAATGAAGGAAGGCCAAGAAGAAGTGGAGTGGTAAACAAGGGGAGACGAGAAAATAATTGTTTTCTGATTCAAAAACTAAAATGCAAACCCACTCATTTTAGTTCAGGAACATTTTGACAGGTTTAAATACTGCTAATGCACAGAAAGCTTTGTGTGTTGGGGGGGAGGGGAAAGGAAGGAGTATTGGGCAGGGGAATTTTGATTCACTTAATAAAAACTGCAAATTGTGAAATTCTGTAAAAGGAGATGCTCAAAGCAATCACACAGAGGACTTGACTAACAATTTCTATATCTTTTCTGAAAAGGAGATGGATACCAGTGTGCAGCAGCTAGCATGAAATATAATTCAGCTTTATATTGCATTATAAAATCAAGAAAACAACCAGCTGTGAATTAGAAATAGTACAAAATTTTTAGTTTGAGAACCCAAGGGAATTTCTGGTAACAATGAAAAGTGTTACTTAATGCTGAATAGTATTTTTTTATTTCAGACCCACTACATGCACTGTAGAGTATATTTAGCATAAAAATGTTTAGTTTAAGAAGCAACATACCTATTGGTCAGATGGAGGTTTGGGGGATGCTGTACACTCTCCATCAATCAATCCAAGTCACCCAGGTTTCAACAGCAGCCTCTGACACCAATTAGGAAGCTGAAATAGCAAACTGCTGCTACCAGGTTACATTTGTGCCAATTAGAGCACAACCTGGGTGAGATCTACCAATGAGGACTAGAACTATGGGTCAGGAAATAAGAGGTGAAAAAACCTCATGTAATGTGCTATGAAAAAAGAAAGATGGCAGGAGGGATATAGATAAGCATCAACACAGTCCAGAATCAAAAGGTATGCTTTATTGTTCACTTGTCAAAGAGCAGGAGACACCAAGACAAGGAAAAATAAAAAGCCAGGCAGCTAACCACTGCTTTCCCTGAAGGATGCTCCTGTTGGCCTACACAACCCAAGAGCAGTAATGTTGATACATTAACACTAAACCTGACATTTCCAACTGTTATCTTTTTGTCAGAACTCACAAGTTAAGCAGAATCAGACAGAGCCATAACTTGAAAAGGAAAGCATCTTTACAAATACAAATCTGAGTCCTCCAAGAAATAATACTTCTTTTTTTATAAATGAGTTTTATTGATGTCTTTTAGGACATCAGGATAGGTTCCCCCCAGGATCCCTCCCAGGGAGCTTTCCCAAATAACAAACTATTTCAAGAAGTGATGTTTCAAATTAAGTTTCTCAGTTGTTCTTTGGACTGCTAAGCATCTTTGTAGCAAGTTTCATAAAGCTTTTTATCAATTTCCCAACTGAGTTATTCCCTCATATAGTTAACAGAGCCAGACATCCATTTCACTATGCTTTTTCTCCTCACAAACTGCCCTATCTCATTCAGTTCTCTATTTAACATTCGCAGGTTTGAACTAAAAAGGATATCTAATCTATTTCAGCCAAATATGTGAAAAACCCTGTTATCTGCTGCTTGAAAAAGCGAAATTCCAATGGTAAGACAATATTTTAAAAGATTTGGTCCGGTTCACATTTTATAATCAATTTAATCATATTACTTTTGTAATCATACTGATCAATACTTAAGAGTCTGAACCTAACCAAGTGATGCACAAATGTCAATCTATATTATATGGTTTACAAAATACTTTAGTATTCTGTAATTCTGAAAGTAAAGTAGAGCAGTTTCCTTTTACTAAAGATATGCTTCTTTGGACATTGCAAACAGGCTGAAATTAGAGCCAAGTATCTCACATGACATACTTAAGTTCCAAATGAAGATACGACATAACATACAAACAGTGAAGTCATAAACTATAGGAGGAAAGAAATTACCTTTTGGATGATTGAACAGAGGAAAGGTTAATGAACAAACTAGGAATGGAGAGCAACAAAAGGTAAAATGAATAATTTTGAAAAAAATTTTAAAAGTATTTGTGCCCCCAAAATCCATGGCAGTTAAAATTAGAAGAGAAATAGCAAACCACGAGAAAAAGAATCTTTGAAAGTTTCTCTGATCATAATATATAAAAAAATAATTCAAAATTTTAAGAAAAAAAGTTATTCCCCAATAGATAAGTGGTGGAAAAAAAATGAAGGGAAGGAGGAAGGGGATGGGAGTGGAGGGAAGGAGAGGAAGGAGAGGGGAGGAGGGAGGAAGGGAGGGAGGAAGAAAGGAAGGAAGGAAGGAAGGAAGGAAGGAAGGAAGGAAGGAAGGAAGGAAGGAAGGAAGGAAGGAAGGAAGGAAGGAAGGAAGGAAGGAAGGAAGGAAGGAAATGTTAGAGAGGCTACAGTAAAACTGGCATACCTATGTACTCTTAGTAAAGCTATAAATAACCTGGTCCAGCCACTCTGAAAATTTGAACCTATGATAAAAAAAAGTAAACAGTGCAATGTCTTTGATCTAGTGATATTACCAACACATCTATATTCCAAAGAGATCCAAGAAAAAAAGAAAAGATCCCATATGTACAAAAATATTTATAGTAACTCTTTCTAATAGCAAAAAACTGGAAACTGAAGGGGTGTTCATCAACTGGGTAATGAATGAGCATATTGCATATAAATGTTAAGAGAGCACTATTATACTATAAGAAATTATGGAAAGGGTCTGTTTAAAAAAAAAAACACCGAGAAACTCATTTATGAAATGATGTAGCGTAACATGAGTAGAGCCAAGAGAACAGTTTATACAGTAACATTGTAAAGAAAAACAACTCTGGAAAGATTTACAGCTGATCAAAGCAATGACTAGTCAGTCACAAATCTAGAGGACTGATGACAGAGACAGCCCAGGACACCTAAACTCAAGAGTTTAAGGAAGAGTAGTGTCCCCCAAACAAAAGACATAGTTCCAGTAAAGATCCTATAGCCATCATTGAGGGGAGAAATCATTACAGTGAAGGTGTCCGTATTCTTCATCACCATTAGCAACAACTGCTGCCTATTCCCACTAATAGAGAGAAAAGCACAAGAGCCCCAAGAGTGGCAATATCCCTCAACCACCAGTCCTGCTTGTAGAGTCTAGACCTTTACAGCCATCAACTGAAGAGGCAACTCCTGCAGAGAAAGGACAAGCCATCCTCATCAGCAGCCAACTAGCTGTCACCCATAGCACAGACAAGTCAGTTGAGTTGAAGCAGCAAGCCCCCCTGGGGGAGAAATAAGAGGCAGCATGTGTCAGTCAAACTACTACCACCTTGGTCACTATCTTCCCTCATACCTTGAATAAACCCAGCAACCTGAACTACCTTAGAAATAGAAATGCTTCCATTCCTGTGGCAAAAGACATTATCCTCAGGAGTAATCCCCATGTAGATATAGCCTGGCAATTGTTCCCACAGAAACTACATCTCTACATTTTCAAGACCCAGAAAAAAAAAATTTCTGCCACCAAATTTCTGGAAACTCCCAAATGATACAATATCAGAAACCAATGCAATTTTACTGGAAATGACATTAAAGAAAAGGCATTAGCATCTGTTTTACTGTACCCTAAAGAGCATGGGACCTTTCAAACTTACAGCTGAAACCTTCCATATGTGATATTAGAATATGAGTTCCTCAGGGGCAGAGACAAGTTTATTTTTCTATTTTAAATCTTGGAAATGGTAGGAATTTAATAAATACTTCATTCATTCATTCATTCACGAAGTATAGTGATTGCTTCTATATCACAACTTTCCCCTTTTCAGTTTCACTAAATCACGAGTAGGCATAAAAAATGAAATGGGAATTTGAGGGGAGTTTTGCAGAAGCCACAGACAATACACAAAGGCCAGCAGACAACACAGAAAAAGTTACCAACTCAGAAATGCATAAAATATACCTACAGTATTGTATGATATCAACACAAATTTTACAATAAGGTACTGTAAACACCCCTATAAAAGAAAAATAAAAAATTCAGACTTCTTTTCTGGTACAAAGAGTAGGCCAAAAAATTGTATGTGATTTTCCAGATAGTATAGGCACCACTCACCCAACCCCCACAATGTGGAAGGACCAATTCTCAACAGGTAATATATTGAAAATGTGGAATAAAGACATTTTTGGATTTGTCCAATATTGGAATCTCTTGCTTGACCTATTCCCTTTCTCTTAAATATTTGCTGCAAAAGCTTTCTTCTTTTTCCCCCCTCAATGTAAGAAAGGATAAAAAAGAAAGGGGAAGTAGTGAATAAGGTAGCCAAAAAAAAAGAAGAAGAAAGGGTCATTGAAGCATCTCCTTTTTAAAAGCAGAACATCTTTGAAAATAATATGCTGAATTTCTTATGGTACAATAATATTCTATTACATTCCATTAAAGATCACAAAAATCATTCCCCAGTATAAGGATAGCTCCCTTAGTTTCCAGTTTGGAGCTCCCATGAAAAGAGATGCTATAAATATTTCTGAACATACAGATCCTTTTTCTCTTTCTCAGATCTCTTCAGGATACAGGCCTACCAACAATATTGTTGGATCAAGGGGCACACACACACACAGTTTGGTAACCTAATGGGCATAGTTCCAAACTGCTTTCCAGAATGGCTGCATCAATTTACAGCTCCACCAACAGCGTAGCAGTGTATCTGTTTTCCCATAGGCCTTCTAACCTTTGCCAAGCTGATAGATGGGAGGCAGATCCACTATGAGCTCGTTCAATTTGCATTTAAAGATTCTGCGTGTGTGTGTGTGTGTGTGTGTGTGTGTGATTGGTGACAGCTTAGATTTCCTCCTTTATATACTCTCTATTCCTATCCTCTGACCATTTTTTTTTCTTGAGGGCTTAAGTTACTCTTGCCAGAGATTTTAGGAACCCAATTTGGTGACTTTACAAAAACGGCATGCTTGAAGCTCTTATTGCTTTCTATTAAACTAACATTTTATATTAGGCTAAACACAGTTTGGTAGCCATTCTCAAGAAAATTGGAGTTGCTCAGGCATGGCAGCAGTTACTGATGTTATTTGTTTGGAAGCCTTGTGATTTAGTAAAATCACTAGCAACTGTTAAGCAAGTAATTAAACTATAAAGCCAAGACCTGTGATTTTCTCTCTTTTGAAAGCAATAATCATCAAAATTCCAAGTACCATTTAACTGATTCCCTTCAAAGCATGTTGGCAATATTTATGTTGTTGTCACTCATCCAGTTACATACTTCATAAAACGAGATTATGAGCTTTATATGAAGCATACACTGCTCAACTATTTTACTGAGTATGAGAAGAAAAATGCAAAATATTTATGTTCATTGGACATATTTTAATTTGAATTTTTGCTCATTTCAAAAAAAGTGTTGGCTCATACAACAATTCTAAAAGTCCTATTTTAAAGAGAATTGAAATAAAAAAATAACTGGACTATTGTTCTTATAACCTTTTCCAAACATAAGAATGCATTATATAAATTTCACAATTCCCCTAAGTGCCTTTAAAATTACAAGCAATTTAGACTATGATTCATGTACCATATTTCGACTTCATGAGATTTTTTTTTTACTTCACATCTCAATTATATTTTAATATTATGGGGGCTGAAATGCATTAAATAAATCATATTTCACAGACTCTTAGTAAAGCAATAATACTTACATGCATTTTAGAAGAAATTGGCCAGCATTACAAATGTATTCATAATGTCATTACCTTACTTTTTACATTGACTGAAATATTAGGCAGCAGTGACTACTTCAAGTTACTGATAGAAGCTTTTAGCAAACCTTATGTTTATTCTGCTTCTGGCAATTAGCTGTGTTAGTTAATATAATACAACATTTACAAACAACAATTTACCCAATATATAAACCAGCTCCTATAATTAGGGAAACACTGTTATTGATTAAAATTTAATATGGTGGTTGGAGTTTCTGCAATGTACTACATGAAGGGACTGATCTTTCATTTGTCAAAGGCCCGTTCCTTTATAAAGAATTTTACTGATATACTACAGTGAAGAACATGAATTTTTCAAAATCCATAGTCCAGAAAAACAGAATTGTATGCATTGCACTAGGGTGCTGTATAAAATAGCCATTACTGAAAATTCTAACAATAACCTCCAAATATAGTAATATTTTGGATACTAATAAGATAACATCACTATTATCATTTCACTAACTAGCTTCTTCTCAAAATGATATTTTGAAAATACCTATAGCATTAATTTCCAAAACTTCAGTGAGCACTTTGAGCAACTCATTAACTAAGGAAGAAATATTAGCAATTCCCAACTATAAATAAGTTGCACTCCAAAAATTCATTTAAAAAGCACCCATTTTTAACTTAGGATATATTACCCATATCAATAATGCTGTAATGAGTACTTATGGTTGCATATAAGTCCACAAAAACTTAAGAGGTAATATGACAGAACCTATTCTGTGTTTATAATATTACTTTTTTATGGGAAACCACACTCACCCAATTTCCAAATATTCTATCCCGTCTATATAGTGTCCCTAGAAACAATATTCCCCACACATATTCTGAAGTGAGAATTCTCTAGAGTGTGGATAGAGTGAAAGAAGGGAGAGATTTCTATTGCCTTTTATGGGACAGGGAATGTGGGAGAACAAGATTCAGTGGCTTAGAGAAGGGAGAAAATAGAATAGTAATAAGTACGGGGGAAGTCTCAACTGGTTTTTTCCCCCCATTCTGTTTGTGGTGGTGATGTCACTGTGGAGAGGGGTACACGAAAGACTGCTGAGATAGTAGAGAAAAGAATAGATAATGACAGCAGTTATTTTTTTAAATCTATCCACAAATTAATCATCAAGTGTTGGCAAATATGGAGACTCCCTGTCCATGACTTTATTTACCAAGAACATTTTATAAACAATAAAAATGTTAAAGTGAGTCCAAGAATCCTCTTCAAAAAGTGAGAGCAGTTTAAGCAAAGGAATGAAGAGAATTTAACTATTCAGATACTTATGCACTAAAACAAAACAAAAATCTCACTGAGACAAGACATTTAAAAAAATAGTAGAAAAATAAATGTCAGAATTATATAACACAGGGGAACCAATGAAAGACAAAGCTAATTAATAAAATGTGACACATTAATAACAACCATCACATTTTCTTCAATGGTCCATTTGATTAATTCAAAGTCCTTTCCCCTAGAGTATATCAACTAATAATAGTGAGTGCTTAGCATCTTGAGGGTATAAGTAAAATAATTCATAGCACCGTAAATATATTACATGGAAATTACCTCCTCCAAGGAAATAATACCTAAAAGATGCAGTACAATTACATAATACATGTATGACTCCCAATAACAATATTAATTCTAATGAGAAAAGCAAGGATGTAAACAGAATGCACCTCTTAATTTTGATGTGCTATAAAGACTGGATTAGTCACAGACTCTTGAATTAAATTTTAGCACTTAACACTTAATACCACAAGAAGTAATACTTAGAGTAGATGCAGTGCAAATTCAAATATTTAATTAAAGTTTTAAGCCACTTAAGACTTCTAAGTATTTTTAAAAATCTATATATGTATGCCCATCTGTAAGCCAGGCCCCTTTCAAACTTCTAAATGTATCTCAATTATCCAGCATCTCTAGGAATTTCACACTAATAAATTTTCCAGATAAGAAACTTATCCTTCTAATTATCAAAACTTCTGCATATTCTAACCTTTTTTAATGTAACTTTCTAAAATATATTATACAATTTCCTGATACCTTAAAGAGTATATTACAAAACCAAACCTTACTTTTTCCTAATGACCAAAGGTCAAAATTAGTAACATCGTAAATTTTTAAATTTATAGTTAGTGTTAATATAGATTTCTACATCCTAATTATTCTGTTTTACCCCATTTCTCTGACTTCTATTGTCAAGATGCCAGTCTGTTAAATGAAAGTCAATACACCTCAGAGGGAGGATCTGTAAAAAGTCATAGTCCTGTTACTTTACTGAAGACACTCTGTGACCCTATCTCTAAAGCTTAATTACATCAACTTTATGTACAGTACTTCTGGGCCAGGTTTGTGCTCCAGAGAGCTGAACATGCTGACTTCCTAATAAGAGGAGTGTTGCTGAATCCACATCACTCTTTTCCCCCATGTGGAAAAAAACCTGAGAAAAGCTGAAAATCCTCATTCTAAATGTCGGGACCAGGTCCTGAATCTCTAAAAGAGAAGCTTCCAGCTTGCCATTAAGTCAAAAGCAAAATCATCCTATACAACAATAATTACCATCTTTCATAATCCTCAATTTCAAGATGTTTTAAGCCACAAATGTTTATCCTTTATTTTTTAAAGACAATGTTATTTAACTCATATATCATCAGAGTTCAAATGTAAGTGTAAAACAAGGTCAAGAAGCCTATTCCACAAGCACAAGCGAAATTAGTTTATAATCCATGACAGACACTATCTGAAGTTTATCATTTCCTTTCAGCTGCACTGCTTGGGTTTGCCTCCACCATCATCTTCTTCCTCCCCTACACCTCTTTACCCTGATAGGCACTTCAACCAGGATGCTCATTTTCATGATGATTGCTTTTGGTTTAGCTTTAGTTTCAGTACCCAAACTTCAAGGCCCTCAGCTGCCACTGCCCCTCTGACTGAAGAACAAAAGCCACCTTCCAAAGCCCCTATTTAAAAAGGGCTCAGAAGCCTAGCCAATTCCTCATTTCCCACCAGATGCACTAATTGGTTTAGACTCCATCATCATCCTTATCTGCCCCCTCCCTCAGGGCCTTTTCCCTTTCCCTTGCTTTTCACCTCTCTCTTCTGTACCATCTTACTCAATTAGACTATAAGTTCGTTGTGGGCAAAGACTGTCTTTCTTATCTGTATTTCTAGCACCAAGCAAAGTGACTGGCATGCAGTAGGCACTTAAAAAATGTATATGGGTATCAGAATGGTAGGCCATGACATCATAGGATATATACAGTGGTGCTTCTTTGGCTCAATGAAGTCTTTACTTCTAAAAATAAACAAATGACCAATTTATTATAACAGTATTGAGTTAACTTTAGTGATTTCTGCTGTTACCCAATAAACCTTATCTGTGCTACAGACACCACAGCGTAAATGTCCTCCTGGGATTATGGTCACTTCAACCTACTATGGATGAATTATTCTCATAACAATTGCTCTATTGCTTTTCATTCTTCTCTATGTCTAAATATACATTAGGTTATAGGGAATACTGGTTCATTAAGTTGAACTACTTTCTGGGACTTTTACTGGTGATGTCCTATTACCTAACAGATAATAAGGATTAAAAATTGCATTGATGGCTCAATAAACTAGTTTTTTGATGGGAAGAGATATCAGATATAAAGGTTAGAGCTTATTGCTGCTTTGTACACCTTTAATATGAAATTGTGAAAGTCATGGCAGGTCTTAAATGTGAAAGCTAAAATACAAGAATCCTTCAAAGTATAGTTGGGGATAGTTTGGTCTGATTCCTGGCAAATTCTATTAACATTTTTTAAAGGACAGCTTATAAGACCTGATGAATTGCTAGCAGCATCATTAAAACTACCACACAAATCAATGAACTCATAGATACATGAGTATTTTTCATAGTAGTAAGGAAATGGTAGTAATTATGAGTCAGCAGGAAATCATTAGGATTAACTCGTGCCATATTAAACTTATTTCCTTTTTTGCAAGGGTTACTGGACGAGATCAGTGCAATAGAATAAGACACAGCATATCCAAATTTCAGTAAAGCATTAGACAAATTCTCATTTAATATTCTTGTGACCAAGTTGATGGTATAGAATGGATTATTGTTGTATAGGTGGTTGAATTCAAAGCTGACTTTTTAAAAATGGGCCTAATAAGGCTCAATTAAATGGTCCCTATTATCTCAGATAAGTTTCTAGTGGACTGCTACTTCCATCTATCCTTGACCCTCTCACAGTCAACTACATTATTTTGACTTGTATGAAGATATAGATAACTGATTATGAAATTCACAGAAAATACAAAACTGAAGATTAGTTATTATATAAAGGTAGGTAACAGATCAGGATGGATAATAATCTTGATAGGCTAGAACAATGGATCAAATTTAAGAGGGATAAATGTCAAAGTTCAACACACAGGTTCAAAAGACCAATTGTACAAATATAGGTGAATAAAGGCTTGACTAGAAAATATTTTCTATAAAAACAACCAAGGGGTTTCAGGAAAGTGAATGCAAGCTTAAATAATAAGTAAACAATGTCATGTGACAGTCAAAATATCTATTTAATCTTATTCTCAAATGGATCTGTGATGACACCCATCTTCATGTTCTTTCCAATGACACTGGTTCCAAAACCATCCGTGTCAGACAATTCTATAGGTCCCTTGTTTATACAGTGCTATAAGTCTCCTAAGAGGGATACAATCCACTATACTTGGAGTCAAGGGAAAGATGGGAAGGAGAAGAAGAGTAAGTCTTTTATTTTGTCGCTTTTGAGTGAAGCTGAAGATTCCAAATCGCAGTAGAAGGAAAGACAGAACAACACAAGACAAGCCAGCACGAGACAGGGGTCAGAAAAGAAAAAGTAAAGCAAGCTAGATTCATTGAGAAGAAATAAAACTGGAAGAAGCTATCAAGGAGGATGGACATAAATCAAATCCCACTGGCATTCCAAATGGGAGGAGTACAAAAATATTCAATTTAGGGGGTGGGACCTAGAGAGTTAGTTCTTATATGGGCCAGGAATTCATAGGGGAGTGGGATAGCAGAAAGAGAGGAAGACTGGATCTAGGATGCTGATTAAGGTTCAGAAACTGGTGCTGATACGTGCTGGGGTGGACGGTAACAGAGAACCCTGGGAATTGGCAGGTAGTTGTTATTCAAAACTCTCTGCTGGCAGAAAAAGGGATTTGTGGCTCTTAGCAGCCTGCTAATGCCCACCATAAACCATCGTCTATTCAATAATTCTTAGTTATTTCTATACTAGTGTTTGATTATGTACAGCCATACAAAACCTAACTTAGGCACAGTCTGCATTTATACATTGTTAAAAAAAAAAAGCATGTAATATTCCCATTGCATCTTGATCTGCTCAAATCACAATTGATGTGGTATACTTAGTTCTGGCTGCCACATTTCAGCCTAAGACTTGACACGGTCAAGTCCACTACAAAACCAACTAACTTGGTGAGGAAACCTGAAGTCATTTAAATACAAGGTGGCCCAAAAGTTTTAGTGCAGTTTTAAGCTGCAATAACAAAGACTTCTGGGAAACTGAAAAAGAACTAGTTAAAAGATCTAGGGGAAGTTTTCCCTATGGACATAAGATTTACGGGAAGCAGGAAAGGATGTGCATGATTATAATTTGCAGGAAAACTCCACAGATCCCACATAGCCACCTCAAATACTCATAAAATATGAATCTAAACAAATTTTAGGGCTCCAGAACTCACAAAAGTACAGAAAAACACATCTCTTGCCAGATAGAAAAAAAAATCTCTAAAAGCTTTCTGAAGAGAATAATTCCTTCAGAATTAGAGTGGAGCAAATGGAAGCAAATGACTTTGAGAAATCAAGATACTATCAAACAGATTGAAACAAATGACAAAAACAGAAGGCAATGTGAAATATCTCGTTGAAAAAACCACTGACCTGGAAAATAAATCCAGGAGAGACAATTTAAAAATTATTGGACTACCTGAAAGCCATAATCAAAAAAACAACCTAGAAAGCACCCTTCAAGAAATTCTCCAGGAAAATTGCCCTGATATCTTAGAACCAGAGGGCAAAATAGAACTTGAAAGAATTCACCAATCACCTCTTGAAAAAGATCCCCAAAAGAAAACTCCTACAAATGTTTTAGCCAGGTTCCGGAATTCCTAGATTAAGGAGAAAATATTACAAACTGCCAAGAAGAAACGATTTGAATACTGTGGAAACACAATTAGCATAACCCAGGATCTAGCAACTTTTACATTAAGGGACTGAAGAGCTTGGAATGTGATATTCTGAAGATCAAGGGAGCTAGGATTAAAAGCAAGAATCACCTACCCAGCAAAATTGAGTATAATGCTCCAGGGGAAAATATGATCATATAGTCAAAATGTGTTGGAAGGCTTTCAAGCATTCTTGCTGAAAAAAACAGAACTGAAAAGAAAATTTGACACTCAAATACAAGAAGCATGAGAAGGTAAAAATGGAAAAGGAATCATAAGCAACTTAATCAAAGTTAAACTATTTACAAGCCAACATAAAAAAACGATAATTGTAACCTATGAAACTTTTCTCAATATGAGGACACGTGAAGGGAATACAAATGTGTTTATGTATATGTATACTTACACATGTCTATATAGGAGGGTATATATGCATATGGATACATATCTGAACATGTGTATATATGTGTACACAGAGGGCACAGGATCAATAGAACAGGAAGGGAGATACTTTAAAAGGTGAAATTCTGAGGTGAGAGAGGAATAGAATGAGAGGACACAGGGAAAGACAGAATGGGGTTAACTATCTCATACAGAAGAAGCAAGGGATAACTGTTACAATGGAGGGGAAGAACAGGAAGGCAAAAAGGAAAGGGTCAACCTTACTCTCATTGAATCTGACTTAGGGAAGGAATGATATAAACTACTGGGTATCTTGCCACACAGGAGAGTAGGAGGGATGGGGATAAGAAATGGGATGATAGAG
>CM053597.1:89292965-89315071 GCA_028646575.1 Pseudocheirus occidentalis | reverse complement strand
GAATTTAAAGTTCTATAATCAAATTCTAAAATAATAATAATAATAATTATATATATATAATTAAGATATACAGGCACTGGGGTAGGGAGATCCATCTTGCCCTACTGGAAAGTCAGAGGGGTAATGGGGGAGGACATAGGAGAGAGCAGATCGGGGGAGGAGTTTTACACTGAGATAGAGCTGTTTTGGGGTGGTGGGCAGCGGAAAGATGGGGAGAAGATTTGTAACTCAAAATCTCATGGAAATGAATGATGTAAACAAGAAAATAAATAAATGAATAAAAAATTTAAAATAAATTTAAAATAAGCTATTTTTAAAAAATAAATGAAAATCTAGGAGTCTATGGGTTTCTTGTTCACACCTTGCTACATAGATACAACCCTGCCTCTCTCATACAGAATGACATTACTGAAAAGATCTACTTCCAATACTGTTGGTAGGTGTTGGTGACTCTAAAACAATGGGATCTTCACCCATGTTTTTTCAAAAGCAAAGAAATTTGCATGTAGCAATTCTTGAAAGCTTGTAACTAGACAGGAGTAGCCTATGAAATTGAAAGAGGCCACCATGTGCTCAAAAGCACGTTCTAACAGCAGTTTCAAGGTTCTGTGCTATATTTTCAAGCATGGTTACAGAGAAAAATTGAGGAAAGAAAATGTCTTACACTACTCTGCCTCATTTCACCAGTAATAGGGAAACAAGGAATAATCTCCCATGAGGTGACAAAGTATGTTATCATGGTAGTATCCGTAGGAAATCTCTTCTTATAGATCCCTGACAAACTGTCATGTGCCCTATATTTGAAAACTTCCAGTAACAGAAAATCCACAATCTACGGTAAATTGGTTATGCTTCTGTCCTATTGTTATCTTATGAAGATTATCCTAAAATCAACCTGAACTTTTTCCCTCTGAAACACTCTGCCCCTAACTAGTTCTGCGCTCTGGGACCAAGCAGAATAAACTACTACATGTCTTTTTCTACAAGACAAACATCATGTCACCCACTTAAGTCTTCATTTCCCAGGAATAAACAATGTTTATTGTTTTTTATTTATTTTATTTTATTCCTTATTTATTTATTTGGTCATTCATTCATTCTATTTATTTGTTTATTTGTTTATTTATTTGTTTATTTATTTATGCATGCAGAATGTTGAGACTATACTCAATTGCCCTCCAAAGTTCTTTCCAGTCTAAAGACCTAAGGATGTCTTAATGGAAGACAGAAGAGTCTGAGACCTAGGGGTAGACGTGGTCTGGATCAAAAAGTAAAAGTTCAAGATGAGACCTGCTACTTGTTTGGTACATGATATAGTTTCACATGTCATAGCAAATCTGACATGAATGCCCAGTTTTGACAACTCATCTAGACCACTATACTCACAAATTGCTCAGCAACTACTCACAAAGAACAGGATTTGGTGTGAAGTATATGTTTCTACAAGTGCATGTGGGATGGGAGAGGGGGGAGTAAAATGGGCACAAGGCAAGGGAAAGGGGGAATATTATTACATTCATTAAAATACTCTTTAAATGATGAGTTTATCATCCTTGATACAGAAAGTACAAGGCTAGGCATAAATTATTTATGATGTGTAACAGTTTAATGGAGTATAAAATGGATTCCTTTTTTTTCACTATTAGTAAAAGTTGTGGAGTTCTTTATGTTGTCATATCCAGACTCAGCAGTGTACCCTACCCATCCAGACTTTTGACAGATGCATCAATTTACTAAATTGTTCTCTAACAACTACAAGTTAAGAAAGAAAATCACTTGCAATGTCAGTAATTGTTATTCTCTGAAGATATCGAAGAACCCTGAATAGCTTCACATCACTGAATCCTGTGGTTTTCTATTTTAGAGAAAAGCAAACTGTTTCTTCCAGTGTGATTTTTATCTTCTAAGAATGAACCCCCAGTCAAATATAGGCTGAAAATTATAAGGATGATGTCTGGAAGTGACATAGGCACTTCAATGCTATGATGGTAACATCCATAAAAACTAAAGAAATAAAGTACAAGATATAACCACCCTCCAAAAGAACATTCAAGTTTTCCCTTTCATTCTCAACAAAAAGGGGTGAACTTCACAGGAAGATTAGTTTCTGATAAAACTAATAAACAAGCCTAAACGTCACGATAATTAGCTATTGCATGGTATCTTTCTGGCTATAAGTAGGCGCCATGTATCAAAGCAGCTCTATCTGGTATTTTATTCATAAGGCACTTCCGCGCCAGTGATGCACACAGACACAGCAAGGGCACCAAAAGGAGAATGAGAACAAGGAGAGGAAAGCACAGAGAAAGGTGGAGAAGGAGACTACAAAAGATTCCTCTAAATAGGGACCTCTCCCTGGACACCCAAATAACATCTAGTTCTCAGAATACTGATTTACACATGCATTCCCTTTCAGATTCTGTACAGAGCCTATCTCAATTCATAAGGGATCAACTACTGACTCCAGTATTATAATGCTTTAGACCACCTCAAATGAGGAATTTTATGCAACACTGCATAAATCTAAAACTTTCAATCAAGCAACTAGTGAAAAGGAGAAAATGTTCCCAAGGCTGTACCTATTCAATGGTTGTATAATATTCCAAAGCTTTATAAATGGTAATTTAATATTTAAAATGCATTCAGATTATCACATGTCAAAACAACATTTCAAGCTCATATAAAAGTTAATTATGCAATAATATGAATGACAAAGTTTAAGTTCTGTATGGATTTTTTTAAGGCATTATGTATATGGATACAGGTATACATGTAAGTTTATTTATGTATACATGTACATATTCCATAACTATACAAAGAAAATAAATAAAATATGAAGAACATAGGAATCACATTTTAGAAATAAGGGATTTTGACTTCTACCAAAATTCTACCAAAAAATAAACACATTAAGACAGTTTATTAAAGAAAAAAAAAACTAAACTACAAGGCAGAAATATGTAAAATATGGAAAACACAAACTACTTCTAATACAACTACTCACACTGATTGATGGAAATGAAGGAAAATACAAAGTCTTAAACTAGTTATGTTACATATGAGTATGTCAGATAAAAGTGAGATATAACAGGAAATGATTGGTAGAAGTCATTTTCAAATATACAGTCTGATCATCAACTTATTTGAACAAACAGTAGCAAAATATGTGTAGGTAATTACAACTCCAAAATGACTTATTGATTATGTAGACTGGGAAATAGGTATAACAACAGACAAGGACCCAGACAATCAGTAATTCCTAAGTTAAGTGTGACGGATGTAAATTAACTGCCATAATGTGGAGGCCAAAAGAGCCTAGAAATTGCATCAGTCAAAAAACAAAAACAAAGACAAAAACTTGCTTTCCTCGAGAATTACAGAGATCTAGCAAGTAAATATAACATTAGTTTAAAATACAGAATGATTTTCAAAATTTTATGAAGATATTTCAGAGGTAGAAATTTATAGATGGGAAATATACTGGCAAACACTATGAGGCAACAACGTGGTAAAGTGGATAGAGTTCTGGCCTCAGGAGTCAGAAAAAGCTAAAATTGAACCCTTACTCAGACAGTTATTTGCTATATGATCCTGAACAAGTCACCTCACCTCCTCCATAGAATGGAAATCCTAACAACAACTACCTTACATGGTTGTTTTGAGGATTAAAGGAGATAATATTTGTAAAGTACTTTAAAAACTGATAAATATTATACAAATGCTAATTATTCTCATCATAAAATACTTATTTTAAAATGCTTATTGCATTTTAAAAAATTTGTTATAAAATGTCCCCATGAAAAAGCAGAAAACAGAGTCATACTTGAAAATGTAGGTAACAGAAAACAAAAGCTACCAATAATTTTTAAGATTTTCAGTAATATAGTGCTGGTAGAATATTATATGTAATATAATTATTCATCTAATAAAATACTGGAAAAATAGTACAAGGCAAAATAGGTTAGTAAAGAGCTTAAGGAAAGACTAGATAAAATCAGATCATCCCAAGAGAACTCATGAATAAACTTGAAGGAAAGAAAAACTGCCAAATTGTCAAGTTTTCTATAACACTTGTTTCTGAAGCATTCATGACAGAAGGCATTGGTGGTAAGGGTAAGAAAATCAGGTTCAAATTTTGTATCTACTACCAAACATGCATAACCTCACGCAAAACACTTAAGACTCAATTATGCCTCAATTTCATCACTGATTTCTTCCATCTCTAAATCCCTAATCCTATGACAATAGAGTAAAAATAGCACTAAAGAAAATAAAGATGGGAGGGTGAACTGCACTATACTTAAAAGTGATAGTGTTCAACACGCTGAGGAATTAATTGTGCTCTAGGTATCTGCTTTTTTTTTTTCCTAATTTTTGGAGGGGGGAAAGGCAGGACAATTGGGGTTAAGTGACTTGCTCAAGGTCACACAGTAAGTGTTAAATGTCTGAGGCCGGATTTCAACTCAGGTCCTCCTGACTTGAGGGCCAGGGCTCTATTCACTGCGCCACCTAGCCGCCCCACTCTAGGTATCTGAAAAGAATAGTAACAAAGGCTCAAGAAAATATCATCATCTACCAATCTATAGGCCTACTTTCTCATATACACAAAATCTTTATCTTCTTTTTCTTCCTGACATCACAAGGATCCAGGAACACTGGAACTATCCACATGTCATCTGTCCTCACCACATGAGCTCCTTTACACTTGCTCTTCAGAGTCCCTCAGAATATCCTTTCCTAGATTCTAATCCAGATCATATCCTCTAACTGTACATTTCCTCTGGGTCTCTGTCCTTGGCCCTCTTCTCTTCTTAATTTGCTGATGGTATTAGCACAAATGAATTTAATAACTATCTCTATGCTGACAATTCTCAAATTTACCTATCTTGCCCCAACCCCTCAGCTGACCTCCAATCTCATATCTTCAATTATCTTTCAGATATCTCAAACCAATAAACATCTTAAACTCAACATGTCCAAAACAAAACTCTTTATTTTCACCTTTAAACTCTCCCCATCTCCTGCTTTCCCTATTATTCTAGAGGGCACCATCATTCCCTCAATCCTCCAGACTTACAATCTAGGTACCATCCTCATCTCTACTATCTCTCACAGCTTCTCTCCACATACTACCTGACCCTCTCCATAGCCAATCTATTACCAAGCCCTGTCAATATCACCTTTGTAGCATCTCTCAAATATGCCCCCTTCTTTCCTCTGACACAGGTACCACTTTGGGGCAGCTCCTTATCACCTGACACCTCAACTATTTCCATAGTCTAACAGTGGATGTTCCTGCCTCAAGTCTTTTCCAGGTATAATCCATCTACACAGTGATTTTCCAAAGCACCAGTCAGACCATGACACCCCCATGTTTCTACTCAATAAACTCCATTGGCTTCCTCTTACCCACCCTCAGGATCCAATAGGAACTCATCTCTTTGGCATTCAAAGTCCTTTATAAGCTAATCTGCTCCTAGCTTTCCATTCTACCACCTTACTCCCCAATATATATTCATTGATCCAATGACACTAGCCTAATGGATGCTCATAGAGCAAGATATTCCATCATTCAGCTCTGGACATTTTCCCTGGCTACTCCCTATACCTAAGAATTCTCATTCCTCATCTCTACCTACTGGCTTCTCTATATTCCTTCATTCCTTCCATTTTCTATAGAAAGCATTTCCCCATCCCTCTTCATTCAAGTTTCTTCCTTTTCTTAATTATTTCTTAATTAGTGGGGGCAGGGGTGCACACGTGCATGCCTACACATGTTGATTGCTTCTGATCTCCCCCATTATACTGAGAGCTCCTTAAGGACAAAGGTTATCTTTTGCCTCCTTTTGTATCCCCAGAGCTTAACAAAGTGTCTGGCAAATAGCAGGCATTTAATAAATGTTTACTGATTGATTAAGAGCTGCTGACAACAGACAATCATCATGTGCCTCTCAATTTCCCTTTGTAATACTCATTTGTAGTTCTTTGAAAGCAGTGCTACCGTTTAAGATGAGTAAAAGTTATACGCGCGCACACACACACACACACACACACACACACACACACACTCTCTCTCTCTCTAAATGGTATCCATTAAGATGCATTTTGAAATTTGGACAACAGATAAATTTCATAGGGGTCCTTCCCCTAAATTTCATCTATCAGGTCCTTCCCCTATTAAGGGAGTGTTTTAACTTCCACAAATTTCCCTACTCTCCAAAATGGCTGAGATCTTTCTGCCTTGTATTTAACCTAAAGACTGAGTTAAAACTTTTTAGAGTCAATTATTATTTCTTAATAACTTGATTATTCCACTCAAATTCCTTTCTTTTGTCCATAGCCAAAGCCACGTTCTTTTCTCCTTCAGTCTTTTTTTTTTTCTTTCGGTTTTTGCTTTTTGGAGGGGGAAAGGGAAGGCAATTGGGGTCAAATGACTTGCCCAAGGTCACATGGCTAGTAAGGGTTAAGTGTCTGAGGCCTAGTTTGAACTCAGGTCCTCCTAAGTCCAGGGCCAGTGCTCTATTCACAGCCCCTCTCCCTTCAGTCTTGCATCCAAGTTGCCCCCATTCAACAACTCACATTCATTTGCTTAACTCTCTAACTCTTCAGTTTATCTTTTCTTCCTTCTTCTTCAGTCCACCTTTACTGGAAATAATACTTGAACCTAGTAGTAGGAGTACTGCTAAGATAAAGAAAATGCAAAATACAGTGATTTGGGGGTATTATTCCCAGCTGTTCACCAGAATGCCTGAAACCATTCACAGTCCCACCAACAACGTATTAATGTAGAGTATAGTTGTTGTTTTTTTAAACAGTGGTGGAGTTGGAGTTCCTCCAGGGATGTTCCAAGGCTGGAAGTTAAAAAATACCAGTCTCTGAATAACTGATATTAAAGATCACTCACAGGACAAGAAGCATTCATGATGTGAGCAGGCTACATTAAACAAAAGGAATTACACAAAAATAGCACAAAGAATTGCACAGGATTAGAGGATCATATACTGAAAGCTAAAAAGGAACTTAAAAGGTTCTAATCCAGCTCCCTCATTTTACAGATGAGGTGATTAGGTTGATACATCCAAAGTGATAAAGGAAGTAATGGAAGGAACATTTTAACCCAGGTCTTTGAATCTGAGACTATTAAGACTGATCCTTTTATCATTTATCTATTTACCTTATTTGCAATTAACTGATTTTGTGTCATAAATGCTTTTGTCCTGTAACTGCTACAGTCGTGGTTCTTTGTCTCTGAACTTAGTTCAGGGTTTTGCTTGCCTACAATGGGCTAAGTACAAAAAAATCAGCTCTTCTTGCCTCAAGGAATTTAACCAATCTTGAGGAATATGTGTGAAAGCAAGGGAGTCAGGCCTGATATCTTTCTACCATCAAGCCATCCTTTAAGGATGTCTGGTTTGCAGTCTAAAAAGAGCTGGTCTTTGCTGATCTTTTGATACTGCACCTGAACTCACATAATGAACACTTCTTAGTCCCATGAGAGAAGAAGGGAGATCCTTGCTATCCCCACATTACCAAACTTCCAACCAAGCAACTTCCAACAAGCATGTTCTTCCTTGTGCCTCAGCTCTGTAAACAATCATGTTACCCTCAATCCCATGATGTTGTCTACCTTATTCTATTCTTTATGATGCATTCTCTAAAATCTATACAAGGGGAATTATCAATTTTCCTAAGGTTATCTGGCATTAACAGAATCAAGTCACTGACCCATTTATTGACAGGCAGCATGCCCCTGCTAATAAATGTTATGTTGCGTGGAGCTTTGCCTCAGTTTACCTTTTTGTCAAATTCTGATTGAGACAACCAATGACCAGCCTATATAATTTACTATATCCCTGAAGTACAGTTAAGAAGATTGAAGAAACACTGTTGCACGTTAGGTGAATTCCTTGTAGCAAATTTATGGCAAATGGACAAGAGTTGCACAAGATGAGCAAACAAGGATGAATTGCAGATGCATCACTGGACAGAATGTTCACACAGAAGAGATGACAGATTCACTCAGAAATGGAGTCTATGTTGATGGGAAAGGAACAACAGTAAACAAGAAATAGTCCTCATATCGTGACACACAGCCTAGTGGAGGGAGAAAATGTATTAAGCATATAAATATAAAAATTACATGATAAATGTGTTTGAGTACTATGAAGTACTCATGCAAAGTACAGGAAGAAAGTCATTATCTGCCAAGAGATCAGGGAAACCTTCATACAGTTTTGTGGAGTAAGAAGAGGGGCAAAGCCAAAGGAAAAAAAAGCAGTACTCTAAACTAACTACACAGTCTTACTAGCTAATAACCTAGTGGCAAGCAATATGAAATGAAGGGCTGGGAATACACCCGTTCTTTCTTTCTTTCTTTCTTTCTTTCTTTCTTTCTTTCTTTCTTTCTTTCTTTCTTTCTTTCTATCTCTCTCTCACACACACACACCCCTCTCTCTCATATGTGTGTGTGTATGTATGTTTCAATAATGAAGTACCGAATATGTAATATAAGTCTGTGGACCAACAACTTACTTCCATGGTCAAATGAGAGGAACATGCACAGAGCAAAGCTCTCAAACCACATGTCACCAAATAATGAAAGATTATAGAAAAAGGGACCAGGGGCTACCTAGTCAAACACACTCATCCTACAGAATAAGGAGGGGAATCTATAACTGTACAAATAAGCTCATTTCACCAAAGATTATCTCTCTAAGAAAGCCCAGGAAGAAGGTCTCTAAAAAGGAAAACATCAAAATGAAGAAAAGCACAGACCTGGTCAACAGAGGCAGAAAGGATACAAGTTTTCCAGGAAAATGCACTGAAGGCTTCCACCCCCAGTACTACAGAGTATTAGGTGGTTTCTAGATAGAAATATGGGATAAGACCCAATCCCTAATCATAATAAGCTAATGGTCATGTGACCTAGATCCTACTTTCAACTCATCAGTTACATGCACAATAGAACTCTTTGGGGATTTACTCTAGTTATTTATAAAATGAAAGTGTTGGACACATGATTACTCAAGTCCCTCCATACTCTAACACTCTATGATTCTATAATATAATTCATTAAGCCTTTATTAAGTATGAAATGTGAGTGGCTACGTGGCACAGTGGATATATTGCTGGACTTGTAACAACAACAGAAAGACTCCTTTCTATTAGTTCAAATCTACCTCAGAAACTTACCGGCTAAGCCACCCTGAGCAAGTCACAGAATGCTGTCTGACTCAGTTTTCTCATCTGTCAAATGAGTTGGAGAAGGAGACAGCAAACCACTCTAGTATCTCTACTAAAAAACCTTAAAAGGCTTCATGAAGAAACCATGTGACTGAAAAATTACCGAACAACAACAAAAGCATGAAATATGTACAAAGCTGCGCTACAAGATACATTACTGTCTATCACTAGGGAGTATACTGATTGGAAATTTAATAACTCACCATTATTCTGTTGGCCCAATGTAAATCGATACATGTTTTGCAAAAGTAGGTAAATGGATATTTGCAAGGCCGAATGCTCCATGAAAATATTAAACAATTCAATGACGATTTGCTTTTATCAAAAGGAAAAATATGTATATTTAAAATAGGAAATAGGTAAATGCAATTCAGGCCATCAAATTAAAACTGTCAGAAATCTTAAGAAAACAAAGGGGCATTATAATTCTATAAGGTATTAAAATAGGTACTTAATTACTACAGTTAACAGGTGTTTTAGATAATTTTTATTTTTATAATTTCACTCTTATATTAACTAATCAAAAGTATTTAATTTTATTAATATAAAAAAAGAAAAAAGAAATCATGCCCTAGAAAGTATCAGAAGAAAAAGATAGCAAATTCAAGAACATATTTATATGATCAGTTTTAAACAGAACACAAATGCACTTAATTCTCCTTTTAATTTTTAACTTTTCAAAAACAGAAAAAGAAACTTATCTATACTTATACATGCAAAACATAATTCCTTCTTAAGAGAATGAGAATTTTAAATATGCTTTCAACACATTGCTCTTATATTATTACCTTACAAGAAAAAAGCAAAAAGAACAATTATGTTTTAAAACTTTTCTTAGCAAATGAACAGTTGTTTTAACTATAGAAAATATTCCAAATCTACTTTGTGAATTAAAGTTTTGGGTCCAGAGAGAACTTTTCTGTGCATTATTTTGAGCAGTTGTGTAACAGGAAATATATTAGAGCAAAAAGTGAGTTTTATATATATATATATATGCCTCTATTTATACGTATACATATATATGCACATATATGTATATAAGTTAGACATGGCATATTTAAATATTACTAATTAGTCTCCCCTGTAAACCCTGCCCCTCCCCAAATTTGGCTGTTAGATTTGTTCCTGTGAACACAATGAAGATAAAAATATTGATTATACATTTTAAAAAAGGTAAAATTCATATTCCTGTTCTTTTTTGCCTAATTCAAGGTAATTTGTAATTTAACAAGTTATTTCTTTAGTAAACACATTAAATAGGTTGTATACAAACAAATGAGCTTTTCCTCTCTATTTGCTTTTCTGTTTGGCAGGTTTTCTTCGTTTTCCAATAGAGTAGCTATTGCTGGAAACATTTTTGTCTTCTTACTTAGCTCTTACAGACTATAGACCATTTCTTTGGGATATTTTAAGAAGTAAAAAATCCTTGTGAATGAGTCTGGGGCTTTTTTTTTTTTAAGTCCTAGAAGTGTCATGAGTGTTTATAATGTGGGATACCAAGTTTGATAGTCAGTCATTTATTAAGCACCTGCTGTATGCCAGGCAGTGTGCTAGATCTTGGGGATACAAGGTCAGCAAATGAAACAAAAGCTCAAATTGCAAGGACCTTATATTCTAATGATAGGAAAGAACAGGTGATTATAACATAAGATCAGTTTCCCAAGTGACTTGGAAACATGTTTTAAATTCAGTTCCAAAAGTAGAGGTCCAAGAGTGTTTTGAGCAGTGGCGAATAAATGAATAGCTAATCACTTGGGACTTTTTTGAAAGGCAATTTTTAATACTGGGTCTATTTATAAATATCAACAACAAAATAGAAAGCCAGTTTAATTACTAAAAATCCCACTTGCTGCAGTTGTCTTATTATTTTTGTTGTTTTAAAGCCATCAACTTTTCCCCCTTTTGGTTTTTTCTTTCTTCTGATTTTTGTATTTGTTTTGTGTTTCTTTTTTTTGTGTGTGAATTTTTTTTCTCCTTCCTTCTAGACTCAAAACTTTTGTTGGTCACTTGGCTATCCTACCTTTGTTAAACTGAATCAAATCCTAATTATCTAGGATTTTAACTTTTTCATAATGGCAACCATATTTAGTAACATCTGTATTTCATTTTATAAAAATTGTAATTAGATTTTTACACATTTGATGGTGGAAGTCAGGCTTTGTATAGACATAGAAGGCTGGCCAGATCAATGGAAATGGGAGGATAAGGGAGTGTCTTCCTTGGGAAGACAAGGGAGGGATCTCAAGAGGGGAGGGTGAGCGAATAGATTAAAGGGTTATAGATGAGTGTTTAGAACTATGGAAATCAGAGGATAGGGGAGGGATGTGGGGTAGGTTAGGTAACAGGAGGATAAGGTAGCAGGTAGAAAAAAAAGCAGGAGTCAGGAGGGATAGGAAAAATAAGATGTATGCACAAACATAAAAACAAAGATTGGGAGCAGAATGTTAGGGAAAATGTGTGTGTGCGTGTGTGTGTGTGTGTGTGTGTGTGTGTACATACATACACACAAATATAATATCCACACTTAATTGTAGCCTGGGAGTTGGGGTTGCTGAGAAGGGGGAAAAGAACAAAGCAAAAAGTACATAGCAGAGAACAAAAGAAAACTTACAAGGAAGCAAAGAAAAGATGGGCAGTTTTCAACACAATATGTAGTATTTATCACATAGGCTTTCTTGAAACAAAAATTTATTGCTATTTATTTTAAATCTTCTCTCAGGCTCAGCTGTGCACATGACATGCTTTTTTTCTTACTTTGTATTTAAGTTTCAGAATTTAAGTTTATGGTTTCTATTTCTTTTCTCTATTTTGTATTTAAGTTTTGATGTTTGAGTCTAAAAAAAAATTTTTTTAAGCCCAAAACTCTATGAGACCACAAACTCATGCTCTCAGCAATCTTCCCATCCAAAGGGTATGAGTGGGGTCACTCTGTATCCTCTGTGAATACTCCTCAGAATGAGAAGGGAGAGAAACTATCTGGAAACCAGCGATAGAAATTACACAACCTAGGACCCTTACCTCCTTCCCTTTCTGTCAATCAGTCTTAAGCCCTTCGGGAATTTCAGGAAATCTCTTAACCCCTCCCCCTTCGAGTTGGCCTTTGCCAAATAAGGACACAAATTGGTTTCCTAGTTTCTTGTCCCACTTCCCAGCCAACAGGAGATGGTGGCCCAGCTTCTTTGTTATCTACCACTGGATTGGATTTCGGGCCAAGACTGAGAGTCTACCTCCCAGCCAATGGAAGAAGGCGGGGGGGGGGGGGGAGGAGAAAGGGGGGAGAAGGGGTTTGACCACCTTAGGGTATAAATTCTTGTTCTGTCTTTTGTAACAGGCCTCCTCTCTGACATTATTGCCAAGTGTCAGGGTCTGGACTCAGAACACAAGTCTTCTAGCTTTGGGCTAGCTCTTTATTCACTAAACTACACTGTCTCTCATCTATCTATCTCTCTTGGATATACTATTTGGAGTGTTATAATTTTGTTAAGGGAAGATTATGGGGTGATAAGTTACTTTTACAAATATATTTGTCTTATAATACAACTCAATTATTAAAAATGCACCACCACCTCCCCCCCCCCCAAAATACCACCCACATTCTTTTTCAATAGGGCATAAGGGAAGAGGTTTAAACTAGGGGGTGGGGAACGTTCAGCCTCAAGGCCATATGTAGCACTCTAGTTCCTCAGTTGTGGCTCTTTGACTGAATCCAAACTTCACAGAATAAATTGTCTTAATAAAAAGATCTGTTCTGTAAAACTTGGATTCAGTCAAAAGGCTACACCCAAAGACCTAGAAAGCCACATGTGGCCTCCAGGCTTCAGGTTCCCCACCCCTAGGTTAAACAAATTTTCTCTATAGTTCAGGTAAGGATTTGACTCATTTGTACTATGATATAGATAATATTTATTTCCCTTCTTAAAGCATTTTGAAACAAAACTAGTTAGATTTATTTCCTTGCAATTTCTCCCCTATAATTAAGTAATTAACCTAAAGTTTACCAGTCATACAGTCTTTCCCAAAAATTTCAGTGTAGTTTTAAGCTTTCGTAGCTTCAAGTTTTAGAAGCTTTATCCACTTAAAACTGCACTAAGGCTTTTGGGACATAGTGTATAAATGATACAAACACTATCAATAACTACAAGGTTAAAAAAAGAATCCTCATCAACATTTGACTTTAAAAAGGATGGTGAAAGTCAGTCAGTACTTATGTGTATGGTCACACATACCCTACAGGAAAAGTCAAGAAATGTTTTCAGTATTCCAAGAAACCATACTACACAGCAATAAATTCATGCAAATATCAACTATTCTGGAGTTCCTGAAAATAAATGGATTCAGTGGTTCATAGAACATTAAGTACTGTAAAGAAAGTATCACATAGTACAGTATGTTGCTATATGGTTTCTTAATCCCATCAAAATTATATGTAATGGAAAGAAAAGCATTTGTCTGCATTTAGAATTCCCTTCTCCACAATTCATTATTTTATCTTGATATATTCTAAATGCTCTAGTAGAAATTATTTTGAAAAGAAATCATTAAAGGTATGCTAATGACTCTGAATTGTGACAGATGCTGTGGAAACAGGCCTGTTGGCTCAGGCACAGCACTGTTACCTATCCATCATAAAATACTCTGGACTAACCCATTTATTACTGCTGTGTAGCTCAAGGCAGGGAAAATATCAATAAGAGTTTCTTTCTCCAAGGCAAAATCATAGACTCCTCACTTACCCTAATGTCATGATCCCTACTGGTTATCTGCATGATAATTAGGAAAATCTGAAGTAGTGAAATGTTGTTTTAACAATGTGTGAATGAAATTAAACAGTCAAAAAGGCCAATGAGGTAAGAACTGCCTCAACATGTTAAATTCTTCAAAATCAAAAATTAATTACTGGGAACATTAGTCACAGTTACTTAAGAAGGAAGCCATGTGGATAATGGTGTGCCCTTCTAAACTCAAGGGACCAATGTGCAAGTGGAAGATAGAAGGAAGCATTAACCTATAATTTTTTATAAAAATATTTTATAAGATGACAGCTGAACCTTGTCAGGTCACCAACATTTGTTGAGCATACACTGCACAAAAGGACTGGGTAGATGGTATAAGATAAAAAACTTAAGAAGCAAAAAGAATAAATTGGTCTGACTATGATCTAGGAAAGAGGTCCAGTAGAGAGCAAAATTTTACAATTTCACTTTCATAATGAGAATGTAAACTATTTAAGACAACATGCTTGGTCACTGCAAATGCTTCCCCAATAACATGGATGATACCTTCAAAAGAACAAAATACAATCCTGTTGGGCAAGGTTGTAAATAAACGTGAAATGAGTCTTTGCACAGTCAAATTTAAAAATAATTTCTAATTAACTAACCAAAGAAACCCTTGTAATATCCTGATACTCCAGCAAAGCAACAGAAAAGGCAAGTGAATGAATATATACTATTTCATTTCCACTTACATCAAAGGGGAGGAAAAAGTGGAGCAAAAGAGTAAGTTACATCACCAATTACCTAATAATTTTCCAAGATAAATATGGCTAACAGTAAGTATAACAAAAAGATTCAACAATTAAGACCAAAAATCATGTCTTTGTAAAGGACAGGAATATCAAACCTGGAGAAGTTTTAATTATATAAATGAAAAAGGAATATGTGAAATTCGTTTTACATGTCAGTAACATTACTCTGTTGTTGACAAGTACTAAGGAAAATATAAATGAATATATATATTCATATTCATATATGTATACATTTTAAATTAGTGCTTACTTTCAGAAAGTTTACAATCTACTAGCGAAGCTTACTAGTCTAAAGGCAAGAAAAGGCCTAAAACAACATAAATTTAGAAAATAAACAACAGACGATAGATAGCATGAAGGAGGAAACTGAACATGAGTACTATGAGTTTAGGAAAATAACTCCCCAGATAAAGTAACCTTAGAAGTCAAGGAAACAAAATAATGTACTTGACTTCCCACCTTATTGGCAAAAAGATGAATAAGAATGATTAAGGCTATTTTGCACCATCTTAGAGATTTCCTGCCAAGACTAACCACAGAGAAATGCACTTTTGCTCAGCAACAAACCTAACCTTTAGCAGCTCCTGTGACCAAAAGCTTATACACGTGCCTCATGTCTTTTCTGCTGATTGCGTATTCTAAGTGAGTCCAAAAAGCTATGAAAACCCAATCTGTATCCTAAAAATTTGAGCTGCTAGGGTGTAATCTACCTTGGTACACTACTAAATTTCTGTTTGACTCCTCATTTGACTCTACTTATGCGGATCTATTGGAGGGTAAGATTTTCCCTAGTCTCTTTAGGAATCCAGAATGAGAAACTCCCTCTAACATAGGCAACTCACACAGTTTCAAATCTCAACACTGTCTTTTGCCCCTTACTGAACTGTGACACAACAGGAGAGAGCTACCTAGACAAGTCAGAGAAACCCTGGCTTGCATAATTGGTCTTTAATCAGCCACTGTAGATGGAAATAAATGTTTTTTCAGAAGGCAAAAATGTTTTTAGCCTGTTGCACTGGGATGACAGTCCCTAAGAGAAAAGCATTACTGAATTTGCAGCTGCATGGTTCAATTTTGAGTTAGTTTTTAATTATTGATTTGGTAACTCAAAATTATTTTATCACTTGCCAGATTTTTTTTTAAAAGGCTAAATAGTCCTGATAGAAATCTTGAGATAAAAAAAAAGGAAAACTGGTGTATTCTGCAAATACAGCATGCCAAGAGATGATTATAATAAATTCAAAATTCTGAAAACCAAGTAAAAATACATTGCCAAACTTAAGTACTTGAGAAACTTGCAGTCTTGGCAAGATGCTCTCATACTCAGAAGCAAACTTTGTCAAAATTAGAACTGATGGTGTTTTTAAAAAATATTTCCGTCAGAGAGACATCTTAACCCAGTGTGCACAGGCATTTGTACTATGTCACTCACAAGGATAAAAACGATTTCAAGAGTCCACTTTTCTTGCGTCATTCCAATAGCAATCTTCAAAGGCATACTGAAATATACATGCACAACATATGTACAACTAGATACCTATTTTGGAGAGGAAGATCAACAAGATGGAGATATATAACTAAAATGTGCTATAAATTCAAAAGGAAGATACAATTTAAGACCTGTTCTTTTTAATGCCTTTAGGGTTTGACTACATTCAGACACTTTATCACATATTGAGTCCTCTGAGAGGAAAAAAAGGAAAAGGCAATGTCCGAAGAACCACTACATTTTCTCCTAAGCTATGCATGATGGAGCAATGGGGAACTATGGGAAGACACCAGTATGAGGTTACAACTGTAATGCAGAAGGGATCATGACCATTAACTAGCTCACAAATGGACAAGACCAATGATTATGCAGTCGGATTATCACAATTTAGTATGTTTTCATTAGGAAAAAGGAACTACTGTTAAAGTGAGATTTCAAAAGCTAGGGGTTATCCCCTTGAACTTGGAGAAAACAAAAGTGCTTAATTTAACTCCATTTTAACTCATCTAAGTTTGTTATTGGATAGAAGTAGAGGCTTGAGGTATAATAGAGTGCAAGTGCTGGGTAGTTAGAAAGTTAGAAAGGTAGTTAGGTAGTTAGAAAGAAACAGGTTCAAAGGGCTCTTCTAACTCCAAGCAACCCCCACCCCTACCCCATACCTGACAACTGCCCAGAATTGATGTATTAAGTCACAGAAAAGTATCTAAATATTGAATGGTGGAGGGAATTCCCATACTACGCATTCACTGTGACAAAGATCACAAACAGTAAATAAAATAGCTAATAACAGCTAGCATTTATATAGTACTTTACATTTTGTGAAGTACTTTACAAATAAAATCCTTACACTATGAGTATGGGGGAAAAAATGTCAGTTAATTTTTAAAAGGTGTCAAATGGAACCATGTGGCTTTTTTTTTAAGTTAAATCTGATCTGAAACTTTATAAAAAGACAAATTTAATTCTGCAACCTGTGGCCTAGATTTCAATTCCAAACCACAAGCACAAATTTCTGAAATGAAATTTTATTTTTTAAAATGACAAGAAAGAAAAAACATGGTAAGAAAACCCTCAAACACTTGGTTTCAAGTAAATAGTGCCCTTTCTTTTGATAGATCCTTTAACCTAACTACAGGAAGTACCTAAAGAATATCTCATTTGCCTTACAGAATATTTAGTTATTAGAATAAAATCCCACATGATTACCAAAAAAAACCCTTCCACTAAAAAACATGAAACTTTTCCATATTATCTTTTCCTCAGAAACTGAAGAGTAAAAAACTAAGAAAATAAAATATTTAAGGTGGGCTCCACAGTAAAAATGTAAGATTCAACACTGTCAATTACACCTTAGTTTTAATTATGCTTGAAGTTTTTAAATTGTTTTGTTTTGTTTTTTAAAAGAAGACAGCATCTGCCAGATTACTAAGGTACTACAGTTCTTAAACGCTACAGTTTAATGCCTAACAGACAATAAAAACCTGGAGCCCTAAACAAAAACTTGGGGGACGCCTGGAAAAAAGTTTTATCTTCTTTTTAATCAAAAGATGACTACCCAAAACAACTCCTTCACTTTCATCAATCAACTATGAAAAATATTGGTTAAATTATTTAATTTTCTCTACCACATTCCCTTTTTCCAACATTAAAATATAAACTCAAAAACACACTACTATTATTGTTATTACTAAACTTAACCATATCTCCTGTTGACTATTTGCAATCTTCTTTGAAATCACAAGATTATGTAACTGTAAAGTAACCCAGTGGTGATGTAGTCCAACCCATTACTAAAAAACAATACATACTGTAGTCTATCTATCCAGTTGATATGAAGCATCTCCTTGAAGGCTTTCAATATGGAGAAACCTTTTACCTCCAAAGAAATAGTCCATGTCATATTTTGGAAAAGTATTTATTAATTGGAAGACTCCAACAACAAGACATCAATTTTAAATCTGACTCTTGGAAACTTCCACCCAGTCAGACAGTTAACAAGCATTTGTTAAGAATCCGTTATCCCACTGTGCTAAGTGCTGGGGATACAAAGAAAGGCAACAGTCTCTGAGCTCAAGGAGATCAGTCTAATGGAAGGGACAACATGAAGACAACTAAGTACAAACAAGACATGTAGATGATAAACTGAGGAAAATCTTTCTAATTCTTCTCTTTAAGGTGAAGCAGAGCAATTCTAATCCCTCCTTCCATATGAAGACTCTTCAAATTCCTGAAGACAATGATCATAACCTCCTGTTACCTCTTCTTCAGGCTAAACATTCCAAATTTCTTCAACAAATCATATGGCATGAACTTGCGCACTTGCCTATCTTGCCTACTCTCTTCATGATGCTTTTCAGATTATTAATGACCTTTTAAACTACAGCCCTCAAAACAGAACCCAATACTACAGATATGATCTGACAAAGGCCAGAGACAGAGGGTTTGCCATCTCTTCATTCTTGGAAGCTATCTCCTTAAGGAAGTCCAAGATCTTCTTAGCTCTTTTTAGCTTCCAAATCACACTACTGATGGATATTAAGCTTGAAGTACATTAAAACCAAAGGATCTGTGTCAAACTTCTATCTATTGCTTCCCCTACCTTGTACTTTTGAAACTGAATTTTTGAAACCAAGTATAAAAATTTCCATTTATCCCTAATCAAGTTCACATTCTTACTTTCAGTCCAATGAGTAAACCTGTCAGGATCTTTTTTAGTCCATCACTCAGTGTGCTAGCTATTTTATCACAAATGTATAGCACCTGAAAATTTGGTTAAGTATGGAATCTATGTCTTTAGTCAACTCATTGACAAAACCAGAAGGCAGCCAAACACAGACCACTAGGTCACTCTACCAGATATCTTCTGCCAGGCTGGCAAGCTGAACCACTAACACCTATCTCAGAGTTATTCAGCCACTTCCAAATTCATCTACCTATGCCCTCACCTAATTTATGTTGCTTCCACAAGAACAGTTTGAAATACTGACATCAAAAATACCAACACCTAAGCAAACTACACTGGCAGCACTCCCAGGTAAACAGTCCTGATCCAAAAAAAAAAAAAAAAAAAAAAAAAAGCCTGCCATGAAAGCTGTTTATTATGAAACCAGTTAAGTACTTTGCAATCACTGCCTCCTCTAAAAATTTACTAATGATTTCTTAAAGGATTCATTCTAGAAGTTTTGGAAGACTTCTCTTACTCTCCTGTCTTTTGTCCATACTTAATTCTTCTGTACATATTTAAATACCTAAATTGGTGGGTGAGTTTCTTATATTCAGTCGCTCAAACAACTGCCTTTTTTTAATCCTCAGTAATCATACTTTGTGATTTCAGTATTTTTATTCCTCATTTTCTTATCCTTCTTATGCTGACTTCCACCAGATAATTTCCCATCCTTCACTAGAACCTCTGAAATGTGCTCTTCCCTAATCTAGGGTGCATATCCACTTATGCCCAGTTTTCCTTTCCTCTATCATATACTCTCCAAAGGATGGTCACTTCTCCCCAAGGTCTCCAGCATTTCTACTTAGACTCTAACTCTGTTATGCTGTTTCAGAAATACCTTAACCAAATCTTCCACTGGTATTTTCTAGATCCTAGTGTTTATATTCACATTCATTATTCAAATTTCTGGAGCATTTATCAATTTCACTGTAATATCCTATATAAGAAATTATTTAAATTTTCAAATTTCAAATTAATTTTTCAAATGCACTAGGCAATGAAAGACTTATTAGTTAAATGGAATCATACTATTGTTAACTAGAAATTGTTCAACAGCAAAAGAAGAAATAATTTACTCTAAAAGCATTTTACAAGCCATATTTATTTCTACCTTTCTGGTCTGTTTTACGAAGGTCAATAGTAGTTGTTCACTGAGACTAAAAAGGCAAAAATGGAGAAAAACTAAATGATATATAAAGTCCTCTAAACTAGAAAAACTTTCCCACCAATTAGTGAAAAGTATGAAGTATAAAGCAAAGCAGTCCAAAATAACTCAGCTAAAATAAAAGAGTGAATGATTAATTTAGTAGATATTGCTCAAATTATATTTATGATGAACTCATTATAAAAGACAAATCTATAATAGCTTAACTTCACATTCCATGTGAGTTTTGTGCAAAAAGTATAAACCCTTAAATTTACAAGATGATGAAAATGAAAATTCAGTTCTATCTAGTTATTTTGCCTTTACAGAAATAAGCAATGATCCAAACAATGATTGAAAAAGTTTCTTCCCCATTAAAACAAGTCTTAATCACTCAAACTGAATAAAATTGAACTAATATTTCCCAAAAATTTATGAACAGAATTCTTATGTATTGTATAATATGAATAGGATTAGTGTGAGATAATATCAACGGTGGTTCTGTTTTTAATCTAAATGTTGAATGAAATATGTATCAAAATATTATATTCAAATTTGCAGTATGTTGCTCCAGAATTTCCATATGCTTCCTTTATGCCATAGATATCATGCCCCTAAAATTTGTAGTGAATCTAGTCAGCAAGGTTATTTAGCTTTCACTAGGAGTAGTAAACAGGATTTAGGTAGGAGTAGAAAAATTAGATGCTGGGAGAAATTCTGTGTTTGGATTGATTTGACATGGCATTCATGATTTAAAAAACAACAACAACAAAACAAGAGCAAAGACACCAAATTCAAGAGATATTGTAATTTCACTAAATTGGCCAACCATAGTTCCAAGACTAAAAAGAAGAATATGACACCACATCATGAGTGACATATTAAGAGAACAAAGAAAAGTGAAGAACCTAAAGGTTACAGTGATGATACTGAATAAGTTAAAGAAAAATGAAGCAATATGAGAGGAAAAAAAGAATAGGAAGGCATGAAAGAAAGGAATTTCAGAATTCTGGATCTTGGAGTTAGAGGTATTGAGATAAAAGATATGATAATCCTTAGAGATGGTTGAGGCTAAGTGAAGATGAATTATGTAAGTCTCCAATGAAGCTGGCCAAGATACTAATTATCTCTTTTCTAATTCAACAAAAGTAATAAAAACAAATCTGAAGCTGCATTTATAGTTAATGGTTTGAAAGAAGAGAAGACATCTGAAAGTCATATCCCAAATATGGAACTTCATGATTTGTTGTTAAAGATTTTAAAGTTGGTCTGAATGGATACTCTAAATGCTCCATCTAATCAACAAATGTCAATGAAAATAAATCCATCCAATACAATCACTACATTACAAATAATCATAAATTATTGTTGCTGATCACACCAGTATTTTCTTTAAAAGAGTTTGGTATTGCTTCGGTAAATCATATTCTGCCTAGAGCTATATAGCTTACCTCAAATTATTTCAGAATCATCTAAAATGACTCATTTTTCTATTAAAATGATGAATGAGCTAAATGAGGTATGTAATAAATAGTGCAGGTTTGTAAACAGATTCCTTCTCTTTGGAGGGTGGAGGCCGTAATTCATTTGGCAATTCTGTCCAATGATATTTTCAAGAGAAGTCATCCTGAAAATATACTTAGTCAAGAAAAGAACTTAGCATACCATGTCTGGAGAAAATGTTTAAAATATTCAGTGATTAGACCAGTCTTGAGATACATTAAAAAAAAAAATTCAAAAACCAGTAATCTTAAGAAAGACCAACGAGGCAATACCTAAAAAGAACATACTTCAATCTTATTCAGAGGATTATTTAAGCAATTTAACAAAGGTATGGCCAAAACAAAACAAAACAAATCCCATGTTATATACAACAAATCAAATCCCCAATAATCAAGAAAGAAGCAATGTATATCTCAAGTGAAACCTTTTAGTATAAACATTACTGCTGATCAATTTCCTATTGAATTTGGAGAAA
>CM053597.1:89237124-89292465 GCA_028646575.1 Pseudocheirus occidentalis | reverse complement strand
TTGAAACGGTGAACATTGTACTGAATGAAGATTTGTAATGGAATAAACAGAGTGTTCACTAATACTGTGTAATCTGAATCCTAAAAGCTCCTCACAGTAGCATTCTCTCAGAAATCTACTGCTGATTGGTGTTACAGCAGGGTAGTGGGAGATGGGGATTGGTGTACAGGGAATAGATACTGGGATAATTTTACTAGAAGAGAATGAAAGAGAGTTTAAATGAAATAAGAAGAGAAAGGTAAAGTCAGATTTTAAAGGGTTTTTAAATGACATTAAAAATTGTGTCTTTTACCTAAAAAGCTAAATGGAATTATGGAAGATACATGATTTTTTTAGTAGAAGCAGATGACATGATCATATCTGAAAGACTTAAGAAAGCAACGTCTCAGTCATCTCTCTCTGCCTCAGGGTAGAGCTTTAAGGGAAAACCACACTTACTTACAAAGGGGATCAATCACTCAATTTGGCAAGTCAAAGATGGGCGGGGAGGAGGATAACAGCTAGACAGCCAAGTACAATGAGTACTTGTTTTCTTTCAACTCAAGGAAGTTACTAAATTGCATTACTTATTAAGTCCTCAATTCACTGCCCTAGACCATATGGCATTTTTCCAGGTATAATTCTTATCTTTCTGACTAGAATGTAAACTCATTGAGGCAAAATTGTTCCACGCCTCACCCCATTTTTTTGGGCAATTATCCCTCAAAGTCCTTTCCACTATGCCCAGTAGTCACTCAATATTTGCTGACAGTTGTAGGCAAACATTAATAATAAGAATAAAAAGAGCTCCCCTTTATATAAAGTTTTAAGATTTTCAAAGTACTATATTCACCTTAGCTCAGGTCATCCTCACTAAAACCCAATGAAGCTAAGCGTTATTATTAGCACTCTTTTAGAGATGAAGAAGCTTAGGTTTTATGTCCAGTTACTTGCCCATAGTCACACAAATGTTGTTTTGAAGCAGCATCCAAATCTAGGTCATCCAGACTCCATGTCCAGCACTCTACCAAGTTAAACTGATTCACATACTTTAATAAATTCTGTATTTTTATACTGTTTATCCTATTTTGCCTAATAGAATGGCTGCTGGAAAACAACTGAACAACATGACATCTGAAAATTCCATTCAGTGCCTTCAATTCACTAGTATGTATCCCTTAATTTAGGATAGCCAAGGGAACACAGTCATCATGTGAGATTTAAAGCAATTAATATTCCACTAATTAACCAATAAGATCTCACATGTATACCTAAGATCACAGATATCAATGCCCTTATAGAGGAACAGGGACAGGACTGGATCTGTGACTTCCTGAGTAGAGGAATTCCTCTACCAATACAAATGGACATCTTTTTGCAATTACAATTTTAAGAGTTGCCTAGAACACAGCCAAGTTTAAATGACTTTGTTGTGGTGGTTTAGTTAGTTACATCAGTCAAGTGTGACTCTTTGCAACCCTTTTGAGGGTTTTCTCGGCAAAGATACTAGAATGGATTGCCATTTCCACTTCCAGCTCATTTTACAGATGAGGAAACTGTGGCAAAAAGGGTTAAGTGACTTGCCCAGGGTCACCTAGCTAGTAAGTGTCTGAGGTCACATGTGAACTCAGGTCTTCCCAATTCCAAGCCCTACGCTCTATCCATTGCACCACCCACCTGACCAGTTAAATGACTTCCCTAGAATCAAACAGCCAGTATGTGTCACACAGTCAAAGATCAAATCCAGAAATTCTTGCCTTTGTAACTATTTTCACATCTTATAAAATGGGTAAAAATGACAGACTTGTTTACTGTTCACTCTTCATGTAGGGCTAAGACTAAATGAGTCTGGAAATGGTACACCAAGAGGATCAGTTCCCTAAAGAAAATAACCTAGAAAGTATGCATGAATTTGTTTACCTAAATTAATGTTGTTTTGTTGGGGCTATGCTATTTCCTATACAAATTGGTTTTCTGCAGATTTTAAGCCTGCCAAATACTTAGTGATATCTGTAATATAGTTAACATAAATTGTTCCTATTTTTCACAGTGACAAGAAATTTACAGAGAAACTTACAGTGGGGATAATAATGAAAGTGAGTTCATTTGTCTTTTCTCAGATTCATCATTTTCCTCTATCTCTCAAAGGCTTAGAAAATCAACAAATAACTCCTACAAATACCTCCTATCTCTTTGCCTGATCCTACACTTAATTCTTCATACTGATTTTGGGGCACAATTTCCTTAGCAAAAAGCAGGGTCAAATATAGAACATCTGAATTTCAAAAGAAAGTCAATGTTCCAACATAGATTTTTAAAATCACAAATAAAAGATATTACTAAAAAGTAGAAAAATATTCCAATAAAAAGTTATCTTTTTATGTCAGTCTAAACAAGAAACTAAGATGGCAACAGCATGGGGTGAAAGGACAAACTAGAATAATGTTTTTTTAAAAAAGCAAAGAGAGAAAAAAGACACAGAAATTCTTCTGAGTATATTCATTTATTAAAGGGGCATCACAGTTTGCTTGGGGTATCATAGAATACATTATGTTGCTAAAAACAACTTAACATGCAAAGTACTTATTGCAATGAGTCACTGGTCTGGTTAAAAGTTTAGCAAAAAATAGTTTCAGGGGAAATTTATGCTCTCCTACAACATAAATTCTCTTCTCAAAAATAATTTACTATAGACATATTTAGTTCACACACATAAAAGGCCTAAGGCTCTCGATTTTTCAAAAGCATTATCCTTACAGTTCAATCACGCAAAGTGGCCCCAGACCACAGGCCAAGAGCCTATAAAAAAGTATGCCAGGGGAAAAATAAATTAATTCTAAAAACTCAACTCTTATCCAATGTATTTATTATCTGCTTGATTTTGAGAAAAATAGTAAAGGCTGATAAAAATCCTGGTCATTTTGTGCCCCAAAATCAGTATGAAGAATTAAGTGTAGGATCAGGCAAAGACATAGGAAGTATTTGTAGGAGTTATTTGTTGATTTTCTACTTCCTACCCACAATACTACCTAATCCTACTGTCCAGCAGCTTAGAGAAGACAATATTTCAGCTCTGGTGTCCAATTTTAAAAGTCTAAGAGGAAAAATTCTATGTAAACTCTATAAAATCAGTATCTAGTTTCAATTTTTCAATCCTAAGAAAAAACAAAAGAAGTAGTCAACAGTCTTTCCAAATGGATACACCAAGTCTTTTTTAACTCTGGGAAAGGCAGGGTGACACTAGCAAAACACTAAAAGAATGTGGCCAAGTCAAACCCATTAGAAAGGTAATGTGAACCATCCAAAGTACATTTCAAAGGAATGCTTCCCTGAATATTGGTTTCCTAGATAATCCAAGACACTAAAGGTCTTAGAGTAGGAAAAATCAGTCAGAAGGGTGACAGAGTAGGTTTGTCCTCATGTATTCTCACTACAATAATGGTGGAGTTGTCACTAAAATTAATTTCACAAGCCACCTTAGACACATCTCACTATCTGTTAACCAAGTCTATAGGGTTCTGATGCTCAGATCAGAATTCTACTATAATAACAGCTGACACTTATACAGTACCTTAAAGTTCACAAAGGCCTTATACCTAAATGTTGAAAGCATTATTATTCCATTTTACATATGAGGAAAAGTAAAGTTGAGAGAAATTATTACTAGGAAGGCAAGCAGGTATCTCAAAGAAGGGCATATCAAAGAAGGAAATATCAGGCAAAAGTTTTACAATGTAGTATTTACACCCAAGAAGTTCAGTGAATTACTGCATAACTACAGTGCCAAAATGTCAACATTATCACACTGGCATCACAACGGGCCAAAATTATACCTCGTAAGGAGCAATCATTCAGTTTGGTTTTCATTTTTAGGGAGTCAGTAGTGGGGTGAGGGAGAAATCTGGTATCAGGCCTTATCAAAATGTCCTATATTCTCCTACCAAACTCTGTGTCAGGTTTTACCCACCTTCAAACTCCTGGTTAAGTGCAGACTATAATAAAAAAAGTTCTTCAGGTTAAACTTTAAGTCTAGAACTACAGACACTATCTTTTGTTGTTGTTCAGTCATGTCTGACTTTTTGTGACTCCATTTGGGGTTTTCTTGGCAAAGACATGGGAGTGGTTTGCCATTTCCTTCTCCAGCTCATTTTCCAGATGAGGAAACTAAGTCAAACTGTGTTGAGGGACTCGCCCAGGGTCACACAGCTAGTAAGTGTCTGAGGTCAGATTTGAACTCAGGAAGATGAGTCTTCCTAATTCTAGGTCCAGCACTTTATCCACTGAGCCACCTACCTAACCACAGACAATACCTATCCATTCATTTTCACAAAACACAATCTAAAAAACTCATACAAATGAATTAACTTGTCTCCTTCACATAAGGATCAGACAAGGAGACATCAGAAAAAGCAAGCAGATAAGAGAGAAAGCCATTTACAGAATGAGGTATTTTCTAAGCTGACATGACATAATGCTAAGAGGAAAATCTTTCCATCTGACTGATATCCATCATAAATTTCAGACAATGACCACTTTCAACACTGTGTACCCTCTCTATGACTCAAGTCATGAGATCTTCATAACACAGAAAGTAGTGGGAAATTTCCAGGCTCTGTATAACCAAGTAGCTACATAATTTAAAAATTTCAAGATGAAATTTAATTTCTATCAAAAATTCCTTGAATTATTGTGCAGTACAGTAAGAGAAGCTTGATAATTCCTCTACAGCAGCGGTTCTCCACCTGTGGGTTATGTTCAATTTGTAAAAATGAAAATACATCCTGCATATCAGATATTTACATTATGATTAATAACAGTAGCAAAATTAGTTATAAAGTAGCAACGAAAATAATTTTGTGGTTGGGGGGTCACCACAACATGAGGAACTGTATTAAAAGGTCATGACACTAGGAAGGTTGAGAACCACTGCTCTAGAGTTAGTTGAAATGGAATTCAACTTATGCTAATAGGAAAAAATGGTGGCGAATCCCCTATTACACACAGTGCTGATCTGACTTTTATTTCTCTACTTCTGCTCCAGAGGTCAGCAGCCTCTCTAATCCTCAATGGCACAGAAAGAGTTAACCAATGTCTACTGTTGTTACCATCAGGCTTTCTGACAAGGAAAAAGCACAATGACACTGTGCTGCTGGTTTTTCCTCGGATAATACTTTCTAATTACTACAGAAACACCTCTTTAACATTGATCATCCAAACTCTCTACTTCTCCAGCAATGTAAGTGTGTGCATTAGAAAAGACAGGAAATGGATGAGATGAGAGAATGCACTAGTTTCTATCTCTCAGTTCCAGTAAAACAAAGAGAGAACTAATTGAAGCTACTGGATGAAACAGAGGTTGGGAAGCATATATAAACTGAAGTTAACCACACATTCCCACAACTTATCCAAAGCACACTAGGGGAAACTTACTCATGTGCTGATTTATAATAATTTTTAATTACACTAAATTTTGTAAAACATAGAAACAAACAATTCCACCTTTTGAAATTCAAAAAAAATGTACATTTTAAATAGTACTTTATTAATTTAAATAATAGAAGATAAATATTTTTGTAATGCTTTTTAATTTCAACATTTTTAGTAAATATTGATCTCTAAATCCTCACAATATACTTATAAGGTAGGTGAGATTGAGTTGTCTCTACATAACAGAAAGGGAAAAAAATGACAAAGTCATGAAAAGGGCACAGAAAACAGATCAGAAATCAAGACTTTTTAAATGTAAGGAAAAGAGGTGAAAGGAAACCCATCCAAAATATAAACAACTTCAAGAGGAATCTTGCTATTGGTTTCAGGTGGAATCTGAAATTCACAAGGTTAGTTAAAGGCCAAAAGCACACATAATTCAGTTCAATTCAGATATTTTATTAAATGATTAGTATGTATATATCATCAGGTAATGGAGGAAGGTATAATCCAAAATAGCAAAGGATCTCTTTTTTAAAATGAACTTTGCAAAGAACCATATTTAACCTCCCCACTTGTGATTTTTTTTGTCAAAAACTGAAAAAAGTTAAACTTCAGAAATACCTTTAGAATCATAATGATGAGAGGTACTTGGAGACTTTGAGCCAGATGGAGAAGATTCCTTCATTCGCCCAATAACATTTTCTGAAAGCTGAAAAAAAACAAACCATCGAATAAAATCAGTTAGAAATTAGCATAAAATACAAATGACACAAAAAGTCCAAGTCATATGGACACACACACACACACACACACACACATTTTTGTGCAGAATATCTGGTCTACAGAAAATTAGTATGAGTAAGAAGTTAAGCAAAAAATAAGAACTGCATTAGCTTTTGAAAATGTACTTCACAGTAGTAGTACCACATTTCTTCTTATCCTCCATTAATTTCTCGTGGCAAATACACACACACACATGCACTGATACAACACATAACACATGTTATAAATTGAATTTTACCTGATTTTTGAGCATGGAGGAAAAACTTACGGAATGTAAAATGAAGTTTAGAAATGCTAGTTTTAAGGATGATTAAAAGGAAGCCTAAAAGACAACTACTCAAAATGTTTGAAATAAAAGAGGAAAATGAACATCAAGTAAAAAGAAAGACATGTAGAGAAGCAAAAGTTCTGAAAAAGATTTTGGCCAGATTAAAGAAGCTGAAATGGGAAGCGAAGAATTTACCAAATGAACAGAAAGAAGAAAAGCTTTGAAAGCCAAGAACCACCAGCTAACAACAATCCGCTCACAGAGAGAAATTTAACTTACAGTGATGAGATACTAGAACAAATCCAAGGAAGTAGCAAATAAAGAAAGAGGGGTTCAGATGAAAGTAGTTTCATTCTGAATACAAAAAGTTATAATTGGGGCCTAGCAAAACATATATATGTATATGTGTATACATATGTATATATATGTCTCCTACAGCAAGGAGAACAAGTGAAGAGCCAACCTAGGAGACCAAAGGCCAGCCTGACTTTAACACAGCCTAACTGTGTTAAACTAAATTAAACTTGAGTTTGCACACAGAAAATTATTTCCCTCAATAGAGCATATACCAAGATTTCCTCACATCCAAACAAAGCATCTTTGTATTACAAATTATAGCATGGAAAGCCCACAGCATAAATTTATCACATTAAGTTATAAACTACTGATCTAAACCTATTTTTTGCCTGACTGCTTCCAGTTTGCTTAGCAAACGTATGCCACTATCAAGCATTAGACAACCGTACGCATTTGTTGATTTTACTTATCCAATCAAGTCAACTAATCAACTTTTTCATTTTTATCTAGAACCAGGTCTTTTTTATAATTCTACTTTGTAACATAGCTTGAGTTCTGAGAGCAGCACTAAGCATTCCTGGTTCCTACTTCTTTCCTATATCCCCTGCTATTTTTAACCATGGTATTCATTCCTCCAAGAGAATTTTGTTATTTTTCCTAATTATAAAAAGTATTCTTTGGTTATGTGTGATTGGCACAGTACTAGAACTGTAAAATAAACTGCAAAATTTCATTCATTTTTACTATATTTATACAGCTCAGATATGAATGCTATTATTTCTTCAGTCATTAAGGCCTTAATTTATCTCGAGTATATCACTTTAAGTTAACTATTTAATAAATCTCTTTGCTTGAAATAAATTTCTCTTCCTAGCTCTTCCTTAACTTTAGCCTCCTAACTTTACTAGTAATATATAGAAATGTTAATAATTCTATTGATTCATTTTCATATCCTGATATTTTAATGAGGCTTGTCTCAATTAAATTTTTAGTGATTCTCTGGAGTTTGCTAAATAAGTCACATCACCTGAAGAGATACAGTACGTGATAAGAACTGCCAGTTTCAGGGCAGCTAGGTGGCACCAGCCCTGGAATCAGAAGGACTTGAGTTCAAATGTAGCCTCAGACTCTTAACACTTACTACCCGTGTGACCTTGGGTAAGTCACTTAACCCCAACTGCCCTACATTCCCCCCTCCAAAAAAAAGCCAAAAAAAAAGAACTGCCAGTCTCTGATACCAAACTCTTCTTTCTAAGAAGAATGGTTTCTGTGGGAAGTAAAATGGATAATTTTAATGACACGAAATTAAAAAGCTTTTGCACAAACAAAATTGAAGCTAAATGCAGCCAAAATTAGAAGAAAAAGAGGAAGCCTGGTGAAAAATTTATAGTAAGTTTCTCTAACAAAGGCCTCAATTCTCAAATATAGGAAACTGAATCATATTTATAAAAATACATGTCATTCTCCAGCTGATAAATGGCCAAAGGATACAAAAAGGCAATTTTCAGAAGAAATCAAAGTGACTTACAGTCATATAAAAAATACTCTAAATATTGATTAAACAAATGCACATTAAACAGCTCTAAGATACCACCTCATACCTATAAGATTGGCTAATATGATAGAAAAAGAAACTAACAAATGCTAGAGGGATGTGGAAAAATAGTGACACCAATGTATTATTGGTGGAGTTACGAACGGGTCCAATCATTCTGGAAAACAATTTGGAACTACACCCAAAGGCCTATAAAACTGAATATAGCTTGGCCTTTGGCCTAGCAATATCACTACTAGATCTGTATCTCAAAGAGATCAAAGAAAAGAGAAAGGGACCTATATGTTCAAAAATGTTTATAGCAGCTCTTTTTGTGGTAGCAAAGAAATTGAGGGGATGCCCATCAACTGGGAAATGGATGAACAAGTTGCAATATATGATTATTATGCAATACTACTGTGCTGTAAGAAATGACAAGCAGGATGGTTTCAGAAAAACCTGGGGTGGTGGCTAGGTAGCACAGTGAACAGAGCACCAGCCCTGGAGTCAAGAGGACCTGAGTTCAAATCCAGCCTCAGCCACTTAACACAAAAACTAGCTGTGCTTGGGCAAGTCACTTAACCCCAATTCCGCCCTCAAAAAAAAAAAAAGAAAAAAGAAAAACCTGGTAAGACTTATATGAACTGTTGCAAAGTGAAATAAGCAGAACCAAGAGCCAAGACAGTGGACAAAAAGCAGCAACTCACTTGAGCTCTGCCTAAAGCCCTCCCAATGCCATAAAACAATTCCTGGAGGAGCAGAACCCACAAAGGACAGGTGAAATAATTTTCCAGGCAAAAACAACTTAAGATGGTCAGCAGGAAAGGTCTTTTTCTACCTGGGTAAGAGTGGAGCACAGATCAGAGCAGAACACACCAGCAGAACACACCCAGATGCAACAAACAAGGAAAAGGCCTTAGGAGCCACTAAATCAGCAGCAGTTGCTTCCAGAGCTCTCAATCCAAAAACGGCAAAGGAGTCAAAAAACTGAGATTACAAGGGTCTCTTTACTAGTACTGAAGCAGGACTCTGTTGCTTTCCCCATACTTAGATCCGTATGTCTATCCTGAGTGGTATTCCCAGGGTAAGGAGGAGCATTAGCAGACTAAAGCCTACTGCTGCAGTGGTGCAGGAACCCAGTTCCAAGGCAGAACACTGCTTGTGGTCACTCACACACCAGGGCACATGCCAGAAGAGGTGTAAACACAACTCTCCTTAGACCTTGGAAGAACAGAAAACTTACAGGCCCCTAGAAGTATCTCTGAAAACAGGTATACAAAAACCTTGAAGGTTGGGACAATGCATACACCACCCTGGAAGTAGAACCCTACTTTAACAAACAGTTAAAAGTAAAGAAATAGCCTGGGAAAATGAGAAAATAACAGAAAAAAATTTTCTAACCACAGAAAGTTACTATCAGAAGATTACAAAATCAAAGTCTTGTATCCAAAACCTCCAAGAAAAATATGAATTGATCTCAAGAAATGGAAGACCTCAAAAAGGATGCTGAAAATCAAGTAAGAGAGGTAGAAAAGAAATGAGAATGATGCAAGAAAATAATGAAAAACAAGACAACAGTTTGGTAAGGAGAAGCAAAAAAAAAAATTGAAGAAAATAATACCTTAAAAAATAGACTAGACCAAATGGTAAAAGAGGTACAAAATTTCACAGAAGAAAAAACTTCTTAAAAAGTAGAACTGGCCAAATGGAATAGGAGGTATAAAAGCTCAATGAGGAAAATAACTCCTTAAAAATTAGAATGGAAGAAATGGAAGCTAACAACATTATGAGAAATCAAGAAACAATAAAACAAAACCAAAAGAATGACAATGTGAAATATCTCACTGGAAAGACAACTAAACTGGAACATAGATCCAGGAGAGATGATTTTAAAATTATTGGACTACCTAAAGGCCAGGAACAAAAGAAAAAAAAAAAAAACACCCCAGACATCATCTTTGAAGAAATAATTTTTTTAATTGCCCTGATATTTTAGAACCAGAGGGCAAAATAGAAATAGAAAGAATCTACCAATTACCTCCTGAAAGAGATACCAAAATGAAAACTCCCAGGAATATTATACCCAAATACCAGAGCTCCCAGGTCAAAGCCAGAAAGAAACAATTCAAGTATCATGGAGCTACAGTAAGGGTGACACAACATTTAGCAGCCTCTACATTAAAGGCTCCAAGGGCTTGGAATATGATATTGCAGAGGGCAAAGGAGCTGAGATTACAACCAAGAATCATCTAACCAGTAAAACTGAGTAAATCCTTAAGGGAAAAAAATTGGATATTCAATGAAATAGAGAACTTTCAAGCATTCTTGATGAAAAGACCATAACTGAATAGGAAATCTGACTTTCAAATACAAGATTCAAGAAAAGCATAAAAAGGTAAACAGGGAAGGGAAATCATATGGAACTTAATAAGGCTGAATTGTTTACTTTCCTATATGGCAGTAGTTCTCAATCTTCCTAATGCCTCGACCCTTTAATACAGTTCCTCATGTTGTGGTAACACCCAACCATAAAATTATTTTCATTGCTACTTCATAACTATAATTTTGCTACTGTTATGAACTGTAATGGAAATATCTGATATGCAGGATGTATTGTCACTGTTACAAATTGAACATAATCCACAGATTGAGAACTGCTACTATATGGGAAGATGATACTTGTAACTTATAAGAACTTTTTCATTATTAAGTCCATTAGAACTAGGAGTATATACAGAGGGCACAAGTGTGAGCCGAATATGAAGGGATGATATCTAAAAAATAAAATTAAAGAGTGAAAGAGGAATGTACTGGGGAAAAAAGAAAGTGTGAGGTAAAATGGGGACAATTATCTCACATAAAAGAGGCAAAAAAAAGCTTTTACAGTGGAAGGGAAAGGGAGGGAGATGAGGGGGAATGAGTGAACCTTGCTCTCCCCGCCAAAGAGGGAACATACACACTCAACTGGATATAGAAATCTATCTTATTCTACAGCAAACTAGAGGGGAAGGGAACAAAATGGGGGAGGGGTGATAGAATGGAGGGCAGATGGGAGAGGGGGTACTCAGAAGTAAAACACTTTTGAGAAGAAGCAGAGTAAAAGGAAAGAGAAAACAACAGAACAGAATGGAATAAAGAAGGAGGAGAATAGGATGAAGTAAGCAATAGTAATTGCGAAAAAAATTCTGAGGTTTCTCTGATAAAGGTCTCATTTCTCAAACATATAGAGAACCAAATCAAATTTAGAAAAATAAGAGTCATTCCCCAATTGATAAATGATAAATATTCCCAAAAGATATGAATAGTTTGGGGTGGCTGGGTGGCACAGTGAATAGAGCACCAGACCTGGAGTCAGGAGGACCTGAGTTCAAATCCATTCTCAGACACTTACCACAAAAACCTAGCCATGTGACCTTGGGCGAGTCATTTAACCCCAATTGCCCTCCAGAAACAAAAAGCAAAAAAAAAAAGACATGAACAATTTTCATATGAAGTAATCAAAGCTATCTACAATCATATAAAAAACGCTCTAACTCACTACTGACTGAAAAAATGTGAATTAAAAAATTCTGAGGTACTACTTCATACCTATTAAATTGATTAATAAGACAAAAAAGGCAAGTGACATGTTGGAAGGGATGTGGGATTAATGAGACATTAATGCACTGTTGGTGGAGCTGTGAACTGATTCATTCTCTAGAGCAATTTGGAACTATCCCCAAAGGTCTATAAAACTATGCATCTCCTTTGACCTAGCAATATCACTAGTAGGTCTGTATCCCAAGAGGTTAGAAAAATAAAAAAAGGAAAAGGACCTATATGCACAAAAATATTTATAGCAGCACTTTCCTGGTGGCAAAAATTTGAAAACTGAGGGGATGCCCATCAACTGGGGAATGGCTTAATAAATTGTGGTATGTGATTATGTTTGAATACTACTGTGAAATGATGAGCAGGATGCTCTCAGAAAAAAACTTGGAAAGATTTACATGGACTGACACAAAGTGAAATATACTGTGTACACAGTAACAGCAATATTATAAGATGATCAACTCTGAATGATTTAGATATTCTGAGCAACACAATGATCCAAGATAACTCTGAAGAACTTATGATGAAAAATGCTGTCCATCCCCAGAGAAAGAACTGATGTCATGTGAGTACTGTTTGAAGCACACCTTTTAACTTTTGGCCAGGAAGGGGGGAGGAGGTGGCCTTTCGCAACATGGCTAATGCAGAAATGTTTTGCATGACTTTACATGTATAATCAGTATCATACTGTTCACCTCACTGGATGATGGAGGGAGGAGAAAGAAAATTTGGAACTCTAAATTTATGAATATTAAAATTTTTTGTATGTAATTGGGAAATATTTAATGAAATAAAAAATTAGAAGATAGAAAAAAAAAATGGCTCCTCATGCCAGGTAGTTCTCCTACCTATAAATAACTGAGCTGTTCCTTAGAAGTCCACACATTTTAATGGATGTTTTAAGTTTACCATATTATTTAAAGAGGAATTCTCCAAGTCCTTCAGTAATAAGATACCACATCTATAACTTACATAAGCATGTTAAGGTTTTCAAAGCACTTTACAGATACTGCATTTTATCCTAACAATCCTGGAGACAGATGCTATTATCTCCATTTTACGTAGAGGAAACTATTATGCTAAACAGAAGTTGAGTGACTTACTACAAATGAAACTGAGGCTCAGATCACACCAATAAGTTACTGAGGAAGGATTTGAACCCAAGTCTTTCTGATGTCAAGTTCAAGATTCTATCTACTATACCACACCATTATGATGACTCTTCTGAAAACAGCGAAATATGCATTTAGATGCAATTCCTGCCAATTACTAGGATCTCTTTCCCTGCCAACAGTCACAAACCCCAGAAACCCTGGAAAGGGAGTAACAATGCTACTTACTCTTTTAATACAAAGGAAAATATGGGTGAAAGAGGAGATGTGTCAAAGCAATCAATCACAAGAGAATGTAATAAATGACTTTGGATTTATCCTTCCTATTTTCCATGACTCCTTAAAACAACCTTTATTGATCAATAAATTATACAGAGACGATGGTCTTCAAATTTTGTTTTTTAAAATCCATTCCTCTGGGGGGCGGAGCCAAGATGGCAGTATAGAAGCAGCAAAGTTCCGCAGCTCCCACACAGCTACCCTAAATACCCATAAAATATGACTCTAAACAAACTCTAGGGCTCTGAAACTCACAAAAATACAGAAAACACATCTCTCGCTGAAGGCAGCTTGGCAGGAGGGGCTCATCGTGGCAGGCTGGGAGCCAAGACCAGCACAGCCCAAAATTGAAACCACAGCCAGGCCCCAGGGTGGTTGGGGAGGAGCCGAGCCTCCCAAGCCGCAGCGTGAGTCTATATGGGGAGCAGATCTACAGCACCTGGAGCAATCTCCACATCCACCAAGTCTGGAACAACAAGGATTAGAGGTCAGTGAAAGTGAAGCTTTCAAGCTAATTTTGGAGGAGGAAAAGCAGTTCAGCCAATCTGCCCCCAGGGCAAGGAAGCAGTGGGGGAAGGGCAGGAACTGCTGTAACTGGCGGCTGCCCCCACTGGGCTGCTTCAGAGCTCCTGGCCTGTGGACTCCACAGGAGGGCTGAGACGATTGATCAGGAACAAGGGCTCTTGCTTTGAGCGGCCTAGATCCGACTATCTGCCCTCCACCACCATACTATAACCAAGTCTGTCAGTAAAATGGACTCTTTTCCAGAAACATCCAACATCACCATTTCTTCTGGCTATAGGCAGAACCATAAGGGATGGAAATTCCCATTGCTGGTAACTCACACAGCATATATTATGTGTCTCATAACTGATGTCTATTAATTTGACTTACAACTCTGAAGCTCAGTTGTGTGGAGATTAGGTGATGCTTAGAAAGCATGAAAAGTATTACTTTGAAACCATACTTACTGAATTTGACATTAGCTTTTGGCAAATTCCCTCATATGGCTTTGATGTTTGAGATAAACCTGTGAAAGTCTCTAACTACCCATACATGCACAGCAGGTGTTTGCAAAAATCCTATTAAGCAAATATAATGTGAGTACTTCCCTGGATCTGCTTTGGCAATTTTGTCATTAGAAGTTCATCTTGTGCTGAAAAAAATCCATCTTAAAATACCACACATAAATGGGTATCTAAGAGACCCCCTTAAGGTACCAGTTTTATGTTAGAATCTGGAAACAGGATGGAAAAGGGATGATGAATGAGAAGGCTGGGGAACACTTTGAGAAGGAAGACTAGTAAATGGTAGGCAGTTAGATGACACAATGAATAGAACACTGGACCTGGAATCAGGAAGACCTAGGTACAGCCTCAGATAATTACCACTTTTGTGACCCTGGGCAGACTTAATCTGCCTTACTGTTTCCTTAACTGTAAAATGGGAATAAAATAGCACCTACCTCACAGGGTTTTAAAGGAGATATCTGTAAAGCATTTAACACAGTGTTTAGGACATAGCTGAAACCTAATGAACTCTTATTCTTTTACCACCCCTTCCCAAACATTTAAGAGTAAAAGGAAAACACAAAACCCTGGAAAATTCTGTTACATATTTGCTGAAAGGAGGAAAAAAAAAACTAGTTAAAAATGGAAAAAATTACTCAAACTGTCAGATGTCAGAAGTGTCTTAGCAAGAAAAATTTGAGAATAGATTCTCAGGTTAAAAAATTCCTACAATAAAAGCTGAAAGCCTTGTGTTCCAGCTGTACCAAAATGCTCTAGTAGTGATACCACTAACTCATTAATTACAACATCAACTTTCAATCTGTTTTCCAGTATCAATGAATGGTTTTACTAAGCCATGAATATACTCTATTCTCATATCAGAAGACTGACCAGAAATGAGCCATCTTTCTCCATGCAAAATCTACTGAGTTATTCAAGATTCAAGGCTAAATTCTGATCATGTTATCATATTATGCTATAACCAAGAAAGCCAGAAATTTGATATGTAATACTGAACAGTACTGAACAGATATGTAATACTGAATACTTATTATGCCATAAGAAATGATGAGCAAGATGATTTCAGAAAAACCTGGAAAGACTTTCATAAACTGATACAGAATGAAGTGAGCAGAACCAAGAGAACATTGTACACACAATTAATACTGTACAATGAACAACTGTGAATGACCTGGCTACTCTCAGAAATACAACAATCTAAGACAATCCCAAAGGACTCATGATACAAAATGTTATATGCCTCCAGAGAAAGAACTGATGCTGTCTAAATACAGACTGAAATATACTATTTTTCACTTTTGTTTTATGTAAGCTTTCTTCCACAAAATGACTTAATATGGAAATATTTTACAGCAGAAGTATAACCTAAAACAGTCTGCTTACCATCTCAGGGACGGAGTAAAGAGGGAGGAAAGAACAGAATTTGGAACTCAAAACTTAAAAAGTCAAAAATTGTTTTTACAAGTAATTGGGGGGAAAAAATATCAAAAATGAAAAAACAAAAAGGTCTCCTACACTAAACAGTCCAAAAAAAGGGGAGCGCCTGACCAAGGCTCTTCTTTCTCCTCCAACACTGATCAGTCTATGTCCTGCTCTTGTTCCTCTTCCTCTTCTCTCTCTATACAATTCCCTTTGACAACCTTATTTCACTCCTACAACTTCAACTTTTATGTGAAGCAGATAAGAACAGTGAAAAGAAACTGACTCTGAATTCAAAGGACCTTGGTTTAAATCCCACCTCTGATATTTATTAACTGTGTAATCCCATGCAAGTCACTTAACCTTTGTCTGCTTCGGTTTCTTCAACTATAAAAGGGGGACAATAGCACCTACCTCAGAGAATTGGGGATCAAATAAGACAGCATTTGTAAAGTGTTCAGCACCATGCCTGGCACATCAAAGCACTTAATAACTGCTTGTTTCCGTTTCCTTCCTTCCTTCCTCTTTTGGTCTCACTTTCCTCATCTTCGATATGAGGGAACTAATCCCTCCTACTCCTAGAAGGAAGATACTTTGAGGTCTATATAAATGATTTCAAAATGACCTTTTTTCTGATGTTCAAGGCTCGACTAAACATCTCTGTCTGGATGTCCCAACAAACCCTCAAGTCCAAAATGTCCAAAACCAAACTAATCACCTTTCCCCCTCCCTTACCTTCCTCCTAACTCTCCTAATTCTGTCAATAGTACTCCTAGTTATTCAGGTTCAAAACCTGAGAATCATTTTTGATTCCTCTCTCTTCCTTAAACCCCATGTCATTTGCCCAGTACTTCCAATTCTACTTTTAAAATACTTCTTATATGCTTCTATTCTTTTCCATTTTCACTGCTACTGTTCTAGGTCAAGCTTAATCTCTTTTAATGGGACTGTTGCAATAGCATTCTACTTTATTACTTCAACTCTAGTTTTTACCTACTTTGAGCTCTCCTCCTACACCCTTGCCATGAACTAAATCATTCTGATGTAAACCTCTGATCAGCCTCTCTCTTCCCCTGCTCAAATCTTTAATGGTTTCTTTTTTAATACTATGGTTTTCCCCGTCAGGCCTTCCACAGTCTAAGTGTTTTCAGAAAAAAAAATTAAATAAAACCCATATGCAACCACCTGTGACTGGATATGAAACAATTCACACCCAACCTTTTAAACCTTTCACACTTTTTCCTGATAAACCTGAGGCAATTCCCACCTCCATACTTTTGATCAGTCCAATCTGTATTTACAATGTAATCTCCCAGCTCCCCCTTCTTGAAGCCTCAAAATCAACCTGTTGAAATCCCACCTATCCCTCAAGCTCACTGATCCCTACCCCCAAAGACAGAAGTGGTTTCTCCCTGCTTATATCTTCCATAGAACTTAACTTCTATGCCTCCTATTCACTTAGCTACAACACAAAATAAACTATGTTAGTAGACTATACCTTATTTCACAAATAGATTGAGCATCTTGAAGACATTGTATCTAACTCATCTTTTTATCACAAACAATGAAGCACAGCAATTTCACACATAATACATGATTAATAAATGTTAACTGAATGAACAGATGCCAAGAGACTAAAACACAATAACTCAAAACAATAACCTCAAACTGTAATACAAAGCATGATATCATCAATATCATGAAAAAGAAAGTGGATAATAGATAAAAAGTTGAACTCAACAAACATAAATAGACAGCAGTTATTCTTTTCTTTTTCACTTTTTTTTTGGAGGGGGAAGGCAAGGCAGTTGGGGTTAAGTGACTTACCCAAGGTCACATGGCTACTAAGTGTTAAGTGTCTGAGTCCGTATTTGAACTCAGGTCCTTCTGACTCCAGGGCCAGTACTCTATTCACAACACCACCTAGCCACCCCGACAGCAGTTATTCCAAAAATAATCTGTAGGTCTCAGTGGACTGCAAGTTCAAAGAGTCACCACTGGTGTGTACACCAAAAAAGCTAATAGGATCCTGGGGCCTTGCTTCCAGGTATAAGGAGATGATAGTTTCACTATATTCTGCCCTCATCAAACATCATCTGCAGTACTGTGTTCACTTTTCAAGCACCATATTTAAGCAGGACACTGATAAACCATAGTGTCCAAGGGAGGAAAGAACCAGGATGGGGAAGAGCCTAGAGTTCATGGTATATGAGGATTAATTGAAAGACCTGGTCACATTTAGCCTAGAGAAGATTCAAGGGGAATATGATTGCTGTCTTTATTTAGAGGACTACTGGGTAAAAAAGGAATTAGATATGTTCCATTTGAACCTGGAGGGCCAAATCAAGAGCGATAGGAGGAAACTGCAAAGAATTTAGGCTTATTAACTATAAAAACTTCCTAACTTGACATGCCTAAAACATCCAAAAGAGGAATGACCTCCTTAGAGAGGCGGCAGGGTTCCCCTCCTTGGGGATCTTCAAACCAACTATGTTATAGTGGGATTCCTTCTGTGTATAATTTCAACTAGATAGCTGCCAAGATCACTTGTTCTCTCAAAATCTGTGATTCCATGATTCTGGTTCACTTAATATGGCAACACATTCAAAGTATAAAGCTTATAATTATCTAACTACTATGTAGCTCATTTTCTGGTAATAATTACTGAAAGATAACACTTTATTAAATCTGGCTAGTTCTGCAGCAACAATAAATAAGGGTATATAGATTTTTATTATAACATTCTTTAAAAATAATTTCATTTATTACTTTCAGACATCCTACTTCCAAAAACAAATGAGACAGATAATGCATGGAGTTAGCAAGGATACACCAACCCTAAGGGACGGGTACACGAACCCGTGTTTACTTTCATGGAGGAATAATACAAATACCATTCTAACACTTATCTTAAGCTGATTCAATCTTGTGTATATAAATTTATTCTTTGCTTGTTTCTAACATTCATTTTTAAAAACTGAGTTCTAAATTATTTCCCCTCTTCCCCTCCCCTGCCCACTGAGGAAACAAGAAATGTGGTATCAATTATAATGATGAAATCATGCAAAAATTACGTCTATATTAAGTTGATTCAATCCTACACTAGGCTAACAGGCACTTGTTCACTACCTACCAATTGCCTGAGTTTCTTAGAGTGATTAAAAAAAAGATGGGGGGAAAGGAGGTTGAACTAGCTGGTCAGGTTAAAAAGGTCACTGGAACAGGAATCAGAAGAGGTGGGTTCCAGTCCAGATCTGCCACCTGTGGAACTTGGACAAGTCACTTCACTAAATATGGCCCTGTTTTCTCCTCTAAATACGGGAGAAAGCAAAGTAAAAGTAAAATAAGAAAGTTGGACCAACAAGACGTGACCTCTAGGTTTGCTTCCAACTCCAAAGTTTTTTAACTTAAAGAGGCCTTCTATAGGAGAGGCAGAAAAAAACAGAACCTCCAACCCACAAACACGCAGGCACAAAGTAGCGCAGAAAAGGGGGGTACGTGGTGCCAAGGACCCTGGTGACCTGGAGGAGCCGGAGAAGGGCGGGAAGCGCGGAACCACCCCTAAGTGCAGAGACCTAGGCTGGCAAAGTCAAGGTCCCAGAATTCAGTGCCTCTCAGAGAGGGCACCGAGAGCTCTGGTCGCTCAGCCAGGACCAAGGGACGTTAGTGGCAGGAGGGGGGTCGGACAAGTCATCTGCCCTCTCTGAGCCTCTGTTTCCTCATCTGTTAAGCGCGGTTACTTGAAATCTAAAGATCCTTCCAGCTCAAACTCTCTAAGTCCCCAGCCCCACCTGGGGCTCCTCGGCCACGCTTACGGGGACTGGGCTTGGGTCTCGGTCTAGAGAAGCAGGCCCGGGCACCCGACCCCGCCGCCCCCTCACTCACCCGGATGCCCTTCACCACAGTGATGTTCTCATTCTCGTCCGCCTCGAAGGTGACCCGTCGGGTGCTGGACGTCCCGCCCATGGCTCCCGTTCGCACTGAGGCCCTACACCAGCCGAGGGGTCTTGATCCTCGCCCGGTACGCACGCACCCCCTCCGCTGGGGAACAGAGGCCGCCCGGTTCCCCTTGCCCTTGTTCCTTCCCCGCGGGTGAGACACGGGCCACCACAGGGACAGCGGCAAGGAGACAGCGCCGGCTCTCTCCTCATTATCCTTCCGGTCATGCTCAGTAGCAAATAGATGCCCTATTGGTCCGCATGGCCAAACACCCGCCTCAGCTCCTCTCAGTGTCCCGTGTAGTTGGTCCTGGACCCGGATGCTATGACATCTCGTCAAAGATGAAAACTTTCCGGAACCAGTGGGTGCGACGGGACTCGTAGTTTGGCGAGGAGTAATTGGTATTTCGGCCTCCTTAGACTTAAAGGGGAGAAGAGGCAGGTGGGGCACGGAATTCTGGGATTTGTAGTCTTGAAGAACCAGAAGTTAACGGACACCTGCAAGAGCGGCTCTTCATTCTTAAAGAGCAGTAGCAGCACTTCATTTAGATTTTTTTTTTCTGCTGTTCACTCGTTTCAGTCGTGTCTGACTCTTCTCCCCCCCCAATTTGGGGTTTTCCTGGCAAACTTACTGGAGTGCTTTGCCATTTCCTTCTCCAGCTCATTTGACAGATGAGGAAACTGAGACAAAAAAGGGTTAAGTGAATTGCCCAAGGTCACACAGCTAGTGAGAGTCTGAGACCGGATTTGAACTTGACTTCCTCTCCCTAGGCCCAATACTCTATCCTCTGGCCCACCTAGCTGTGCTTTTGCCCTTGTTTACCTGGCATCTTATTTACCTTAATATACTATAAGTTGCTTTCTTCCTCTCAGTACTTTCATTCATTCAGTTCATTAGTTCCTTGAATGAGCACTCTTAAACCCATATTAATAAAGATGTTGGTTCATCCTGTTTTCTGGCTTAGCCCGTAAAGAACAGGAACTGGTGCCGCCCCTATGAGCTTAGACCAGATAGGAAAGGAAGGGAAATGAGCATTTGTGTGGTGCTTACTGCATACTGTACTAAAAGATTTCACAAATTTTATCTCATGTGATTCTCACAACAACCCCGGAAGGTAAATGCTGTTGCTCCCCATTTTACAGTTAAGAAAAGTGAAGCAGAGGTTAAGCTACTACCACACTGGCTCATTTGCTCTAAAGAAAAACCTACTGTTTCCTTAGTCACTGGGCTAGAGTCTGGGGATTCAAAACCGAGAAAGAAACAGTTATAGATCTCAAAAAATTTACATTGTATTGGAAAGTACAACATATAGACAGATAACACAAAATATGCAAATTAATTGTGACTGGATGGTGTAGTATGGCATTAACAAGTGGGTAGTTCTATTCAGTTGCAGTAAAGGCACTGTTCTAGGTTGTGGAGATACCAAGACCAAAAAGAAAATGAAACCCAATTCCCACTCTTAAATAGCTTACATTCTGTTGCAGGAGATACAACAGCTCTACAAAGTATGCCTAAAAGTATACAAAGTGACTTCAAGAAGTCTATGAGAATAAGGAAAGACCTCTAGTAGGAATGGACACCTAAGTTGGGCTTTATACAAAAGCTGGGAATTCTAAAAGGCAGAAATGAGCATTCCTGATATGAGAAAAAAACCTGTAGAAAGGCAGGTGAGAGGCGTAATGTCTACTGCAAGAAACAGCCAATCAGCTTGATGGAAACAGTGCAAAAAAGAGAAAGAATATGAAGCCACTAGCAAGGTAGATGGGAGCCAGATTGCATAAAACTGTAAATGTTACATGTTACCTAAGTACATAATTGTATTTAGTACAATAAGCACATAATTGCAATGTAAGCTTATGACAAGTAAGGATTTTTTTTAATTCATTGCATTTGTATCTCTAGCACTTAGCATAATGCTGCTTTGGTTGGTTGCTTGTTGTCCTTTGTTGTTGAAGAGGAACAAAATGGGGGTGGCTAGGTGGCTCAGTGAATAGAGCACTGGCCCTGCAGTCAGGAAGACCTGAGTTTAAATCCGGCCTTAGACACAACACAAAAAACTAGCCATTTGACCTTGGGCAAGTCACTTAACCCCAACTGCTCTTCAAAAAAAAGCAAAAAAAAGGAAAGGGATAAAACTATTTGATATATGATATAATTGACTTGGGGGAAGGCCAACTACTCCACAAAATGACATCACTATTCTAGAGTCAAACTTCAGTGTGTCGTACTGTGACTGATCAGACCAATATGAGCTCAGGTGCTTAAAAAATACTTAGTGGGTGATTGATAGATGTTTTTCTAGGATAGCACAGACAAATAAAGAATTTTTAAGAATGTGGAAGACTAAGGCAGCTAGGTAACAAAATGGATAGAGCACAGGCCTATGAATCAGGAGGACTAAAGCCAAATCAAATCCAACCTCAGACGCTTACTAGCTGTGTAACCCTGGTTAAGCCCAATTGCCTCCAAAGGAAAAAAAGTGGAAGCCTTGGTACTTTTTGTGAGGAAAAGAGAAGGAGCAAATGGATACGAACAAATTAAAATGACGAGATGAAAGGGAATGAATAGGAAGGCAAGATATCATAGGGAAAGAAAAGAAATAAGTATTTATATAGCACCTATTATGCTAAGTATTTTACAAACGTTATCTCATTTGATCCTTACAAGGTAGGTGCTTTTATTATTCCCCCTCTTTTATACTTGAGGAAACTGAAGCAGAGGTTAAGTGACTTACCTAGGGTCACACAGCTAGTATCAGAAATCAGGTTTTAACTTCCTAACTCCAAGCCCAACACTTTTTCCACCTTGCTACCTATAGCTGCCTAAGAGGCAATTAGAAGGAATAGGATTAAAAAGACAAATGGAGAGGCTGACCTTGGCAAAGGAAAAGGCCACTTCTTCATCAGAGACCAGAACATAGGAAAGAAAATGATTGGTGATGATTTATTAAGACCTTTTGTGTGCCAAGCTCTATAGTAGAAGTAGGGGGAAAGAGTGAGCCCTTAAATGACCTCTATTTTTTCAGTAAAAAAAATTTTCCAATAAATTTTTCCATTTTTTTCCAATAAAATCTGATATGAAGGGAATGAGAGGAGGTATAGGAGTTTTGAGGTGGAAAAAGGCTATGCAGAATGCCAGTGTAGAGAAAGTGATCAAGAATCAATCAGGGAAGAGTAAAAGGATTGCCAGGCAACAGTAATGACACCGTTGAGAGATTAATTATCATACATTTGTAGTAAACTCAATCAGTGTGGTTGTATGTGGTTTTCAGGAGCATACAGTAGCACATGAGTAGAAGAGAAGGTAGATGGTGGATATGACCCAGAGTTGAGGTTTTATAAGACATAACTAGTGACAAGAGAGCAAGGAATCCAAGAGTAACTGGCTGAAATGGTCAACTGTGGGGGTCTATACTAAATTTAGACAAGTGAGACTAAGTAGGAATAACAGACTGGGAGAATAGGCAGGGATAATGAGACTGGAGGGCTTGAGGAAAACAAAGAATAGTTTTATGAGGCAGGGACTAGAGAAAGAAATTTCAGAGTTCTGGATCATAGAGGTGGAAAAGTCATGGGTGACCATCAGAACAAACATATCACTATCCCTATATATGAATGCGATGGAATGAAAATGAAAAATAGAAGAATTTAGGAGACTAGTTAAATGGGAGGCTGGTGGTTAGAAAGAAGATGAACAGATTCAGCATAAGGGGAATTTGTTCATAACAACATGGTACTATGGAAAGAACACTGAACCTAAAGTCACAGGATCTGATTGTAGATCCCATCTTACTACCTATGTGACCTTGGGCCATTCACAACTTCCACAGGTCTTAGTTTTCTTATTTGTGATGTAAGGAGTTTGGATTAGATAGTCTGTAGGGTCTCTTCTAGCTTTAGATCTTTGATCCAAAGGGATGTGATTTATGAATGGAGCCAGGATTCTAAAGTTTGCAATGGAGCAGAAGGGTGGAGGAGAAGACTGTGGAGGGATAGAGTTAAATGGGAAATGGATGAGAGTACACAGAGAGAAAGGATGGGATGAGAAGAGGTTTGCTTCAGCAGACGCTGACTCTAAGACTTAAGAGTCCAAGTCATAGGAAATAAGAGGAAAGGAAACCAGAAATTTTGTCAGCCAGAGTATAGAGAATGATCAATGGAGAGAGGCAGTCAGACCTCTACGATCCATCTAGGTGATGCAGCGGAAAGAGCACTGGGCTGGGAGTCAGAAAGACTTGAATTCAAATCTCACCTCAGACACTTACTAGCTGTATAACCTTAGGCAAGTTACTTAACCTCTGTTTGCCTCAGTTTCCTCAACTGTAAATTGGGGATAATAATAACGCCTACTTCCCAGGGTTGCTGTGAGGATCCAATGAGATGCCAATTGTAAAGCACTTAGTACACTGCCTGGACATAGTTAGTGCTATTATTGTTGTGGAATGATTATTTAGTCAAATATTAGGTAAGTCTTAGAGAGTTGCCTGAGGTTCAGAGACAATAAGAGATTTCTCCATTATAAGCCCAAATCTAATAAATGTTAGAGGTGAGATATCAACCCAGGTCTTTCTGAACCCCAGTCCAGCACTATTCCATGCTACCAGCCCCCTATCTGGTATTCCAGCTTATTTGTGGCCATATCACCCCCATCCCACCCTATCCTCCTCTCTGATAAAATTTTAAACACTTCCGTGAATTTTACTGGTAAAAAAAATTAAGTCATGATTCTGTGAAAATATTAGTATCTTTGAATTGGAGAGCTAATTATATACAATCACATTCCCTCAGACTCTTTATTTTTTTATTTTTTAAGTTTTACTGATGCTTTTTTGTTTTTGTTCTTGCAGTGTTGTCCAGCCACCTCCACCTAAACTATTCCTAATAATAAAGAATCATAACTAAGCAAAACACAGAAATATATTGTCGAATATCTTTCAGCATTCTGCACCATACTCTACCACCTTTCTACAAAAAAGAGGTATGTCTGATCATCATTCTTCTGGAATTAAGATTGATAATTGCATGTATCTGAGTTCTGATTCCTTTTAGTGCAGGTTAGTCATCCATATATCAAATTTATTAAATTTCATTAGCATGACATCTGAAATCATCCACAATCTGACAACTCTCTACCTTTCTTTTCTTGCCTGATATTATTCTCCTCCACAAAGTCTACATTCCAGACAAATTAGGCTATTCTCTGTGCTTCCAACATACCCTGTACTTTCATGCTTCCAGGATGGATGGGAAGCTCTCAAGAATGACAATCTGAAGGAATAGAGAGAAACAATAATGATGAGGATGAAAAGGGAAATTTGTCAAAAAAGATCAATGTGGGTACACAAAGAACTCATGAGCCATTTTAAATTTTTACAAGATGTGTAGAAGATGAAAGTAAAGACAGTGGTATGGGACAAATAGAAAAGCATGGCATGACTCTGCAATGAAATTGTCAGAAATGCTAAAGCTAGGAATAATATGAGCTTGACAATGAAAGTTAAGAACAATATAAAGGATTTGGGGGGGATTATATTGGGAAAGTGGGGGGAGGATCAAAACTGGAATATGCTCACTGAAAGGATAACTAAAACAGATGGCAGAAAACAGGCAGTGTTTAGCTAAACTTTTTTGCTTCTTTTTTTGCTAACTTTTTTTTCTCTCTATTTCTCTGCCCAGGAGAATGTTTTCTTGGACTGAAAAGGAGAGAAGAAAAGTAATTACTGGAAAACTGAAAACCAAGATAAGTAGAAAGAGAGAAAGAACATAGATGCTATTGAGGAGTTCAAGTCATCAGGCCTAGATGAACTACTATGGAGGACAGCACTGGCAACCATGGTTACTGAGTTATTAAAGAGCTTTGAAAAATATTCCAGAATAAGAGAGCTACAGAAAAGATTAGAAGAGGGCAAATGTTACTGAATTTTCAGAATAGAGAATAGTCTGTAAGGTATAGGGCAATGGCCTTGCTTTCAATTCCTGACAAAATTCTACAAATTATTAAAGGGATGGTTGATGGACATCAAGAAAAAGAAGCTGTGTTCATAAAGAACCAGCATAGTTTTGTCAAGAATGAGTTGTAATAAAATCTGAAACTCAAGTGATTCTGTAACTGAATCTCGTAAACTAAAAGTAAATAAACAAGTCAATAAAGATTTTTTAAAAATAAAATAAATTAAATTAAATTAAAATTAAAAATAAAAATAAAAGTTGCAAAAAAAGAATGAGTTGTAATAGACTCCAGGGGATAGCAAGCTCCCTCTATAATGCCATACACCAACACCAGCAGATTCCCAAAAGAATGCTACTGTGAACAGCTTTTAAGGTTCAGACTACACAGTAATGGTGAACACTGTTTATTCCATTACAAATCAAGACAAACATTCACAATACATCACAACATAATATTCACAACATATCAAGGTGCAGTACAATATTCAGTCTTCCACTCATGGGGCAAATCAATACTTAATCATTCAATAAATTCACAATACAATAATCAATCTTCCACTCATGGGGCAAATCAATGCTCAGTCATTCAATTAATTCACAATGCAATAATCAGTCTTCCACTCATGGGGCAATCATACATAAACTCAATCACTAAATACAATCATTAGAAAACCACACAAATCCTCCACCCCTTAGTGTCCAAAAGACCTCAGTTTCATCCAAAGGGAGGACTTTTCTTCATCTTGACTCTCGGTGGTCTCTCTGGTTCCCTGGATCCCCTTCCATGGTCCCAGCTCCCTCCTGAATCCACCAGTCACCTAGATTCAGAAGCAGACAGCTGCCAGGTTCTCATCCAGTCCTTAGGGGTAGATACCTCCCAGGTCCTTGTCCAGTCCTCAGGGCAGTCCCCAGCACACACTGAAGTTCACAGGGTTCAGCACATCTCAAACCCTTCACCACTTCTCTTGCCTAGAACTCAAGGATCAGCCAACCTGTGAAAAAACAAAGTCTTATCTTGGTCATGCTTCTTCAGTCCTCCAGCAGTTCAGCTGTCCCTAGGACCCAGAAGGAATATTGGCCTTCTGGGTAGCCTTCACCAGTTTCTGGTCTCAGGAAAACTCTACCCCAATTCTCAGTCAGCTTCCAGATGCTGGGGGAGAAGCTAACTAACTCTCTCTCTCTCTCTCTCTCTCTCTCTCTCTCTATCTCTCTCTCTCTCTCTCTCTCTCTCTCTTGTCTCTCAAGAAAAGTCCAACTCACTTCTTCAGTTCCAACATGCTAAGACAATCCTGCTTCCTCCAAAAGGAAAATTTCAATTCTGTCTCTCTGTCTCTAGAATTCTTCTTTATATACAGCACTGGCGTCCTGTTTCAGCCAATCCCCTTCTTCCACCAACAGGGAGTTCACGCCTTCTCAACAGTGGACAGGACTCATACCTTGCAGACAGGGTTCACACCTTCCATACAGAGCTCACACCTTCCATACTTAACCCTCAGTTACTAAGTGCTCAGTATCTGCTAAACTGATCTGATTGCTGTTACACCCTCTCCCTAGAAACCTTCGATCAAAATTCAGTTGACCACTTCTTGGATAGGTTAGCATTCTTATTCAGGCCCAGGTAGCAACAGACATTCTCCAAAATTCCTTTGAATTCATATTCATAATTTAGGGAAGAAATGCCCAGATGACATCTGAGATTCCTTCCAATTCTTCTATGACTCATCGAAGCTAGATGTTTCCAGACTCCAGGATGCAGTCTTCTTTCTAAGGAAGCCATTCTGTTCAAAGTTTCCCCACACTAATGTTGATGGGAAGGTAAATAGGCCTAAGATGATCGAGACTGGAAAAGATTACAAAAATGGATATTTAAAAGGGAGGGGGAAGAGGAGAGGGATGTGAAATTTCTAGAAAAAGTTAAATGAGAGAAAAACCATACTTCTGCTCCCTAGCTAGAAAGGCTGATCCATATTTGAACCATTTGCCTTTCCCCTCACCATAGCAGCTACCCTAAAGAATTTGGTCCACTGCTCTTCCCCTGAAGTGGGAGCAGTTGAATAGGATTCCAAAGAGAATCCCACAGTGGGATAGAACTAAACCAATTGAAATGATTTGGCAAAATACTTCATAAATAGTGTGGGCAGCCAAAATCATGTTAAAAATATGGAAGCTTGTGTCAAAGGATCCCTCCTATCACTGTGGATCCCAGGTGAATATGGGGTTCTTTCACTTGCCTGACTCTTTGCTCTCACCCAGATGGAATCTGACAAATATAGTATTACCAAAGGCCCCCCAAGAAATAGCTGGGTGTCAGTTAAGACTGATTAAACTAAACTAAATTAAGACTGATGGTTTAACTGCTTAGCAAACCCATTCTTCTAAGTTTCAGGAGCCTGTGCTAGCTGGGAGCCCTTGTCTCCTCTACCATGGGCAAGTCATTTAATCTTCCTAAAACTTATTTTCCTCATCTGTAAAAAGAGGATTATAATATCCAAGGTTGCTTGGATTGGAGTAAAAGATTCCGAATCCTAACTTTGCCGGGATTCTTCACATACAACCTGTGTGACCTTGGCAAATTCCTTATTTTCTTCATCTTTAAAAACTAGTCAATGAAATCTGACTAGGGTTTGATTCTAAAGGATACTTCTAGCTCTAAATTGACAATCCCATGGTATCTCTCTCAAAGGATTTTCATTAGGATCAAATGGCAAGTCTTTTATAAAGTGCTTTGTAATCTTTAAAGGACTATATAAATATATGCTTAGTTAAAGAAAGTAGGGAGGTTTTTCTGTAAAAGAGAAGTCATAGGGTGTACAGGGGCTAATAGCCTTCATTTTAAAAAAATCTCTCAAGTGAGATATTGCTAAAATGTTGGGAGAACATCCCTGTGTTCTCACATAAAATTGTCTTGGAAACCTATCAGTGAGCAGAACCAGGAAAACACTATAAAAATTACTACAATATAAATGAAAAGAACAAAAACAAAGAAATTGAATGCTGCATCATTAAAGGGATAAAGTTTAGACCCTAAAAAAAAAGATGAGAATATGTAGAAATATGAGAATATCTCTCCTTTCTTTGCAACTCTCTGTGTGTGAAACACTATACATCCTTTCAGGCTCTGTTGATATGTTAGTTTTACTGAGCTGCTTTCCTGCCCCCCCCTTTGTTTTATTATTCATGTACCATAATATGTTCAAACATTCTCCAGTTTATGGACACTCCCTTTTGTTTCAAGTTCTTTGCTAGAAGAGGGTGATGTATAACTGTTTTTGTACATATGGGCCCTTTCATTCTATCATTGATCTCATTGCATTGGATGCATAGTAATAGTGTTGCTGGGTCAAAGAATATGCAGAATTTAATAACTTTCCGTTTACAGCTCCAAATGACTTTCCAAAATTATTAGATCAATTCATGGTTCCACCAGTGGTACGTTAGAGCGTCTTATCCCACAGCCAGTTCAAAATTTTCATTTTCTCATAATATCCAGTATTCTTTGTTCCTCTAAATTTGTTTTTATTCTATCTTGTTCTATAAAGTAGCTCTCTGGTAAGCATGATTGCTATTGCACCAACTCTGTAGGTTTATTTAAAATATTGTAATTTTTATTACATTGGCATGATCCAACCATGAGCAACTAATTTTGCTTTTTGGAGGGGGGAAGGTAGGGCAGTTGGGGTTAAGTGACTTGGCCAAGGTTACATAGTTAGTTTTGTGATAAGTGTCTGAGGCTGATCTTCCTAACTCCAGGGCCAGTGCTCTATTCACTGTGCCACCTAGCCAGCCTGACTAATATCTCTATTAATTTGTTTTTATTTCAGGAAGGGGTAAAGTTATATTCATATAATGCCTAAGTATCCTGGTATGTGGATTTCCATATATCTTATACATTTTATAGTTATTTTGACAGGAATTTCTTTTTCTAGCTATCCTTGCTGGTTCTTATTAGTAATACAAAAAAGCTTAATGATTCTTATGGGTTTATACTAGATATTGCTACTTTACTGAAGTTAACTGTTCGAATTAATTTTTAGGTAACTCCCTAGAGTTTTCCAAGTAAAACAGTATATTATTTACAATATATATGTGTATATATATATATATATAGTTTTGTTTCTGCTTTGCCTATGTTTATTCTTTCAATTTATTTTTTCTCTAGTTGACATAGCATATTTAAGACTATAAGAAATAATAATGTTTTGGGGTTTTCTTTTGCTTTTTTGGAGGCTGGGGCAATTGGGGTTAAGTGACTTGCCCAAGGTCACATGGCTAATAAGTGTTAAGTGTCTAAGGCCAGATTGGAGCTCACTCCTAACTCCTAACTCCAGGACTGCTGCTCTATTCACTCTGCCACCTAGCTGACCCAATAGTGTTATTATAATTGGAAAGTCCTCTAGTATTTCTCTAGTACAGATGATGTCAGCTTTTGGTTTTAGTTATAAACTATTTACCATTTCAGCACAAAGTACATTTTTTCTGGTGATATTTAATGTTTCTAACAGTGTGTATAGTATTTTGTCAAAAGGTTTTTATGTATCTCTTGAAATAATGTGATTTTTGTTCTTCTTCTTATATATTATATTTATGGTTTTCCTAACATTCAACCTACATTTCATTCCTAGTATAAATCCAACATGGTCATAGTGCATAATTTAAAAAAATATTATGCAATTAGATATTTGCCAGTACTTTATTCAATATTTTAAAATCAATATTTATTAGGCATATTGGTCTACAGTTGTCCCCCTCTCCCTGCCTTATTTCACCTTGGTTTAAGTATCAAAATTATATTTGTCAGGGCAGCTAGGTGGTGCAGTGAATAGACCACCAGCCCTGGAGTCAGGAGGATCTGAGTTCAAATCTGCCTCAGACACTTAACACTTACTAGCTGTGTGACTTTGGGCAAGTCACTTAACCCCAATTGCCCTACCTTCCCCCCTCCAAAAAGCAAATAAATAAAAATAAATAAATATTTTTAAAAATTGTATTTGTCATAGAAAAGTATTTTAGTAGAATGCTTTCTTTTTTCATATATGAAAATCATTTATATAATATGGAAATTAATCGGTTTTTTGAATGTAATGGAATTCACTTGAAAATGCACGTGGTTGTAGGGGTTTTTTTTCTCCTTTGGGAATCGATTTATAGTTTGTTCAATTTCTTTTTTCATAGACTGGATTGTTTAAATTGTCTATTTCTAATCCTATTGATCTGGTTATTTTATATTTTCGTATTTCATATATTTACAACTACTCAGTGATTGCATTTAAGATATCTGTATTCTTGTCATATAATTGGGCGAAATATTTCCCAATAATTTTCTTTCTTTTTTTTATCTTTTGTGCATTCCCCTTATTTGCTTTTAATTCTGATAATTTGATTTTATTCTCTTTTATAACAGATTAGCTAACCTCTTAGCTCTTATTTTTTATATCTTTGTTTTATCAATTCAGTTTTTAATGTTCAATTTTCTTTACATCATATTTGATATTCAGAATTTCTATTTTTATATCTAATTGGGATTTTTATTAGCTTGTCTAGTTTTTTTTAGTTGCACACCCCCAAAATTACACTGTTTGTTCTCTCTTTTGTTGATAAAGGGATTTAGTTATACATTTTCCCTAAGTACTTTTTTGCCTGCATCCTAAAAGTTGTACTGTGTTGTCACATTGCTATCATTTTCTTTGCTGAAATGATTTATTTCTTCTATGATCTGTTCTATGATTCATATATTGTTTAGGGTTAAATCATTTAAATTCTATTAAGTTTGAATACTGTTACTTAAAATACCACTTGTAAATTATATAGTTTTTATTGTGTTGTAGACAGTAAAATATTTGACTAATATTATTGGTTTTCTGCATTTTTATTATCTAGGGTACTTTTAAGCATAATTTATTTCCTGTGAATTGTCTAGATTATTATTACTGCTTCCTGCTTTTTAAACTTACCTGAGGAGCAGCTAGGTGGCGCGGTGAATAGAAAGAGCACTGGCCTTACAGTCAGGAAGACGTGAGTTCAAATTCAGCCTCAGACACTTAACATATACTAGGCATGTGACCTTGGGCAAGTCACTTAACCCCAATTGCCCTACTTTCCCCCCTCTCAGAAAAGAAAAAAAAAAACTTGCCTGAGATATAACAAAATCTGTTCTAGCACTCCTACCTCCCATTTTAATTCTGTATGAGCCTTTATGTTTCATATTTTTTTCTTATAGACAAGATATTTTTGCATTCTACTTTCAAATCCACTCTGCTATGTGCTTTCATTCTATGGGTGAGATCACAACATTCACATTCATAGCTATGCTAGTTAATTGTGTATTTTCATCGTTATCTTTTTTTTTTCTTTTTGTCCTTTTTTGTCTTGCAGGATTTGCGAACTATTATTTTCTGTCTTTTGAGTTATTATGTTCTAAGATTTTTCTCCTCTTGAATAGTTGTAAAATATATCACCATGCCTGTGGATCCTTGGTACTTAGACTCTAATTCTGTCTGCATAGAGTATTTTTTTTTGATCCAAAGGTTCAAATTGTTTTCCAGGTCATTTTTAAAAAATATATTTTACAATGTATTTTCTTCTAACCTTCAAGTCTTTTGTCTTTGTTGTATTATTATTGTTGTTACTCAGAATCATTGTTTTGTTTATTTCATTTTGTTTTTCAGGAAGTCCACAATATAGGTAAGTTTTTCTACATTCTTTTCTGTTATTTATCTCTTTTCCATTTTACTTCTTAAGAACTTTAATTTTAATTGCATTCTTTTTTTATTTCTCACTTCCTTTCTTCCAGCTACTCTTGGACTTGTTGTGGAGTTACTTTCTTTTTCTGGGTTTACCTTTTGGGCTTTTCTTAACCCATAGTGTTTCTTCATTGTGTTCCTCAAGTTCTTCTGTTTGCTTTTATCTTAAGTTTCAGTTTCTGAATTAGAACTTTATGCTAGAACCTGACAAACTTCTCTACTCTGGATAGTCTGTATAGTCCCTATGTCCTCTGTAGACTGGTTGATGCTATGTGGCAGTTCTAGATGGGGCAACCGAGATCAGACCCCATCTTCTGAGGATAATAATCCTCATAATTCCTGGTTTATGCCTCCTCTCCTGGTGTTGATGTTATGGTATTGGCTCTAACCAATCTCTCTCTCATTCTCCTTGCACAATCCTCAACTGGGAATTGGTTCCATTTCCTGCTATGATCCTAATCAGTTTCACTTAGATGATAGAGATCACACTGGTTTCAAATCTCCTGTAAGTCACCCTGATGTGTACGCCCATTCATCGAGCTGGTCTTGTATTCTCCTTTGTCTGTTAGTGTCACAAGGCATACACAGCCTACTCTGTCTCCTTGTTCAGTGATAACTGAGGGCTGGTTCCATCCCAGGCTGCTGCTCCAATAGACCAGGGCTTTGATTTTTCTGGCTTCAGACCCCAATTGCTTAAGATTATGCTGGCTTCCACATCTTCTGGCATGTTCTCACCACGAGTACACATTTCAGGTCTTATAAGATCAGACTGATTTTAGGTCCCTTTGGGTGATTTCCCACTCAGACTGTTGTTAGCCTTCTAGCTGTATTCTGTAGAATCCTAGCAGGATAGAAGAGCTTATTAAAATTTCTCTTTGGTCTTATTTATTAATTGGCTACATGACACTTTTTTATATCTTTACGGAGTATATATGGGAGAGCTAGAATCCATTGAAACCTTTAACATTGTCATCTTAACTGGAAGTATAATTTTTTAAAGGAGTCCTGTGCAGACTCAGAAATCAGTGGACATGGCAAGCATTGAGCATGAGAGAGGGAGGGGAAGAGAGACAGATGTACAGACAGACAGACAGAAAATGTATTAAGTGCAGAAGAATCATCTAAGGAAAATGTGGCATGTAATGTTTATGTTTGTTTATGGAATGGAAATAAGAAACGTACTTCATCTGAATCAGGTTTTTAAAATCAGAGACGATTACTCTATATTAAAGTTAAGCCAATTGTGGGGATTTTCAGATAGGTTCAGAACATAAAAGATCTGCAGTGACTTCATATTCCAACCATTCTCATTTTCCCTTCCCATGCCCTCACCCCCCCTCGAACTAACACCCCCCCACACACACTGATAAAGTAAATATATATATATATATGATACAATATAAAGCAAATAAACATATGTATGTATATATGTATGACACAATCTCTATACTCAAGGAACTTATGATCTTCAAATACGTGAAGCACTTATTTGAAAGAAGGAGTTATTTTATTCTGCTAGGTCCAGAAGACTAATGGTTGAAAGTTACAGAAAGGTAGATTGTGCCTCATTGTAAAGAAAGCTTTTCAATTAGAGCATTCCAAAACTGGATTGGTCTTCATCAGGACATAGAGCACTCCCAGTTCCTAGAGCTCTTCCAACTAAGGCTAAATGATGATTTGTTGAAGTTATAAAGTGCATGACTGCTTAGATATAGGTTAGGCTAATATAGCCTCAAAGGTGAGGCAGTTCAGTGGCACAGTGAATACAGTGCCAGACCTGGAGTCAGAAATACTCTTCTTCCTGAGTTCAAATCTTCACTTACTGGCTGTGTGGTTTCTCAGGTGGACTATCTGCTAAAGTTATGTGTGGAATAAAGAGTATGGTCTCTCAAAAAAGACCATCACCCTTACTGTTAGAAACAATGTTTTCAAAGGTCTTGTGTAATAATTTCTGAAGGTCTACAAAGTTTCCAATTGAATTATTACTAAATTGACGTAATGAGTTGTAAAGAAAAATATCTTGCTGTTTCAATATGAATTTGTAGCTATTCCATGAACTGAAGAAAAGTTAACATTTGTAACTGAGTGTCTATGTAAAAGATTCAATTTCTGAAGTATCTCTCTCTTCCAAAGAGAATAAAATCAGAGGATAGATAAGCTTTGTGCTGTTATGTCTACTATTCAGTTGTGAGGTTAAAGTTGGAAACCTCTTTTGTTTAAGGTCTACAGTTATGTTAGTGAAGACTAATAACTTGTGAGGTATCTAGTCTTTGTAGTATGTAGAAATATAAAGGACTCTACTTCTGGTCATTTTTCTCCTATTTCTTTTGGGCTCTTGTTTGTTTAATCTCTTTGTCAGATTTGTCTCTTCTAGGCTCAGCACCCTCCACTTGCAGATGGTGGCTCACAATGACTATCAACCACTGCCTGACGTCACTACCCAACAACTTTTGGATCTGGTGTCTGCCAAGTTCCAGACATTGGCCACGGCCTCCTCCCCTAGACTGATGGACCCCTGTGAGGCAGGGACAGCTCTATGACCTTTCTCAGCATGTAGCAGCTTGGGAAGCTGAGACCTTCCTCCCTTGTCCCCAAATGAATTTGGGTCCCATCTGTTTGTGGGGGAAATTATGGGGTCTGGGACGCTTTTGTCTGTAACCTCAGTTTGTAAAATCTTACTTGTGTTCGGGTACCTATGTATGTAACATGAGTTTGTAATAAGCCTGTGCAATTAAGTTGTAAAATCACACTTTCCCCCAGCCATAAAGACATTGACTCTGCCTTTCCCCTGCCCCCAGCCCAAAAGTCTTTTCTCTGAGTTAGCAGTCTACCTAGCAACAGTAGCCATCCCTATGAATACATCACCCAAGTATTTCATAAACAAACTCTTTAGTCTAGAGAAATACATAGCTCTTTTGTTCTAAGTGGCCAGCTGTACCTGAAAACCTTGAACAACATCATCAGAGAAAAGAATCCCTCCCAATGTGGTACCTCCTGAATCTCTAATCAGTCTAGCTTCCAGACTTGGCACCTCCTGAAACAATGAACCCTGTCCTCCCAGCAGACATATTGGACATATCTGAAGCCTTAGGTCTACTGTGGAAATCTCCTACTTGAGCCCTGCTTTCTATCACCCCACCTGCTAAATAAGGGAAAAGTAACCACAAGTGCCAATCAAAAGTAAGAGCTTTGCATGGGAGGAGGGTGGGGTCTTTGTAATGTTTGTTTATTTAACCCAGCCTTCTGCTTCTGTAAATCAGCATCCTTCTGTGGACGTTCCAGTGGTATGGATTGCCCACTTCTCGCAAGATTCTAATGAAGAAACTTTTCTACTTTCACCTGGAGAGATCTCTGAGTAGTCAATTTGGGGTAGGGTCTTTGTACTCCACACACTAGCTATATGACGTTGGGCAAGTCATTTAACTTTGCTCCAGCTACTCATCTGTATAATGAACTGGAGATAGATACAACAGACCACTCCAGTATCTTTGCCAAGAAAACGTCAAATGGGGTCATGAAGAGTTGGACACGACTGACAAATGACTCAACAACAATAACAAAGCCTCAGAGGTTCCTTTCACCTTTATGAGTCTATGATCATGACCTTAGGCAAGTCACTTAACCCCAACTGCCCTGCCTTCCTCCCTCCAAAAAAAAAAAAGCAAAAAAAAAAATGAGTCTATGATTGATGAGCCTATGGTCCTATAACATTGTAACAGGAACTCCAGACTACGTGATCCTAGAGATCCTGTTCAGCTGTGAAAGTCTACAAAGTTCCTCTTTCCTGCATTCTATTTCCTCTCTTCTCTTACGCCCTTTCTCTATTCATCCCTTCTTTTCTTTCTCCTTCATCTTAGTTTAACCAAAAGTCCTTGCATATATATACATGTTACACTCTTCCTATTAGATAATACTCTCTGTAAGAACAGAGACTGTCTTTTTTTTCCATGTTTTTGTCCTTGGAAGGGAAAGGTAAGATTGTTCAAATGTAAAGAGATATTCTAGATTTTTACTTTTCCAGCACCAAGCTTGAAAATGGCACTAAGCTTCCCTGATCAGCTTTGCCTTTGATGTGGAGTGATCATCTCTGACTTAGGAAGCCTCACTCAGAAGAGGTTTTGTTTCTTTTCTCATCTCCATTCCTTAAAAAGGGATAAACATTTCATCCCACATCTCCTTTGAATAGCTCATATGGCCTTGATGCATTTTCAAATCATTTTTATGTAAGACCATAGGGACTCTCACCCAACATTTTAGCAATAGCTACCTGTCATGATACTCTGGAGATTTTTGAAATGCAAGCTGTTAGTCACTTTACTTCTAAATAAAAAAAATCCTTGAAATGCATCAAGGTTACATGAGCACTTCTATTGAGGTGTAGGACAGGGAGAATAATGCCAGTTTACTGATGCTAATAGCTTAGAAATGCCCACAGGTGCATACTTAGTTCAATCATTTCTCATATGTTCACTGCCCTGGACACTTATATTCTATTTTCATTAAACAGCAGTCATATAGAGTAGCTTAAGTTTATATAGCATTTTGTAGTTCATATAGCTTTTTTCTTCACACAATCTTACAAAGTACGTTGTGTGAGAATTATTGTTCTTGTTTTATAGATGAGAAGACCTGGGCTCACAGGACTTAAAAGGACTTACCTATGAAGATGAAATTAGCATATGTTTGGAGCCCAGGTTTCCTGATTTTAAATTTAATTAATCAATAAACATTTGTTGTTTTTAGGTTGTTTCAGTCATATCTGACTCCTAATGACCCGTTTTGGGGTTTTCTTGACAAAGGTACTTGAGTGGTCAGCTATTTCCTTCTTCGGGTCATTTTACAGATGAGGAAACTGAGACAAACAGTGTTAGGTGACTTACCTAGGGTCACACAGCTAGTATGTGTCAGAGGCTGGATTTGAACTCTGGATGATGAGTCTTCTTGACTCCAGTGCTCTATCCACTGAGTCACCCAGCTCCCTTACATAAGCAAATCAGTCATATGGTAATTCAGTGTGTCCCATCCATTCACACTATGAAGATTTTTCTGGTATTTCTGAAAGACTTGGGCTTGACAGATAGAATGAGTTTCTGTAGGTCAAAACACAGAGAACAAGTAAATCCATGGGATCATAAATTTAGAGCTACCTTAAAGGTGAATCCAAGCCCATCATTTTACAGATGAGGATTCCAAAACCCCAAAAAGTCAAGTCATTTGTCCAAGGTCACATAGGCAGAGTGGTAGAGCTGGGATATGAACCAGATCCTTAAGCACCATAGCAACACTCATTCTGTAGCATCACGCTGCCTTTTAGATTAAGAAGCAAGAATCCTAGATTCTCCTGTTAATCATATTCTTATTATCATTATTATAATGATTAAGGTCTGAATTTGTGGTTCCTTTGGTACAAGGAATTCCTGGAGAGTAACTTCTACTACCAACGAAGGTCAATCCCTTCTCTGCAAATTATTGTCTTAGAGAGCTGCCTAGTAAGCTCCCTCTGAGAGGCTTAGGAAAGGTTTAATGACTTTCCCAAAGTCACACAGCCAGTATATATAAGAGGTGGGACTTTACCCAGGGTTCCCTGGCTCTGGGCCAGCTCTCTATCCACTGTGCCCTGATATCTCTCCCATAATAATTATTACTTCTATGGTTGTTAATATTTCACCCATAGAAATTCTAAAAAGAGCAAGGAGAAGACACTAAAATCCATGAGATGGGTACATCACAAAGTAGGTAGGAGCTTTGGCAAGGGAACGTTCAACCAGCTCTAATTGGGTTTGGTGTGGTAGGATTCCCAGCCTTCTTTGAAAATTCAAAATCAGTCAGTGAGTCAGCAAGCATGTACTGTGTGCCTACTATGTGCTGGGCACCTTGCCAAGTTCTCAGGGAGCTCCCAGTCCAGTGGTCTGCCTAGCTGGCAGGCAGACATATTAGGTATAGTTATAGTACTGTTTTGCCTAAAAATATGATTCTACTATTTATTTTGTTAAATAGAAGATAGTGTTTCTACTCTTAAGTGAAGAATAGGAAAGGAGTTCTCTAATACCCATTCATGGTTTTATATTTCCTAGAAATAGTGTTCTTTATGCTTATCGTCTGTGTATGCTTTGCTAATATTTAAATTTTCACTGCCTCGGTTTCCTCATGTATAAAAAAGATGCGATTGAACAACATAACAACAACTGACGTGAATCTGGTACTTTCTGATTTGTATAGCACTTTACATAATGATGTAGAAAAGTTGAATGACAGGCTGTTGGTCATATAAATGAACATCCTAGGTGGTCAAACCTCCCTAGGTCTTCCTGTCTCCAGACAGGTCTTCCTGTCTCCAGATGCAGTACCCTCCCTTCTAGCTCTAAATCCTAGGATCCTATGATTTAAATCATCACTTCAGGTTAAGGGTCTCTATGTGAGAATTGCATTGTATTATATTGTGTTGTATTGTTTGATTTTTGGAAGCTAGGTGGTCCAATGGATGATGCATAGGACCTGGACACAGAGAGACTTGAGTTCAAATTCAACATCAGACACAACTGTGTGACCTTTCACAAGTCATTTAACCCCTGACCATCTCACTTTCCTCATTTGTAAAATAGGAATAATAATGGTACCTACCTTTTAGGGTTGTTGTGAGGCTCAAATAAGCAAATGAGATCATTATAAAGTTATTTTGTAAACTTTTTCTTTTTGGAGGGGTGAAGGCAGGGCAATTGGGGTCAAGTGACTTGCCCAAGGTCACACGGCTAGTTTTTTGTGTTAAGTGTCTGAGGCCCCATTTAAACTCAGGTCCTCCTGACTCCAGGGCTGGTGCTCTATCCACTGCACCACCTAGCCACTTCCCCCAATTTCACACACTTTAAATCATAATATAGATGCTATCAGTGATGATGATGATGATGTTGATGACACAATATCTTACTCTACGATACTATGATTGTAAAAACACCCTAGTCAAAAGGGAGAGAAGTGTTAATATAGTGAAAGGGAAGGAATTGGAAGATCCTTTTAATTAGCTTTTTGCTCTTGGCTGCTATATGGCTCAGTGCAAAGAGTGTCAGACCTAGAATCAGGAAGACTCATCTTCCTGAACTCAAATCTGACCTCAGACACTTATGAGCTGTGTGACCCTGGGCAAGTCACAGATGTTTGCCTCAGTTCCTTATCTGTAAAATAAACTGGAGAAGGAAATGACAAATCAGTACAATATCTTTGCCAAGAAAACCCCAAATGGGATCCCAAAGAATCTGACACAACTAAGCAATAACAGCACAGTTACTTAATCAGAGTCTTTCCCTCTTCCTCTGTAAAGTCATGATAATATCTGCCTTACCAACTTAGTTTGCAGGGCTGCTATGAGAGTCACCTGGAAAAGTATATGCAAAACTACTCTGAAACAGTATCAAGTACTAAATAAATTTAAGGCCATAATTTATTGCTTCCATGTATTATTGCTAGTTCTGTCCCACATTTCTGTAATCACCTCTCTAGCTTGTTTCCCCCACCAAAAAATCTGGGAAGCCCTCCATGTGACTCTACTCATTGTGTGGTTGGGCACCTGCTTCCCTCATAAGCACTCGGTCCTTATATCTCAAGGAAGAAAAGATTCGTTTACAGATCAAAGTGAAGAAGTCTCCTGTTGGAACTCCCAGAGAATATCAACCATATCTATCTATGGACACCCTTCCTCAGCAACCTCTAATGCTTTAGTCACTTCAAAAAGATCGGCCTCCCAACAGGCACTGCCTTTCATAGTCTTTCTGTACTAGTGTGTGTGTGTGATAAGTGAAATTCCTAGCTCTCAGCAGAAGGTACCCATTGGCAGTACTTCTACAGTTCTCTGATGTGCCCTGCCTGAGCCCGATTTCCTCATCTTCTTGAGCTTTACAACTTCTGTGCCTCCCTCTGCCTATGATTCTCCACAGTTCCCAACAAGTGATGTCCTTAATTATGTTTCCAAAGTCCACCGGGTTGGAAGAAGGGTGTCATATTTCTCAGTTCTCTTGCTATGGCATCATTGCAAATCAAATGTGAAGGCAGCCCTGAGGACCTCCATTCTGAAACTTCTTCCTTGTTGTACAGTCCCCACCAACGTTTAGCCTCACAAAAGTTCACTCAGGAGGCAGAACCAAAAACTCACTTGTTTCATCTTGGTTCGCCCAGGTGGCAAACATGCTTCAGCCCTAGGTCTTTTGACTGCAAATTCAGAGCTCATTCCTCTGCTTCACACCACTACTCCATTAAAGAAGGGCTTTGTAGATATTCCAGGAGAACTAACTGATAAGGAGGGGTGGCGATACAGAAGACAGAGGAGAGCAAGGAGATATGGAGCTTGTCCTAGAGGAAGTGTCATAGTGAGAGGTGATATATCCCAGAATGAGGGTTTTTTCTAGCATTCCAAGGATAGTCTGTGCTTTTGCTATTTATGCCAAAATAAGTGCCTCTGGAGAAGAAAGAAGGAATGAGAGAGTTGCGTGCATACTCACTGCACTCTGCTACTTAGTGCGGTCTCATCTCCAGGGAGCAACATACCTCTCTAAGGTTAAGCTCATCATTTCTTATATATAGACATAGACATAGTCATAGACATAGACATATTCTGTTTTTCCCCAGCTACATGTTAAAACAACTTTTAGCATTAAAAAAGTTTTGAGTTCCATTTTCTGTCCCTTCATCCCTCCCTTCCCCCTTCTCTGAGACAGTAAATGATCAGATACAGCTTAGACACCTGCAATTGTGTAAAACATTTCCACATTCATTACTCAAATGAAAGAAAAGGAAAAAAAGAAAGAAAGTGAAAAAATAATGTGCTTCAGTCTGTATTCAAACAATATCAGTCCTTTCTCTGGAGACAGATAGTATGTATGCTTCATCATTAGCCCTTTGGGATTCTCTTGGATCATATATTGCTGAAGCTCTCATTTCTAAAATCATCACACTGCTAACTCAAGTGTTGAGACTAACCCTCCCTCCCTCTATCTCCTGTCCTCTCTGATTAGAGGGCTGGGTGGAGTACCAAACTCCTCCCAATACCTTCCTTTATAGAGAACAGAAACTGGACTTTGGGGCTCTTTCCACTCTGCATCTGAAGTTCTGTTTGGTTTCAACTCCACAAAATAAGATGCCCCTATGCCGAGCACCCTTTCATGTCCTGTTCCCCACCCTTTCCCGCCTCTTTTCATATTTATTTCCCCCTACCCATTAGATTGTAAACTTCTTGATGTCAGAGACTTTCTTTTTATTGCTTCTAACCTTAAATAATTAAGAAATTAAATAATGAGGCCAATATTAAGGGGTCACTGCCCTTGCAGGCTGGTTATTTAGTACAGAGAAAGCCAGTGCTTATCGCAGTTCCTGTTCCATTGCAGGAATTTAAAAATGTTTATTGGATTGCGTACACATTAATAGCATACGAAATTGTGGAGGAAAGGGAAGGAAATTTATTATAATATGTTTCCTACAGTGTACTATACAGTACATCTAGTTATCACCGTGGATAGAATGCTGAAGCTGAAGTCAAGAAGACCTGAGTTCAATCTGACCTCAGACACTAGCTGTGTGGCTCTGGGCAAATCACTTAACTTCTATTTGCCTCAGTTTCCTCATCTGTATTTTACAGATAAGGATAATAGCACCCACCTTCCAGGGTTGTTGTGAGAAAATAATCATAAAGCGCTTAACACAGAGTCTGGCACATAGTAAGCACTGTATAGATATTACCTATTATTAGTACTATCAGCTAAAGAATGAAAAATCATCGTTTCTTATAAATAGAAATAGACATATTCTATTTTCCCCATCTACATATTAAAACAATTTTTAACATTATTAAGCACTTACTATGTACAAAGTTCTGCTCTTATGATTTAATTAGTAAAGGAAACTCCCAGGTGAGGGAACTCCCTTTACCAATGCTGATCGGTACCTTCTTTGCAAATTTTAGTCTCACAGGATTATCTAGAGGTTAAGTGAGTTGTCCAAGGTGACATGGACAATGCAGGTGAGAGGCAGAATTTGACCCCAGATCTTCCTTGCTTTAAAGCTAACTCTCTATCCATCGCATTAGCACTTACAAGGGCTCCAGGCACAAACAGAAAGGGAAGACAGGCCCAGGTACCAAGGAGTTACATTCTAATTTCTTAGAGACTGAAGAAGTAGCTTACAAACAATGTTTGCTGGGGACTCAGGAGCCCAGTATGTAGGAAGCTCAACGTCATGTGCTCCTGTGCTTTCCTTGTCACTCTGGACAGCCTTTAAAAAAGGGTACAAGTGCAGTTCTTTCCCTGACCCTTTGACTTTCAGAGTGCCAGGTTTTTTCAATCAGGTTGTGCTTCACCAGGTACCAAGGAACTGTTTAAAACCTTTAGACTTCCTCAAGTAGAAGTTTCCCCATGGTGAAAAGATAGTTCTCAGGTTACTCCTGCATGGGTTACATGGAGAGAACAGATTCAGTAGCATGGAAAACAATAGTACTGCTAGCAAATAAATCAATTTTAATGACCCCTGAAGTAAATGATTACTAAACCCCAAGCAGCAAGATGGAGATTTGAAGGTGCAACTTTGAAAACATGAGGTGGAGAAGGTGACATATAAAGACTCATTCCACTTGGGTCACATCTCCATTTTCTTCTTCCATGGATCATTGTGTTTGCTCTTTTGTCTGCCTGCTGCAAGGAAGCAAATGTGTTTTACCTGAACACATTGAGAATTTATAGTTAATCTTGGTTTGTGATGAGCCTTATCAATCTTGGTGCTGGTACATTTTCCATAACTGTGCTGTCTATATGCTCCGAGATTAGACTATAAACAAAACTCCTATGGCCAATGGCAGCCTTCGCTTAGAATGTTAAATGCTTAATGGAGCAGTAGCTGAAATGTAGAGCTCCCTTTACTCCCTCTTCTCTCTCCTGCCCTTAGGTCAATAGCATTTGCCAGCACTCAAAACCTCTGAATTTGTCAGAGAGATAGCTGATTTGCTCCTACTTATTTCCCACAGCCCCTCCTGGAGGGTGGGACCCTCATGATGGCTGAGGCTTAGTGGGTATTCATGATGCTGAGAGAAAAACCTTGGTTTGGAAGAGACTGCAGAGAAGGGATCAACCAAGAAACTCCTTTTCTGGGAGTGACCCGTGATTAGGGGGGCCAAGATCAGGAGTCCAGTAAACAAAGTGAACTAGAGACAAAAGTTAGAATTAGGGCTTAAAGTGGAGGGAAGCAGCATTAAAAAGAGAAAATATAATAAGGTTTTGGAGGGGCTCAGTGAGCTGTGAAATCTCAGATTCATATTACATAGGTTCAGCGCCAGGCAAAAAGCTATGATTTAAGCTAGATCGTGGAATGATCTCAATTTGTTGTGCTTGCTAGTCTCATAGGGATAGATACATTTTTTGAGCCCAGACATACCTTCTAGTCTCATCCATATTCCTTTGTGCTGAAGAGCCACCATTACCACCTATATTAATAACCTCCCTCAAGTCTGAGAAGCATATGCTGTATTAAATTAAGCAGTTATTGATATTGGTTTAAATTTACTAGGAGAGACTTCAGTCTATTTAATCAAAGTCAGCAAATTTCTGGGACCATTTTGTCATTAGATAATCTGAAAGTTGCCTCTATCAGTCATTAGGGAGCTAACAGCTCACATATATTCAGCACTTTTAGGCTTATAAAGTGCTTTGCATTTTATCTCATTTGATACAGCCACCCTGTGAAGTAGGAGCTATTATTATACCCATTTTTCAGATGAAGAAACTGAAGTTAAGATCAATTAAGTGACTTATCCAACGCCAATCAGCTGGAACTTCTGAGACAGGATTGAAACTAAGATCTTCCTGACTCCAAGTCCATTGTTCTATCTAATAAGTCACCTAGCTGCCTAAGGGCTAAGTTTTAAGAGCCCGACAAAAGGATAGTGGTGAGGGCTGAGTCAGATACCATGAAGTTAGGTGCCAGATGTCAGTCACCATGTCTGTCTTTTTAGTAGCTGCCACCACTTGAATAATGGTGTCTTGTGCTCGGTTGTGTAGACAAAACAGTAGTCCTTATTGGTTCTTTTAAGCAATGGGGGCAGATGCCAGATGGCAAAGAGTTGACAACTAATTTATAACACAAATTGTGACACTATGAATATTTTGTTATATATGGACCTTTCTTTTCATCTCTGTCTTCTTTGGGGTATCTTTGACTTCCAACAATGGTATATGAACTTTTAAAATGCAACGTTTTTCCCTTTTTTTCCACTTTGGGCATTTAAAACACAATTTTAATATGATGTGAACTTTTTTAAACAAAATATCTTCAGGGGTGGCTGGGTGGCACAGTGAATAGAGCACCTGCCCTGGAGTCAGGAGCATCTAAGTTCAAAAGCAGCCTCAGACACTTAACACTTACTAACCCCTGACTTTGGGCAACTCACTTAACCCCAATTGCCCTGCCCTCCCCCCTCCAAAAAGCAAAAACAAAAAAACCACCAAAATATCTTAATAAGAATTCCTTCTCTAATATCTCATCTATCAGAACCCTAAGATATATGGCACATTAGAAGTATGACTGAATCAAGAGTCAATACACCTAAGTTTTAGCTCTACTTTTACTGTTTGTTGGATGTGTGGTCTTGGGAAAACAAATCCCTTAATCGTTCTTATTCTCAGTTTTCTCGCTTGTAAAAACAAAGTGAACCACTTGGCCCCTGAGGTATCTTCCAGGTCTAAAGCCTATGGTCCTATAATCTTTGAGCCTTCCATTAGACATGGAAATAGAAGCATCTGGGTATGAATTCTGGTAGCTGGGAAATGGGAAATAGCAAAGTCTGGTTTTGCTACTTGTCAGTCATATCACTCTGCCAAATTATTTCCTCTTCCCACCAGCACCTTGACTTTCCCCATCTCTTAAAGGCATTTGATTAGGTGATTTCTCGAGTCCCTTATAGCCCTAAATCACGTTATCCTATAATCTCCTATTAAAATCCCACTAGGTGGTGGAGTGAATAGAGCACCTGCCCTGGAGTCAGAAGAACCTGAGTTCAAATAGAGTCTCAGACACTTAACACAAAAAACTAGCCGTGTGACCTTGGGCAAGTCACTTAACCCCAATTGCCCTACCTTCCCTAGTCCAAAAAACATCCCCTCAAAAAAATCCCACCTCCAGACCTATTGTTGAGGTTGGTTGTGAGAGCTGGTTCAAATTTTTGAAAGAATTCGATCAGACCTTCTCTTTAGCCAAAGGGAACTTTATTAACGCAAAAGCATGCGGGCCTGAGATTCAGCAAGGAGCTAAACAAAGGCAGTGATATAGGACAACAAACAGACTTACACACGCAGAAAGTTACACAGCCTGTAGGATGATCATGTAATTTTAGGGTTTCTATGGGGACTGGAGATTTAGGATGAGGAAGATGGATGACACAAGATAAGGGAGACAGGGGAAATTTTATGACCCAGGATGGAGTGGGGTGAGGGGTGACAAGGAAGTTTATGGACCAAAACAAGGGGAAAGTTTACTTTAAGATGCTCAGGCTCAGGAGGGCCCCCAAGGTAATGAAAAAGCTGCCCTTAATATTATTTTAACCCTTAGGGAACCATGGTATCCACATCACTATCGTTTCATCTCACTATCCTGTAGCTACACTAATTATCCATGCGACTTCCTAGAGTAAAACATTCTTTCCTGGCTAGCATTTTGCTTTGTCTCCATCCATTAGAATTGTAAACTCCTTGAAGGCAGGAGCTGTCTCATTTTTTATTTGTATCCCCAGTGCTTAGTACCATGTACATAGTAGGCACTTAATAGGTGTTTTTTTAATTTATTCATTCACTCATTCATTTATTCATAGATATCCTTTTAGAGATCTCGAAAACTGACTCATGGTTACCTAACACTCCAGATCTCAGTATTTTCTTTGATTTCCATCTCTTCCCTGAAGCCTGAATATATTAGTTTTTCTTAGGTTTTCCTCTGCTTTACCTGTCTAATTTGAACTATGCCGATATGCAGCCCTTCCCATAAAGTCACAACTCCATCGATTTGATTTTCATTTACACAGGGAAGTAGAAAATATCTCCTTGAACCTAGAAAGGCAAGATTAGGAGCTTTGTCAGGAAACAATTTGTGAAAGCTTTAGCTCTGTTCTTACCTTTCCTCGGATGACATCGTTCTTCAATTGCATTTGAACCTACCTTATAGAAAAAGCATTAAGAAAAGAAATATCCATATTTGATTATTCAAAACAAAACAGTTACAGTGACAATGTACCATAGTAACAGATACTGGGCTCTTCATGTATCTAGGAAGAGCAAGGGATCTTCAGCCTAACACATGGTCATTATTTAGAAGGTTGGTTGCCTGTTGTGTAAATGATCCTGTATTCTTACTGGTCATTCTTGTTTTTACAACCTTTTCTCTAAGTCGGCTTTTGGTAGTATCTTACATGAAGGTAATCTGAGAAGAAAAAGTGAAAATTCAGTGTTTAATTAGCATCTCTGAAGGAAAAAAAAAGTTCAGAAAGAAAACTAAAACTCCTGGCTTAGAGATTTGGGATTATCTGTGGGTTTTAACTACCAGGTCTTTATGTGACCCGGTTTAACAAGGACAAGTGAGATTTCAGTGGAACCAATGAAAAATCACAAAAAAAAGCCCCCAGTCCTCTTGTGTTATTTTTTTAAACATAAGTAAAGGGCTTAAAGCTTAATAGGGATAAATATAATTTAATTAAGTACACCTCAGAACCATAGATTTCTAATTGAAAGAGGCCTTAGATGTCATCTAGTCCAAGTTTCTAAATTTATGTATAAGGAAGCTGGCTTAAAGAAGCATGGATTTGCTAGAATGCAAACTCTTTTATCATAGGGATTATTTTATTCTTTGTATTTGTATGTGCCAAGGCCAACAGCACTGATATATTAAAAGCACTTAATAAATGCTCATTGATTAGGCTGGTTGGTTGTCCAAGACTACACAAATAATTGTTAGAGCCAGGGTTTGAAACCGGTACTCTTTCAAATATGAGATCTTTTGAAATCCTTATTTTTGCTACTCAACAAAAGTAGAAATTCTTTACTTATTTATTTACTTATCTACAAATCTGATAAGCATGCCAGCTAGTCTTTAATTTTAAGTCATTGATTTAAAATATTGAACAAAATTGGGTCAAGGACAAGACTTGATTCTCTCTATTAAGGCCTTCCATTAGAGTGACATTGATCTGTTAATCAGATTGGGTTTTGTTATGTAATTTATTGGATTTTGTTCTATTCTGTTATGTAACTAATGTCAAATGTACTGTTATCAAGTTCATGTCTGTGTGTGTGTGTGTGTGTGAGAGAGAGAGAGAGAAAGAGAGACAGAGAGACAGAGAGACAGAGACAGACAGAGATAGACAGAGACAAAAAAAAGGGGAACAACAGCTGTTACTCTAGGTTGGAGGTTCTTAATCTATAGCCCATAGACTCACAAGGGGTCTGTGCATAGATTTAAGGGAGTCTGTGAATTTGGATAGGAAAAAATATCATCTTTATTGCCCCTAAACTCGAACTAGCAATTAGCATTTCTTTCTATTATGATTTTTAAAAAACAAACACAACTTTATCATGAGGAGTCCATAGACTTCACCAGGCTGCAAATGGGTCCATCCCCCGCAAAATGTTAAGAACCCCTGCTCTAGAGCTACTTGTAACACTTTTCTGTTGCACTGCCAGTATCACCAACAGCATAACATGAAGGTAACCCCTTGGACACAGGGCATGCTTTGATGATGACTCTATCTCTGCAATATTCATGCTGTTGGATCCAGTAATAGGAGGTGCATGGGGGTAGTAGGAAGGAATTATATAGGAGAGGACCATAGCATAGATCAGCAGGAAAAGGAAGAAGTAATTGTGCATTATGGGTATGCATGTATTACATGAGGGAGGAGTAAAGTATGTCAGAAGTGAGGAGTGGCAAATTGTTCATAGCAAGCCAAAGGACACTATCCAGACAGTCAAAGAGAAGAGCCATGTCACTGGAAATGGCAAAATTGGGAGTCAAAGTCTTGCAGGATGGATGGATGGAGGTCCTCTCCACTCCTAGCTTTCCATGATTGTATGGCACTAGAAGTAGTAGGGAAGAAGAGAAACTAGCTGAGATTGACAAATTAGATGAATGAAAATGAACAAACTCAAGGTGTCAGGAAAACCAAGTCAGTCTCCATAATTCAGAAATTTTAGTGGCCTGGTGGCCCATTTAGCTGGTTTTAAACCTTTTTTCCAAGTAGAAAGAAACAAAGGAGAGCTATACTTCAGTTATTGTGTTCATGGCTTTAATTCCACTCTCAGTTATAAACAGATTGAAGATCATCTTTCCTGTCATCTCCTTATTCCTTTTCTTCCCTTCTCCTCTTCCCCTTGCTTCCTATCACAGAATTTTGTAATTGGAAGAGAACTCAGCATCCATCTAGTTCAAGGAATTCTCTACAATACCGTACAATCACTCAACTTCTCCCTGAAGGCCTCCAGTGAAGGGGGACTACTCTGTTAGAAGGCTCCTTTCTCTCCCTTCTGCCTCCCCCCATTAAGCCTAAATTTGCCTCTTTGTAACTTTTCCATTTGCTCCTTGCTCTGCCTTCTGGGAACAAACAGAACAAATCTAATCCCTCTTCCACATGCTCCAAAAACTTCAAGCAAGCTTGCAGGTTCCCCCCACCTACCCCAACCCTATCTTGTTATTGGCAGGCTAAAAGATCCTCAGTTCTTTCAACTACTTCTTATAAGACTTGCATTTGGGCCCTTAATCATTCATGTTGCCCTTCTCTGGATGCTCTACAATTCATAAACATTGTGCTTACACTGTAGTACTTGGAACTGAAAACAATACTTCAAATGTCACTTAACTTCTATCTAGCCCCTCTCCTGAACCTAACACAGCAGATAGGGCTGTGAAGCCGAGCAGGGTTTGGAGGGGTCTGGCCTCAAGCTGGGGCAGGAATCATCCTGTTTCCCTTTGCATCTCTAAGTCATATTAGACCAGCCATTTCTACAAACTCCTGGTGGAGAGATGCCTTCCAGATGCTGTATGGCAGCACTTCTGCTCAAGGAGCAAATACGGAAATTACAGGCACCACACTGCCCTCTCTTTAAGCTAACATCTATCCTAGTCTTATTACCATATTTTCCAATTGTAGATTCTCATCTACTTTGTATATGTATTGAACCAAAGGTTAACCATATAGTGATGATTTACTCAAGCTGCACTGTGCCAACACTCTAAGTCTCAGGAAGACTGGAACTCTTTTTTCAGCCCAGGTCCCTTAATTTAAAAATTAATACAGGATAAAGACAAGCTATTATTCTCCAATAGATAAATGGTCCAAGGAAATGAAGAAGCAGTTTTCTAAAGAAGAAATCCAAGCTATCAACAAAAATATTTTTAAATGTTCCAAATTATTAATAATTAGAGAAGTGCACATTAAAGTTAACTCTGAGGTTGTAGTCCCATGCATCAGATGGACAAAGATAATTTAAAAAAAAAGAAATTTTACTTTTGGGAGGGACTGCAGCAAAAGAACTATCTATATGTTTAGGGTTTGTTTTCCTTAGGACTAACCCCTCCCTTAATCTATTCTCCCTCTAATCCTGCCCCCTCTACCTTTTTCCCTTTCTTTCCAATTCTAACAAAATGTATTTCTGTCCCCAAATCTGTGTGTGTGTGTATGTGTGTGTGTGTGTGTGTGTGTGTGCGCACCCATACTCTTCCTTCCTTTAACAGGTTAGATGACAGTGAGATTGAGTCAGCTGCTCCTTCCAAGCTCCTCTTCTTTGTTAGTATAGATGTCTACTTGTGCAGCCTAATTTTCCCTAACCTTCCTTTCCTTTTCTCCTGCTCCACAGTGTACTCCCCTTTCCCAACTTTTTCCATTCTTTTCTTAAGATCACCAGGACATACTGCTCCCAGGCCTAGCCTCATTAGGTTTCCCCCTATGATCCCTGATGATAATATGGATTATGTGGGACATGTATATTATCTACTGATTTTAGAATATAAGCAAGTTATTCTTGTTTAGTCAGTTATTATTTTCCATTCACATTTCCTTTTTTATGGGGCACCTAGGAGGACCTGAGTTCAAATCTAGCCTCAGACACTTAACACTTACTAGCTGTGTTTCCTTGGGCAAGTCATTTTTAAAAAAATTTTTATTGACTTGTTTGTTTACTTTTAGTTTACAAGATTCAGTTCCAGAGTCACTTGAGTTTCAGATTTTTCTCCCCTTCCTCCCCATCCTCCATCCCCACCATGGTGGCATACAGTCATGTATAGGATCTGCAAACTCCTTCACATTGTACAATAGTCTGGTTGTATAGGTGTTATAGCCAATGGAGTGAACAATGAGAAAAGAGAAATAAGGACCAAACATAGAAAAGAATGATAGCATGCATTGCTTCAGTCTCCTTTTAAACTCTGATCTTTCTCTGAATGTAGACATCTCCTTCTATCCTGATTCTTGTAGAGTTGTCTTTTAACTGTGTGATGCTGAGAAGAGTCCAGTTTTTCAAAATTGGTCGTCACACATATGATGTATCTGTGACTGTGTACAAATTTTTCCTGGTTCTGCTCTTCTCACTCAGCATCAATTCATATAAGTTGGGCAAGTCATTTAACCCCAGTTGCCCTGTCTTTCCTCCTCCAAAAAGCTAAAAAAAAATAAAGAAGAAGAAGAAACAAAAACATTTCCTTTTTTATGTTTTTCTTAACTCTTATGTTTAAAACATCAAGGTTTCTATGCAACTCTTGTCTTTTCATCAGGAATGTTTTGAAGGCCTTTATTCTGTTAAAGGTCCAAGATCCATTCCCCTATAGCATTATGCTCAGTTTTGCTGGGTAAGTTATTCTTGAATTATTCCAAGTTTTCTGCTATTTTATAATGACTGTTAAATCATGCATGATCCTTACTGTGACTCCTTATTACTTGACTCTTTTTTTTTCTCCTGAACTTGTTCCATACGTTTTCTTTTGACCTGGAAGTTCTGAATTTTAGCTGCATTCTGCCTGGGAGTTTGCATTTTTCTTTTTTTTAGTAAGTGACTTTCATATTCTTTCTAGTTCTGCTTTGCCCTCTGGTTCTATGAGACCTGGGAAATTTCCAGGTCAATTGTTTTGCTATGAGATACCTTACATTTTCTTCTAGGTTTTTGTTTTTTGTTTTGTTTTTAGCCTTTTGACTTTGTTTTAATGGAGTCATTGGCTTCTATTTGGTCTATTCTGTTTTTCAGGGAGTTTGTTGCTTGGGCAAGGTTTTGTACCTTTTGTGCCAACCTATTAATTCTTTTTCCTTTCCAATTCTTTCTTCCATTACATTTATGATTTTCTATGGTTCTTTCTTCTTCATCTTTCTTTGATAGCTCTCATTTCTTTTCTATTATTTCCCTCAAGTGCTCTCATTTCATTGATAAAAACATCTTTAATTTTTTTTAACTCTTGCTTCATCTCTTCCAGGAATTCAAATTGAATTTCTGGCCAAGCTGTATTTTTCTCTAAGACTTTGCTTGTATATGTTATGGAATCATTCTCACTTCTGCATTTGTGCCTTGAGTGTCCCTGGTACTGTAATGGCTCATTATAGTGGAGTTATTTTTTTTTGTTTGCCTATTCTTCTAGCCTATTTCCTGTCTTCAGACTTAGTGTTAAGGTTCAAAAACACTTTTGTAAGGAAGGTCTGGGCTGCCCTGTTGCTGCTTTCTTGGTGTATTAAGTGTTCTATTATTTCAGGATGTTATGATGTTACTGAGAACCTAAACACTTTCAATACTACCAAAGTGTTTTGATCGAAGCAAAGTCTGATCAGTAACACCTACCCCCACCCCCAACTGAGATCTGCAAGTTTCTGACCTGGGTTCAGGCAAAATAACAATAGAATGCTGTCAGACTTATCCTCTATCAGCCAGTTAAGAAGTTCTTCTGGTTCAAAATGACAGAACTGCAGGTTCCTCTTTGGTCTGGGATTCCTGGCCTGGTTTTCCTCCACAGATTAAGCTAGATGTTGAAATTGAGATCATGCTCAGCTCCTGAGATTTGATCCAAACTGTTCCTGCTTGCTTCTGAACTTCCTCCTCTCCCAGTATATGACTGAGGCTCTCCCTATTCAGGAGTACCACCTCCATGCCAGATGTGAACTCAGGTACTCCTGACTCCAGGGCCAGTGCTCTACTCACTGAGCCACCTAGCCTCAGACACTTAACACAAAAAACTAGTCGTGTGACCTTGGGCAAGTCACAACCCCAACTGCCCTCCAAAAAGCAAAAAAAAAAAAGACTATACACATTAAACAATCTATAGTAACAATTTTCATGGTGGCAAATAACTAAAAACAAAATAAATGCCCATTAATTGGAGGATGGCTAAATAAACCATGGTACATTAATGTAATGGAATATGATTGTTGCGAGAAATTTTAAGTATAGAGTATAGTCTTAAAAAAACATTCATGTTCTTGGGATATATGCCTAGAAGTTGAATCTCTGGGTCAAAAGATATATACATTTTAGTCATTTTTGCATATTTCCAAATTATTTTCCAGAACATTTGAGCCATTTCACAGTGGAATGAACTGGAGGAAATGTGTTTGAATCTGAATGATAGAAGCAGAGGGAAAGTCTAAAGATGGCAGTAGGGAGAAAAGAATATGCTGTTTCTTCATCCTGGTTCTGTTTCCTAGATTGTAAAAGAAAGAGCTGCTAGTTTTGTAGAGAGTGCCAATAAATGTGTTGTATTCAGGAGAAAGCTATATTTGAGAGACCACCAAAGGAAAGAAGAACTTTCAGAAAAAGATATCTAGGAAAAAATTGTTAACAATAGAGGCAGGTTTCATAGAACATGATGGGAAAGGAGAACAAAGAAGCATAGAGACTAGAAAGGCATAGGGTTGAGTTTACTATTTGTGGGAGGGGTGACACACTGCCTTTGCCATGTACCCCCATCTCTTGTTCATCCTGGGGGTTAGAGACCAGGTGGCACTTTGATTTAGGTCTGCCCCAGCGGTAAGGTGGCCTGTAATGGGGTGTGATGGCTATGGGACCTTAGTGACAGGGGGAATGATTGTACTACCCTGTGTTTGATTTAATGCTGACAGTTAATATCTACATAGGTAGAAAGAGAACTTATACCAGTGCATTTTCAGATCTTTGAAACAAATCCTTTTATTTCATTTCTCCTTTTGAAATTTGGTTCAAGAAGTTTTTTCTAACCAAATTTTATAACTTCCTTTTAAAAATTTATTTATTTATTTTCTTGTTTACATTACTCATTTCCATGAGATTTTGAGTCACAAATTTCTCCTCATCTTTCCCCTACCCACCACCCCAAAACAGCTGTCCCACTGTATAGCCCTTCCTATAACTTTCGTAAGAACATAACCCTGTCATGTTCATTTCTTGCCCTCTTCCTATAAACTCTCCTTTCTTTGGGTAATACAAGTCCAGTGTTTGTTAATGTTCTTATATATTTTTAAATGCCCTATATTTCTTGCAGCACCCTGCACTTGCCCAAGTAGGTGTCTTTGCCCATACTAACATCTGTTACTCCAGCAGCATGTAAACTTTCTTGCCATTCTGATTTCCAGGACCAGTTGTTTTCTCAATCCATACTCTGACTTTATTAAGGCTCAATTTTGACTTTTCCTCAATGTCCCACAGGGTCCAGACCCAAACAAGAGAAAGATTTAGGTGCATAGATTTCAGGCCAGTCAATGTGTGGTATGATTTTTATCTGAGGTATTTTTATCCTCTTGCTAAATCCTCCTATGAGATTCTGGGCTAAAAAAACTATGTGAACAAGAAAAAGAAAAAGAGAACCTGTTGTACTTTAGGAGGAAGAAAATTACATGCTGCTTTTCTGAGGTGACCCATTTATCATTTTGCTAAGATACAATAGAAATGATTGCCACAAAAGTAATAAGATTGAGAATATATAGTGAAATTATAGTTGCCAATATATCCTAGTGATCTTTACAAAACATTTCTCACTCACTCAGGACATGTTTGTGACCATCTTGAAAGTGCACAACGCAGTCAGTATCAGACTTATTTGCCATAAACCAAGGTTGAGTTAAATCACAACATACCACTTTAAGTCCTAAGACTTTAAAAAAATTATTCAGTATTTTATTTTTCCCCAGTTACATGTAAAAAACACTTTTTCACATTCATTTTTTTAAACCTTGAATTCTGAATGGTCTCCTTTCCTCCCTCCCCACCCGGCCTGATTGGGAAGGCAAGCAATTCAATACAGGTTGTACATGTATACTCGTGTAAAACAGTTCTATATTAGTCATGTTGTGAAAGAAAACATAGACTAAAAAAAACTTCAAGAAAAATAAAGTTTAAAAAGTATGCTTCAATCTTCATTCGAACACCATCAGTTCTTTCTCTGGGAATGGATAACTCTTTTCATCACAAGTCCTTCGGAGCTGTCTTGGATCATTGTATTACTGAAAACAGCTGATTTATTTGCAGCTAATCATCTTATAAAACTGCTGTTACTTTGTACATAGCACAGTTCACTTTGCTTCAGCTCATGTACGTCTTCCCAAGTTTTTCTGAAATCATTCTTCTCATCATTTCTTATAACACAATAGTTTTCCATTGCAATTACGTACCACAATTTGCTCAGCCATTCCCCGGTTGATGGGTATCCCTTCAATCTCCAATTCTTTGCCTCCAGAAAAGAGCTGCTATAAATATTTTTGTGCATATAGGTGTTTTCCTTCTTGGTGGTGGTTGTTTTTTTTTATCTCTATTAGCATACAGACCCAGTAGTGTTATTACTGAGTCAAAGAGCATGCATGGTTTTATAGCCCTTGGGGCATAGTTCCAAATTGTTCTACAGAATGGTTGAATCAGTTCACAACTCCAACAACAACATATTAGTGTCTCATTTTTCCCACATCCCCTCCAAACTTTGTCATTTTCCTTTTCTCTCCTATTACCAATCTAATACATAAGGTAGTACCTCAGAATTGT
>CM053597.1:89204694-89236624 GCA_028646575.1 Pseudocheirus occidentalis | reverse complement strand
TTTTTCAAGAAAGAAGCCAGAGTTTAGGAGGATTCTGCCACTTGTGTACCAGAGCAAGTGAAGGATTGAGTCTTCACATTTACCTGACTCTTCTCCAGCATTCAGGACTCTTGCCATATGAAGGAAAGGAGAAATCAAAAGAAAGAGATTAAGTGGCCAGGCCCTTCTGTCTTTAGAGATTAATTAATACTTGTCTTCATTACCTGTCTTCTGTCATTTCATCTTTCTGTGCTTCTCTTTGTCTTCTCTGATTCCTATGATTCAGGGAGGGGAAGGAAACAGGAATGGAACAAGCATTTATTAGATACCTACTATAAGTTAGGCTCTATATTAATTGCTTTACAAATATTATCTCCTTTGATTCTGTCTGTTATTATCTCTATTTTATAGTTGAAGAACTTGAGGCAGACGGAGGTTAAGTGACTTGTTCAAGGTCACACAGCTAATAAGCATCTGAGGCTAGAATTGAACTTAGGTCTTTCTGGCTCAAGGCCCAGCATTCTATCTACTGTACCACCTGGTGCTAGAGACTGATATCATCAGAGGTGGAACTGAAAAGTCTGTGTTGCATTTGGAGTCAGAGGTCCTGGGTTCAAATTCCTGTTCTGTTACTTTTTAATGATGTGACTTTGAGCAAGTCTCTTAACCAATCTGGGCTTTAGTTCTCCCCATCTATAAAATGTGAGGATTGAACTAGCGACACATTATGGTACCTTCCAGCTCTAAATCAACATTCCTCTGATCTTATTTCTACTTTAGATTTAGAAGTTCCTGAACAGGACATTTTTGTTATGTTAAGGGTTGCTAGTCTCTCCCATGTACAATTAAGTCATTTTACTCTAGATCTTCTAGAGTTGGAATACACATTAAAGAACATCTAGTCCAGGTGTGGGAAACCTGCAGCCTTGAGGTCATATGTGACCCTCTAGGTCCTCAAATGTAGCCCTTTGACTGAATCTTCTATGAGGATGCAAGTTCCCCACCCCTGACCTAGTGCAACCCTTGCATTTTATGGATGGGAAAAGTGAATCCCAGGGAGGTTAAGGTATTTGCCCAAGGTCACTTTAAATTCAGGAGTAGGATTCAAACTCAAATCCCAATTTTTCCCAAACATACTATTTCCCCCTGTTTCTAAACTTAACACTAGTTCCCCATCATGTATAAGACAAAGTCAAAATTCCTTAGCCTGGTCTTAATTATTTTCAAAGTATGGCTGAACCCACTGTTTTCTACAATATTTCCTTGGATCCAAAAAGATTCATTGTCCCCAAAACAGACCGTAAACATCCCTATCCCCTTACCATTGCTTCTGAGGTTTTTTTCCCCATTACCTCTCCAGGTCTGACCTAACCTTCAAGACTAGAGGTGTCTTACCTCTACCATGAAAACTTTCCTGATCATCTGATCTCACAGGGACCTTTTCTGCCTCTAAACTCCTATGCTAATTTATGATCTGGACCTGACATATAACATTTATTTAATCATAAGGAATGCTAGAATCATTGGATTTTATAGCTTGAATAACCTTTAAAAATGATCTAGTCAAAGCTACCTCCTTCCTCCAGTTTTACAGATGAGGAAACTGAGTGCCAGCAAAGGGAAGTGACTTGCCCATGGTAACACAACCAATTACTGGCTGAGCTGGAATTAGAATCCAGAATGTCTGACTCTTACAAGCTCTATCTACTATACCACTTTAGTTCCCTTATTAGCTTGTATTATTTATTAATTGGTGTGTCTGTCTGTCTGTCTGTGTATGCATGTCTTATCTTCTTAGCTGCACTGTCCTTGAGGACGGGGGCCAGATACTATGCGGCTTTCTAGCTCCCACAGCATAAAACACATAATTGTAAACTCCATAAATATTTGCTGAGTGAATGCTCAATGCTCAATTGTTATTATTACTATTGTTTCTGCTATTAATAATATCAATGATAAGAATAACTTCCTAGCAATCTGTTTTAAATAGGTGCTAGGCTCTGTAAGGCTCTTTTCAAATGTCTTCACCAGCTTGTTCCCCAGAGAGACAGAATGAAGTTGATAATGAGATTCTTAGGATCATCAGAAAAGAGAGAGGAATGATTGCTGAGTCCTGCCAAGCTTTGAGTTTGTAGTTCTTTTACCTGCAGTGGAGAGCATACTTTTTCCTGAAGTGTTCGGGACTAACACATGAATATCAAGGTGGAAGTGTGATGGCGGAGGGCCATGGATATGCTGATGATGGGTTTTCTCTTCTGCATGTAGGCCTTTGGAATCTATTTCAGCTCCTAAAGAGAAATTAAGGAAAACTGATTGCCCAAGAAGAACAAATGTACCACCCACATGCCAGTATATGTATGTATGTATGTATTATGTATGTGCAAACAGTTCAGTCCTATCTGTGATTTCATTGGTTTAGGGAACTACTGATAGGAAATTCTTCTCATTCAGTAAACAAACATTAATTAATTGCATATTATATGCCAAGCACTGTACTAGGTAGTAGGAATACAAAGACAAAAATTAATCTTCAATAAAGCTGAAATTTTATCTGGGAGAAAGTATATCATATTATATATACATGTTAAGAATATATTAAAAATGAAAGGTGATTTGGGGGATGAAAGAGCTGGAAAATCATGTAGAGGGGTGGCTAGGTGGCGCAGTGAATAGAGCACCGGCCCTGGAGTCAGGAGTACCTGAGTTCAAATCCAGTATCAGACACTTAACACAAAAACTAGCCGTGTGACCTTGGGCAAGTTACTTAACCCCAACTGCCCTCCAAAAAAAAAAAGCAAAAAAAAAAGTCATGTAGAAAATGTCATTTTAATTGCATGTTGGAGAGGAAAAAAGTGGGGAAAAAAGTACCATGTTACCTGTCTGTAGGAAAAGGAGGAGTGCTGAATCCCATATGAATAGGAAACTGATTAATTGCAGGGGGTGACACCTGATTGTTTACCTGGCACAAAATTGTTTCCAGGAATTTTATCTTATTTCAGATCTGTGTTGTTGCCCTATTCAACTTGCTGGATTTTAAGCAAGAGGTTAATGCTACCTCATGTTGTTAAGCTTTGGTGGTGATAGCAGTGGAATCAGCATGATGGGCAGGAGCTGCTTAAATAGGGTTAGCAATAAGGATATTTGGTTTCTAGTCATGGCTTTGAATCTAAAAAAAATCACTTAACTTCTTTATAACTCCATTTATTCTTTTATAAAATGAGATTAATTATATCTTGTCCTGTCTACTTTGTGAATGAATGAATGAAAAATCATCTGTTAAGTGCACTTCAGAAATACCTTCTTCCCCTTTGGTCTCTTCCTCTGACTAGATGAGTCCTCCCCAAACCTCATTTAGAGAGGGTACCAAGTTCAGCCATCTCTCCATTTCTCCCCAGGCTACACTTGAGACTTCTCTATCACGCCCCTTAGGCTGGCACCTCTCCACCTCCCTTTCAGTTCTCTTTTAGTGTGGTGTTATACCTATTAAATATAAGCTCCTTGAAGGCAGGGACTGTCTTTCTTTTTGTCTGTACTTGCATTCCCAGCACTTCGCACAGTTCCTGGTACATGGTAAGTAATTAATAAATACTTATTAACTGACTGACTGATCAGGTTCTGTGTTGGTGTTGTTTGTGTGTTATTCCTGAAGAGGATCATGACATCAGGAAGATGATGCCGTGACTTGCAAATGAATTGGATTTAAGTGAGGACAGATATGCAAAGTCACCAGCCTAACTCTCCTCCAGAGCCATCTGGGTCCAGTGGCAAGATATAGATCAGGACAACTGGACATGGTCCTGCAGGTCCTGCTGTGCCAGATACTAGGGATGCAACTAGAACAAAACAAAACAATCCCTGCTGTCAAAGAGTTTGTGTTCTAACAGAAGAAAACAACATATATTGGGGAGTGGTGGCTAGAGAAGGGTTTTGATCAGGGAAATCACAGAGAAGATAGGTGAGTCATAGAACAATCCATTGAAATGTCCTTTTCAGGAATGGAAATTGATTTGTTTGTTGCTCTCAGAAGCAGAAGTGGAAGGTGGGGGGGGGATTTGGCATAAGAATGGTCATGTAGTAGCAACATCATGGCGTGGGTTCAGCTATAAACGGTGAACATTCACCCACAGTCCTAGGGAGGTAGATGGAGAGCCATGCCATGGCTATATAGATGTGAGATGACTGGTGGAAAAGTGCTTTGGAGAAGAAGTAAAAAGGCCTGTGTAAATGTACAGCTGTCATCCTTGTTAGAGCATTTGGCTGGAGAAATTAGAGTTCCATTCGCAGCTCTCCTACTGGCTGTTGTAGGTGACTTTTGCTTTCATCTCTTCTCTCCCTGACCACCCAAGTAAAGTCAGTTTTTCAACATAGGTAGCCCTTCTGGACGAATAAACCAAAGGAACCATTAGCTCACCCACATTAGCCTGTGGCAATTCTCCTTGCTAACTCTTTTCAGCATACAGTCATTAGTTCTAATAAAAATACTTTATTGGGAATAAATGTCATCCCCCCATTGTACCTGATATTATTACTCCTGACAGAAAGAGTGCATTACTCAGTGTCTCTAAGCAAGAGGACACAATAACCAAGAGGCACAGCAGTAAACTGAATTATATTCCAGATGGTATTTCCAACAGAGTGCGGAAGATTCACAAGTGAAACAGTAATAACATATGAGATATCCTTTTATTATTTTTCAGGAGGGGTGTTTCTTAATGTAGATCTCTCCAAAGGGTTTTAATTAACTTGACATCTGATTTAGAGGAAAAATGAGCCAGAGAGGAGACTAGAAGCCAAATTAGATTTGGAGTTTTTGTTTTCTTTAATTTTTTTTCTGGCTATGATTCATTGTTGTTGTGGGAAGAAGATACACAGTTCCCACTCAATATTTGTTGCGCCTACGAGAATGGTGTATAAAAATTAACTAATAGCATAGTGGATAAATAACTGGTCTCAAAGTTAGGGGTCACTAGGTTCAAGTCCCGCCTTTGCCTACCATACATACTGGGTCAGTGATTTCACCTATCAGTGCTTCAGGCAATTCTATAAGACTGTAGGTTTAAGAAAAGGTACAAGCCTGTGTTTATAGGGGAAGTTTCCTCACCCAGGACTTCCACGTGTCAATGATGTAGGTCCACTTCCTATCCCCAGGATAGAAAATAGAGTTCAAGATATCTTATAATGGATGCAAACTTTCCTAGAAGGAAATTGATGGTAGGCTCCATTCCTTTCTCTACTGTTATATTTACTCCTCTGAAGTACAAATCACCCTTCTTCTGGGGCCTCATCATAAGTTAAGGTTGGTCCTTAGCACTCCTAGAAGTGGCAGACATTTTTCTTAGCCACCTGGGCTTTAAATATGAACTTGAGCTTCCCAAAATCAGTTCTCAGACGTCATTTTCACCCTTGATACACCTGTTGATTCGATAACATGCCAGTGCACGACTCCATCTGTCACAATGGCGCAGTGCCTTTTCTGTAGGATGGCATGCCAGCATCCACCAGCCCTGAGCACCAGCCAAAGTGGCGTTAGCAATAATGCCCTGCATGATACAATAAACTGTATACCTATTCAGTAAGAATGTCCTCTTGGGAATTGGAAGGACTGCCAAATTAGGAACACATGGCCCATTACAGTGAGGAACACATGGTCCATTACCATGTGGACACTGTCCCACCAGTTAGCTCTTTAAGCTCAAACTGCTGTGAAAGAGAATAACCTCAGACCAAGGAGTCCTGCCTTTCACATTTCCTATGGAGAGTTGCCAGCCTTCAAAATAGCAGGAAGTAAGTACCTCTGTGCCCACCAGGCAGATCCCTCCTTTCTCTTTAGACTTATTCCATCCTTGTTTTCATTTACATTAGTGTAGGAGGAAATACTATCTCTGTCCTCAAGAAGATTACAACATACAAAGAATGATCCGAGGTATCATATGATAAAGTATTAAATTAAATCTAATTAACTACCTTTTATCATTATAATTTGACAGCTAAATTTGTTCTTCTGCATGAAAAGGCTATTACCACACAAACCAAAATACATCTTTAATTTAGCCAATCAGCTCTCTCTCTCTTTCTCTCTCTCTCTCTCTCTCTCTCTCTGTCTCTCCTCTTTCTCTGTCTCTCTCTCTGTCTCTCTGTCTCTGTCTCTCTCTCTGTCTCTTTCTCTCTCTCTGTCTATCTGTCTCTCTGTCTCTGTCTCTCTGTCTCTCTGTCTGTCTGTCTCTCTCTCTCTCTTCTCTCTTTCAATACTGGAGACACATCGACAGTCATATTCTTTGTTCTTTTTTCTAGACTCCTTACAAACCATGAGCCATCTTGTCATATGCTATAATATCTAAGATGATGACTTTTCTTAGTTGAGTTACCTCAGCTAGATTAGTATGGTTTATGAGACACACCGCTCTCTTAAGGAGATTCAGGAAACATTCTAATCTTTATAGCACTCCAATTGCAAACCACCTCTTGAGATGTATTACTTCTGCAGATTACCAATCTTATCTATTTCATGTTGATCTTTGTTAGCATCAGTTTCAGAGGGTAACATTTTCTGATCTTGTTTCTTGGTTCTGGAGATATGCCTTATTTGGAGCTTGTAGCTGCTTATTTGAGATATTTGTGTGGATCCCCAATATTCCCCCAAACAGATATAGCTTAAAGTTGAGGAAGAGATTAGAGAAGTAATATGAAGTAGTGCTTGATACTAATAGAGCAGAAGAAAAAGATAAACAGATTAAAGTCTATATTTGAAAACATCATGTGTATCTGTGTGTATGTGTTTGTGAAGTCAGGAATAGCGTCAGGGATGCCCCCTCACACATTGGCCCCCATAACTAACTAACCCACAATTAGCTCACTCTATATCCACATCCATTCAAAAATCCTAACTCCTGAGCCCCCCAACAAGGCACTTAGTTTTATTAGTCAGCCAGAAGATGTAATAAGCCAAAGCAAAGACTTTTAATGAAATGTCATTGCAAAAAAGAATCAAAAGAATATTTCCCCATAGAACCAGTGTATATTCTCTCATAAATGTACACATCATCACTGTGAAATAGAAAGTGAGTGTACCTAGGGAACACTCATCAAAGGGCACCCATGTAGAAAGCAAGTACAGTCAGAGCACCTGTATGAAGGAAGTAACTCAAGCTTGCACTGCTGTGGGGACACTGGTGCTTTTTGTTTTTGCTGAACCTGTTTTCTGCTGGCCTCAAGAAGTGTACAGTCTCTGATGGGCAGTATTCTACTTTTCTCATAGTTGGCAATAGGCTTTGTTCTGCTGGTTATGGATCTGCTCTCTGTTTCTAGTTTCTGAATTCCAATGGAATTCTCAAGTGAGATGTTATCTCTCCCTTATAAGAAATGGAGGGGGATTCTACCATCTCTTTTATTTTATAGTCCACAGGCACATCAACATCTAGTATCAGAGACCACCTTCTACATGAAGCCCTTTTCAGTCCCCCATAATGCTGTTATCTTTATTTTATTTGGTCTATATTTTGCTTGTACATAGTTGTTTTTATGTTGTCTCTTTTAGTCTGTGAAAATCTTGTGAGCAGAGCATCATTTTCCTTTTATTGTATTCTCAGTGTTTAGCAAAGTGATTGGCACATAGTAGGTGCTTAATAAATGTTTATTGACTGATTATGAGAAAACCTTCAGTTTCATTTTCGCCATAAAGATTACCTATCAGTTCAAAGAATTTTAAGTGTATGTAGCTTTTCTCTCTAGAAGAGTCTGTCTCCAGAGACAGACTGTTCTTTTAGAGCACAGACAAGCCAGTTAGATGAATCATGCAGAGTCTGCAGGCATTTAATTTATCTTTGAACTTCATCTCAGGCTGAATTGCTGTCTTTGGTCCCAGAAAACTATCTGATATAGGGTTAGAAATTCCTTATAAATCTGGCTTAAAACCTTTTGGAGATTCTCTGTCCTCAGATCTCATTTCAGGAAAAATCCTTACCAAAGAAACTCCACAAGAGTTGTATGGTCTCTGAATCTATATTCTTTACTTCTTCTGTTCCTCCAAGGTCCTTCGGTCTCCTAGTCAAATAAAAGGGAGAAAGTGAAGACAAGGAATGAATGAAGAGAGGTGGAAATGTAACCCTCCACCTCAATCATTTGGTCCAAATTTCTTCCCCAACTTTGGGCCACCTTAAACAAACATCGCCATATAAAACACATATAATAATTGCTATGGGTAGTCAGGAAGGAGAAAGACTAATGTTGGTAGGAATTATCAGAGAAGGCTTCACCAGAGGAAACTGACTTTGAGATAGACTGAGGTAGAATGGACCTCTTGATAGGTAATAAGTTCCCCGTCACTAGAGAGCTTCAAGTCAAAGCTGGATGTCCACTTGTGAGGTATGTTATGAAGAAGATCTTATTCAAGTACAGGTTGGAATAAATGACCTCTGAGATCCCTTCCTGTTCTAATATTCTGTGATTGACCAGATTTGAATAGATGGTACTTCAGGTGTATGAAACAGAATGAGCAAAGATAAGAAAGGATTGAGACTAATAGTAAACATGCATGGGACCATGAGGAGGAGACTGGCCTATCAGGTGAAGAGGATGTATGTGAAGGTGTGTCAATAGAGAGGGGAGGTAAAACCAGATTACAGAGGACTTAAATGTCAAGATGAAGAGTTTGAACTTGATCCAATAAACAATCAAGAGCCATAATTATTTAAGCAGTGGAGTAGAATGATATAGGTGGTATTTTAGATAGATCAAAAGCTATTGCAAAAAGAGTCTAGACCTAGGGTGATAAAGACCTCGAGTGGGAGAAGGCAATGAGAACTAAATATAAGAATTTAACCTGAGAGATTATGCAAAGAAAAAAATGGACAGGATAGCACATTCTCCATCTGGGGAGAGGTTCCAAGAACAGTGTAGCTTAGAGATAGTTGGAAGGCACAGTGGATAGGCTACTGGGCCTGGAGTCAGTAAGACCTGAGTTCAAATCTGACCTCAGATATTTACAGACCATGGTCAAGACACTTAACTTCAGACTGCCTCAGTTTCCTCATCTGTAAAATGGGGATAATTCTAGCATCCATCTTCCAGGATTGTTGCAAAAGTAAGATGAGATTTGTAAAGTGCTTTGTAACCCTTAAAGCAAGGAACTGCTTTTTATCATTGGATAGAGGGAGTGTGGGATTATGACTGGAGGTCAGAATATTGGTTTTAAATAGCAATTATGGGGGAAGTTGTTGATCTGGTCTGTAGATTCTGAAACAGATTGTAGAAAGGATCTTCTCCTCTGCTTTCTGGTTTTCTTCTTGGACTTGAACGGAAATATTGTCTCATCCACCTACTTGAGTATATATCCTGTAGGAGGTCCAGGTGCCTGAGTTGAATTTCCAGTGGCAAGAAAATTATTTCACAGATGGAGTATCACAGAATACAAGGAACTCCACCAATTAGAACATTTCCATTTCTATTGAAGTTATTCTCTTTTTTCCTAGTATTTAACTTTTGTTAAGTAACTTCCACCATATGCTTCAAACATCACTAATGCTCTGTGATTTTAAAATGAATCCCATTTGGTCCTATAATTAGCACCACCAATTCCCTAATGCATATGTTGAGGGGATTATAGTAATGCAAATGTTTTTAACCTTTGATTTGAACCAATGAGAATAAAGTCATTGTAGTATAGTCAATTAAATTTAATTCTATGAGATACAAAGTCAAAAATAAAGTACAAAGAAGAATATTATGAAATTATAATACAAAGGTAATTTGGAGTCATGCTAGAGAATGTTCTAATGTAAGGCTGAGGATTTTGCATTTTATTTGAGAGGCAATAGGGAGCCACTGCAAGCTATCTAGTGGGGGAGTGATCTGGACAAATCTGTGCTTGGGATATACAGATTTGGCAACTGCATGGAGTAAAGATAGGAGAAGTTAGAGACTAGATGGAGTGACACCAGTGAGGAAGCTATTGCTTCCTTGTCTAGGTTCCTCTTATTAGTCTAGGTGAGAAGTAATGAGGGCTGAACTAGGTTGATGGCAGTGTGAGTGAAGAGAAGGGGACAGATGGCAGAAATTTATGAAATGATGAACAGATAAAATTTGACTTGACAACTGACTGATTTAGGGGGTGAGGGAGAAAGAAGAGTCAAGGATGATTATAGCTTACAAACTCAGTAATATGGTAAGATCTTACTGCCCACAACAGCAATAAGGAACTTTTTAAAGGGAGGTTAAGAAGAGGAAGGAATGATTATTTCCATTTTAGACATTTTGAGTTTAAGATGCCAATGAGATGTATAGGAGGTGTTTAGTAGGTAGTTGATAATATGTAACTGTAGTTCCAGAGAGAAATTAGAGCAAGAAATATAGATTTGAGAATCATCTAGAAAGACATTATAATTAAACGCATAGAAACTGGTCAGCTTACCAAGATACAAGGCATAGAGAGATAAAAGAAAAGAGGATAAAGCCTTGGGGAATGCCCTGTTATATATTGCTAAATGGATGATGAACCAGCAAAAGACACTAAGAAGGAGTGATCAGACATATACGAGAAGCAAGAGAGTAGTTTCACTGAAGCCAGAGGAAGAAAAAGTGTCCAAGAGAAGAACATAGTCAATAGTTTAAAAAGTTGTAGCTAGGGGGTAGCTAGGTGGCACAGGGAATAGAGCACCAGCCCTGGAGTCAGGAGGATCTGAGTTCAAATCTGAGCTCAGACACTTAACACTTACTAGCCACATGACCTTGGGCAAGTCAGTTAATCCCAATTGCCCCTGCCAAAAAAAAAAAAAAAGGAGTTGTAGATAGGTCAAGTAAATTGAGAACTGAGAAGAAAGTGATCTGAATTAGCAGTGTAGAGATTCTTGATTAACTTTGGAGAAAAAATTTCAGTATAGATGAAAGAGCACTGGATTTGAAACTAGAGCTGAATTTTATTTCCAGTTCTGACACATACTAGTTTTGTGACCAGTCATTTAATGTTTTAAAGCCTAATCTGTAAAATGGGTATCATTTTCCTTATATTTCCTACCTCAGAAGGCTGTCATGAGGATCAATGGACATCATATATGTAAAATGCTTAAAGTAGCATACAAATGTTAGCTATTATTACTTAAAGTGGTAATAATAAAGACAATGGGAAGTGGTGTTGGACCTGTGATTTCACCAACGCAAGAAACTTCAGGTATGAAAAGTCCAATCACTGTAGCATATTGGCAATATTATCATAACTGATAGTCTTAGATAGTGATGTGGAAGGCATTGAGAGATTAAGTGACTTCAGCATGCTTCCTTTCAAAGAGCCCTTTAAAAATTGCTTTTGAGACATCCAGGGATTTATAGCAAGGAGTTAGCAGTGATAAAATGAAAAGAGGACTAACTCTGGAGTCAGGGAACCTCAGTTCAAATTCTGCCTCTCATGCTTATTACTTGTATGACCTTGGGAAAGTCACTTGACCTCTTAATGCTTCACTTTCTTAATCTGTAAAATGAAGAGGTTAGAGTAGATGTGTAGATGGCCTCTGAGGACCCCTCCAGCTCTACATCTTGAATCCAACAAACTTTGTATTGAAGACAAAAGAAGAGGGAGTCAGTTAAAAATGATACTTTCATGGTTTTGTTTATTCTGTTTTGTTTTAGTCAGAAGAAATGATTTTGACTGACTTCCAAATGTTCTTAGAACTTATCCTGACCAATGTGGTTTTGTGCCACAGACTGCACTATAAATACATCTCCTCCTACCACCTAAGTGTTAAAGGTAGCTCTCACCCCTCAGTCTCTAGTCTAACCAGAGTAGCCCACTCATCATCCTAATAGGTAAAGTCCATCAAGAAGAAATGACATCCCCTCATACAAGTCCTACTCTGAAACCTCTGTAGAGTGGAGGTAACCTTGGGTTTTTAATGAATATGCCAGTGGAACAAAAACACCGACAGCTTCTACCATGCTGGAAAGACTTGGAGTATGGCCCTTGCAACAGACTGTGCCTGCTCTCTGGGGACCAGGCTGACCTGCTCTAATCTGCTATTCCTGGGCTCTTTACCACTTATAAACCTGAATGGAAGCCATGTTTTACAGTAAAGAGAGCAACTGTGGAAAAGGTTGAAGACAGGGGAGAGTTTGCTTTACTTAGTATAGGGATTCCACAAGGCACAATGGAGAGTTAAGGAGAAGAGTGAGTAGTCTAATGAAAATGGTAGGGTTTCATTGGATAGGAGAGTATAGGAGGGTTAGTCAGGTTGTTATTGCAGTGTTTCCCAATCATGAAAGGACTGGCCTGCTGACAGTTGCATATGACATTCTAAGTTAATCCTAGAACCATTTGAGCATCTGTAGAGGACTTAGTTCTTTCATGAGGTTTGACCTTTGTGGTGAGACTCTTGAAATGGAATTTCACACCTGGAACAGTTATTTCTGGGTACTTAGTGATGTTGTTCAGACTGTGCAGAGCTCCTGCCTTTAGCATTTCAACACTTTGTCAGTGATATTCCTTGGGACTTGCTTGACCATTCATAATCGCATGCCTTGATGAAATCTTACGGTTTTTTTTTTCACTCAACACACCAAGGACATCCATCTTGTCTTATAAAGCCTCAGACAATGTTATCTCTGTAAGACTGAATAAATGTAAGCTTCATCAGGAGGAAATGGAAACCCTTCCCCCATAATAGTCTTACTCTGAAGTGTAGATGTAACCTTGTATACTCAAGGTTATGGCAAGTGAGGTTCTACTTTACTACAAAGGCTCAGAATGTGGTCCTGGCAGCAGACTGTGCCTTTTCTCTGAGGATCAGGCTGGTTAAGTACACAAAAGTTCATCACTAGAGAGTCAGTCACTAAGTGATAAATTATGGCAACACAGAAAATCCATGAAACATCTTCCTGGGGGTGTACAGAGAGAACAAAACAAGACCAACCGTATTAACTAGGAAATAACCTGCTCTTGCCCACAGTGGCATTTCCAGGTTTTGCCAAGTTTTATAACTGGTTCATCCAAGGCAGTGAGTCTTAAAAAGATATCTATAAACTTATATTTTAAGTACTTTTATAATAATATTTATTTCCTTTGTACTCCTACGTAACTTATTTTGTGCATTTAAAAACATTATCACAGGAAGGACTCCATAGGCTTTACCAAACAGTCCAAGGGTTACATGGTACAAAAAATAAACACTAAAACCTAAACAGCTTTGAGAACCACTGTTCTGTGTCTTCTTCCATGCAGTAGTTTTCTTTGAAAGGTTTCTTCCATATTTTAGTAGAATTTAAGTTCCTTGAAGTCATCACTCCTTTTACCTTTCTTTGTCTTCCCAATGCTTAGCATAGTGCCTGGTACATATTAACCACTTATTAAATATGGTTTAATTGCTTGATTGACTGAAAAAAATCTTCTCAATCCTAGTATTAAAGAGGGTAGAAAGTACTCACCTCTATCAAACCAATTGTGACTGATCTGTTTTAAAGAGCCATATATAGGAAAAGGCAGTTAGGACTTTTCCCCAGGTGCTGATATCTAATGGAGACATGCTTCCTTTCTATGGTAGTCCGGAGAATATTGACCTTGTGTCTTGTGGTTCTCTTTCAGCCTGAGTCACCTTCAGGAGGTCTGTATGAGGTGAGAGAGGTAGAAGGAAGTCCGTGAGTAAGGGAAGGAAAATAGGTTGAAATTCAGGGCAGGAGGAGGCTGAGATACATCTCCCTCTCTTAATACTGAAACTGCAGTAAGAATCTCTTTCCCAGGGCTCATTGGTATCAGAGCACCATAACCCCCTACCACCTAATCTTTCCCATCCCATAGCTCAAGCCAATTTGCCCAAGGTGTTGGACTTCCCAGTTAGAAGTCCATTGTCTCAGCACCAAAGGCTAGTGCTTATTATATTCTTTCATTTTCCATTTGGAACAGCTGACACTAATGGGATAAAATTATAACATCTAGTTCTGCAGGCTATTATCCATCAAGATGACCTTCAAGGAATGGAAATATCTAATCAAAGGTGCATAACAGACATCCAATATATTAATCACTCAGCTTTGCAGTCTTCTCATGGTTCATGAGATCCTGAAAGCTTTATCAAGCCCAATGGGGCTTATTATTCTTTTGTTTCTAATTTTGTAGTCATCCATTGCCATAGGAGTCAAGAATGGTCATTCAGAATGGGGTCAAGGAAAAAATCACTGAATTAGATTCAAAGGATTTGGGTTTGGTTCTTGGCTCTACTGCTTACTAGCTGTGTGACCTTGAAAAATTCACTCACCTGTCTGGGCCCCAGTTTCCTCATCTGTAAAATGAGGAGGCTGGATTGGATCAATAAGGTTTTTTTCAATTGTAAATCTTATAATTTTAAGATTCCTTGTTTCATATCTAGTTGTTGAGGTTGCCATCCCCAGTGCATAGTACACTGGTTGGAACATAACAGGTACTTAAATGCCTGACAAATGAATATTAATAATATTTGCCAACTCCACTTTTGATATTGACCTCTTAGACCAGGTTTAACAAGTGTTGATTAAGATTCCTATGCTTCCCAGAATTAGCTTGACTCTTAAGTTTCATCTGATTTTCAGATATACAAGATTTACTTTCCTAGTAAAAATTCCTAAAGGGATCTTTAATAATAGCAAGAATGGCTACTATTCCATCTCCCACCTGTGTAGTCAATGTAGCACTAAGTAGAAATGCCAAAGTTGTGAAAATTAGAGTAGAGCTTCTCTACCCATCAGCAACCCCAGAAGGTCAGAACTATGAGGCATTTTATTAAGGAACAATTGATATTCCCACCCTCTTTCTCTTCTCTTCTCTTCATCTCACTTCCTTTCCCCCTTCAGCCTCTCTAACCCTCAGCTACTCTAAGGAAATGTCATCTCTGGAGAGCAGTGTTAAAGTGTTATAAAAATCAATGAAAGATATATTTCAGGACTGACCATTAGAAGCCTTGTCCTCTGCCACCTGGCAGAGAGTTGTTGAAGGATTCAATTGGAGAAGCATTTACTAAGTGCTTACTCTCTGCCAGTCATTGTGCTAAGCACCGGGGATATAAAGACAGAAAGATAGCCTCTGCCCTCAAGGAGCTTATACTCTAATGGAGGAGACAACACACAAATGAATCTATACAAAGCAAGCTATATAGAGGAGAAATAGGAAATAATTAAAAGGGAGAAAGCACTAGACTTAAGAGGAGTTAGGGAAGGCTTCCTGTAGAAAGTGGGATTTTAGCTGGAAATTAAAGGAGTCCAAAGAGGTCAGTAGTCAGATCATAGGAGGGAGAACATTCCAGGCACTGGGTCAGCCAGAGAAAATGCCTGGAGCAGAGAGATGATCTTGTTTGTGACACAGCCAGGAGGTTGTGCCATTGGATCAAAGAGTACATGTTGGGGAGTAATGAGTAAGAAGACTAGGAAAGTAGGAGGAGGCTAAGTGAGAAGGGCTTTGAAAGCCAAATGAGTATTTTGTTATTTCCTCCTGGAGGCAATAGGAAACCACTGGAATTTATTGAGTAGAAGGATATGTTTGGACTGGTGTTTTAGAAAAATCACTTTAGTGGCTGAATGGAAAATGCATTGGAGAGGGGAGACACTTGAAACAGGCAGACCCATCAGATGCTCTTGCAATAATCTAGGAGTGAGATGATATAGACCTGTACCGTGTCAGAGGAGAGAAGGGGACATATTTGAGAGATGTTGCAACAAAGGACTTGACAACAACTTGGATATGGGGGTGGGGGGAAGGTGAGCAATGCTGAGGAACACAAAATGATTCCTAGATTGTTAGCCCTAGGGACTGGGAGGATGGTGTTGCCATCTACTGTAAGAGGAAAATAAGAGAGGAGAAGAGTTTAAGGGGAAAGACAATGAACTAATTCCCTGAGAGCACCAGAGATAACCGAAAGTACCCAAACTCATAGGATTGTAAATTTAGAATTGAGAAAATCCTTGAAAGTCATCATTTTTACAGTTAAAAAAATTGTGGGTTGGATAAGGTTGAGTAACTAAAGATTCAAATCCAGGTCTTCTGGTTTTAATTCAGTGCCCCTCTGCTTCCTATGATCCTCTGACCCAAACTTCCACACTATTGAATCAAGGAGTGGATGTTGGGCAACCCTAACTTCCCCTTTTGTTATAAATCTGTATGCTTCTCTCTGAGTTGGAGTCTCAAATTCTGGTCTTGAGGAAGTAGATCGATGAATAATGTCCCTGGTAGAAAAGAGCTCCTTTTTAGGTCATGGCTTGCATGCATGTGTTCAAGTTGGAACAAAGAAATTTGGAGGCAGGTCCTGAGCTGGTCACTTTACCAGAGGTTGGCATTCATTGATGATAAGTTGACCTCAGTTCTGCCTGGAGAATCTTATTCTAAGGCCGCCTCCTCACTTTAGCAGAAAGAGCAACTGGGATTGAAACAGATCCTCATATAACTGAATTCATTCATTCAGTTTCTAAAATGACCCCTTCAGCTCCTGTATAAAGTTAAGAAAGATGGCAAAGAACAAGGGGACCACTTTTGCTAAAAGGAAGCTAGTTTCTTTTTAAGGTACAAGATATAGCTAGCTTCCTTTTTATCCTTTCTAATTTTTTAACTTAACAATCATAGCAAACCCAAGCTTTTCAGATTACAAAGAAGAAAGGAAAAGAGGTTATGAGAAACCATGAACTTCTTTTATACATATAGGTTTTCTTATTTTTTGTATGTATAGTTTTTAAAAGATAGGTATGTGCCATGTATAAAGTTTAAAAAGGTAGTAACAGAGGCAGCTAGGTGGCACAGAGCACCAACCCTAGAGTCAGGAGGACTTGAGTTCAAATCTGCCCTCAGACACTTAACACTAGCCATGTGACCTTGGGCAAGTCACTTAATGCCAATTGCCCTGCCTTCCCCCCTCCAAAAAGTAAATAAATAAATGAATAACAACAACAACAACAACAAAAAGGTAGTAACAAAACTCTTCTATTTGTGTTCCCTTCTGTTTTTCTTCCTTTTTTTCTGTGCATATAAGATGATTTGTTAATGCTCTTTTTCTTTATAACTATCACTCCCCTCTAACTCACCTTCCCCATCCCAGTGGAAACTCTTCCTTGTTCTGCTCATTTCACTCTGTGTACAAGTCTTTCTACACTGCTCCAAATCTTTCTCTGCTTCTTTTATTTTTAATAATTAATTTATCTTTAATTTTTAACATTCACTTCCATAAGATTATGAGTTTTGTATTTTCTCCCCTACTCTCTCCTCCACTCTTCTCAAGATGGCATTCAAGGTGGCGGCAAGGTGGCACAGTGAACAGAGCCCTGGCTCTGGAGTCAGGAGGACTTCAGTTCAAATCCAGCCTCAGACACATAACACGTACTAGCTGTGTGACCTTGGGCAAGTCATTTAACCCCAATTGCCATGCCCTCACCCTCCAAAACACAAAAGAAAAAAAAAGATGTCATGCAGTCTGATATAGGCTCAACTTATACATTCATCTTAAACATATTTTCACATTCGTCATGATGTATAAAAGAGTTAGAACTAATGGGAGGAACCACGATAAAGAAGAAACAAATAAAACAACAAAAGAAAAGGGGAGCAAATAGTATGCTTTAATCTGAATTCAGACTCCAGAGTTCTTTCTTTGGATATGGATAGCATTTTCCATCATTAGTCTTTTGGAGTTATCTTAGATGCTTGCATTGCTGAGAAGGACTAAGTTTGTCAAAGTCAGTCATCCCACAATGTGGCTGTTATTACATACAATGTTCTCCTGGTTTTGCTCATTTCACTCAGTATCAGTTCATATAAGTCTGTCCAGGATTTTCTGAAGTCTGTCTGCTCATTTCTTACAGCACAGTATTATTTCATTGCACTCACATACCACAACTTGAGTCATTCTCCAATTGATGGATATCCCCGCAATTTCCAATTCTTTGCCACCAAAAAGACCTGCTATATATATTTTTGTACATGTATGTCCTTTTCCCATTTTTATGCTCTCTTTGGGATACAGACCTAGAAGTGGTATTGCTAGATCAAAGGGTATGCACAATCTTATAGCCCCTTTGGATATAGTTCTAAATTGTTCCCCAGAATGGTTGGATTAATTCACAACTCCACCAACAATGCATTAGTATTCCAATTTTCCCACATCTGCTCCAACATTAATCATTTTCCTGTTTTGTCATATTAGCCAATATGATAGGTGTGATGTGGTATCTCAGAGTCATTTTGATGTGCTCTTGGCTAATCAATAGCTATTTAGAGCATGTTTTCATATGATCATAGATAACTTTAATTTCTTCCTCTGAAAACTTCTTGTTCATATCCCTTGACCATTTCTCAATTGGGGAATAATTTGTATTCTTTTAAATTTGACACAGTTCTTTATATATTTTAGAAATGAGGCCTTTATCAGATACAAACTATAACAATTGCTTCCCAGATTTCTGCTTTCCCTTCTAATCTTAGTTGCATTGGCTTTGTTTATGCAAAAACTTTTAAATTTAATGTAATCAAAACTATCCATTTTGCATTTCTTAATGCTCTCTATCTCTTGTTTGGTCATAAATTCTTCCATTCTCCATAGATCTGACTGGTAAACTATTCCTTGCTCTCCTAGTTTACTTGTAGTTTCAGTCTTTATATCTAAATCATGTACCAATTTTGATTTTATCTTGGTATAGGGTATAAAATGTTGATCTATGCCTAGTTTCTGCCATACTTTTTTCCAGTTTTCCCAGCAGTTTTTATTAAATAGTGAGTTCTTATGCCAGAAGCTGGAGTCTTTGAGTTTATCAAGTAGTAGATTGCTATAATTGTTGACTTACATACCTAACCTATTGTTGTGTCTTATGTACCTGACCTATTCCACTGGTCCACCATTATATTTCTTAGCCAATACCAAGTAGTTTTGATGATTGCTTCTTTATAATACAATTTAAGATCTGGTATAGCTAGGCCACCTTTTCTTGCATTTCTTTTCATTAATTCCTTTGATATTCTGGGCCTTTTGTTCTTCCAGATGAATTTTGTTATTGTTTTTTCTTGCTCTATAAAATAATTTTTGGTAGTTTGATATGGCAATGAATAAGTAATTTAATTTAGGTAGAATTGTCATTTTTATTACATTAGCTTGGCCTATCTGTGAACAACCAATATTTTTCCAATTGTTTAAATCTGACTTTGTGTGAAAAGAATTTTATAATTGTGCTCATATAGTTCCTGGGTTTATTTTGGCAGGTTAACTCCCAAATATTTATAATGTCTACAGTAACTTTAAATGGAATTTCTCTTTCTATCTTTTGCTGTTAGGCTTTGTTACTTTGTTACATACATAGAAACGATAATGACTTATGTGGATTTATTTTACATTCTGCAATTTTGCTGAATTTCTTTATTATTTTAAGTAATTTTTTACTTGATTCTCTAGGAATCTAGAAGTATACCATCACATCATCTGTAAAGAGTGATAGTTTTGTTTCTTCTTTGCCTATTCTAATTCCTCCAATTTGTTTTTCTTCTCTTATTGCTAAAGTTAACATTTCTAGTACAATATTGAACTACAGTGGTGATAATGAACATTCTTGTTTCACCCTGGATCTTATTGGAAATGCTTCTAGCTTGTCCCCATCTGTCTCTATTTTTGAAGGGAACAGGAAGATCATAAAGACCAGACATGGAAGCCAATGGTGTGTGAGGCCTATAGGTTACCTTTAATCTGATTTAGCCCACCTGCTGAGATGGTTTACCAGGGTGTAGTCATTGCACATGTTACAAATTCTTGGAGCCACAAGTGAGAGTTAAGGGCCAGATAGTCACCAAAGGTGAGTGAGCAGCCCTGAAAAGGTCTCAGCAAGTTATTATGCCAGTGGTGGTAGTCCTCCTTGAACACCCCATACACACCTAAGAATTGCCTGGTTCATGACCCTCTGATTTCCTACTTTGATAGTATCTGTGCATTCCCTGAATCCTCACAGCTTGACGGATTGCTGACCAACTGCCTTGGTCCCTAATTGTTGGCACATTCCTAAGGCTCTGTTCTGGGCCCTCATTTCTCTATATACTCTATCTCTTGGTGACCTCATCAATTCTCATGGGTTTAATTATCATTTCTACACAGATGGCTCATAGAGCTGTATATCCAGACTTAGTTTCTTCCATGAGCTTCAGTGTCACATTACTAATTGCCTATTAGACATTTCCAACTGGATGTCTCAGAGACTTCTCAACCTCAGCAAATCCAAATCTGACAGTCTTTCCACCCAGACACACCTCTTTTCTGAACTTCCATGTTTCTTTTGAAGGTACCACTCTTTTTCCAGAGTTCCAGGTTCATAACCTCATTCTTATCTTCAGCTCCTGACTTCTTGCTATTTCTACACCCACAACATCTCTCATTCAACCCCAGCTCTCTGCTCACACAAACACCACTTTAGTCTCAGTCCATACCACTTCTCGCCCAGATTATTAAATAGCCTATTAACTGGTCTTCTTGCCTGAAATATCTTCCCACTCCGGCCTGTTCCCTACATTGCTGCCAAAGTCATTTTCCTTAAGCACAGATCTTAGCTTATGATTCCCCTTCTCAACCAATTCCAATGGCTTCCCTTTGACTCTAGGATAAAATATAAACCCTTATGTTTTGTTTTTAAAGCCCTTTGTAATTTTATTCCAAGCTACCTTTCCAACATTATCATATTTACTCTCCGTTACACACTCTACAACCCAGCAAAACTGACATTCTCTCTGTTCCTCACATAGGATAGTGCATCTCCCATCTCTTTGGAGATGGCTGGAATTCCTAGAAAGCACACATTACTCATGTCTACCTCATAGAATCCTTCTTGTCTTTCAGGACTTTGTTCAGAGTCCACCTTCTACGTGAAGTTTTTTCTGATTCCTTTTCTTATTCCTTGAAATTCCTTATTCCTTCCTTCTGCATTTAATTTTTTTGTATTAATTTCCTATAGACTTGATATGTGCTTGTTGTGTCCTCTGTTAGAATCCTTAAGAGTAGAGTTTATTTCATTCTTTTTTTTTACTTACGCTCTATTGGGTATTTAAAGCCCTTTGTAGCTTGACCTACTTCTACATTTCCAGTCTCCTCACATCATACTTACTCACCCACAATCCTTTCACTGACACTGACCTTCTTGCTGTTCCTCCCACAAAATATTCCATCTTCTGGCTCTGGGCATTTTCACTGGTATCCCCTGTACTTGGAATTCTCTTCTTCCTTATTCATGGCTTCCCTGGTGGCTTCCTTCAAGTCCCAACTTCTACAAGAAGCCTTCCCTGTCCCCTTTAATGCTAGTTATACTAATGATATCATCTCCAATTTGTTCTCTCTTTAACTTTTGTGTATGTGGTGGTTTTCATGTTGTCTCCCTCTTTAGTCTGTGAGTTTCTTGACAGCAATTTTTTTTGCCTTTCTTTGTATCTGAAACACAGTACTTATTGATTGACTGACTGACCCAGAACCTAGCACAGTCCTTGACCTACTGTAAACACTTAATAAATACTGATTCCTGTTCCTTTTGTGTTTCCCAGCTCCTGTTTATCTTATTTCTCTTGCTAATTGTCTTGATTGCTAACATGTAGGCCTTCCTTGGATATATCTCATTTACTTCCTAGGTTTCTTTTCTTTGTTTCTGGTATTGGCTTTCCTTTTCCAAACCCAGCTTCCTCTCCTGTCTCAATGACTCATTACTGCTCCAAATCCCAGCAGAATGGGATTATGCCAGAGACTATTCTGTCTTGAAATGGGAACTAGACCTGGGGCCTGTGAAGAATGACACGAGTCCTGTTCCTGGCTTTTATTTCTGCCCTGCCATCTGCCCCCAGGTGATCTGTGGTTTTCCTAGAGACGTGAAGAGTTGTTTCTGCTGAAAGCAGAAGCATTATGAATTTAACATAAAAATGAGGAAGAGTCTTGCCATGAAAGTTATTACTAGAATATTTGACTTCAAGAAAGCAAATTTTGTGGATCCAAGTAATATTGTCAGCGTGAAGCAGGAGAAGGAAAGCCCAGAATCCAGTTGCTGTAATGAAATCTCAATAGACCCTGGTGCCCCTGAACACAGAATTTCAGGGACATGAAGCATCCAGCATGGCTTCTGAGAAAAAAAAAATTTGTAATGGGAAGGGAGCTGAAAAAGGAATAAACTGTTATTACCAGTTAAGACTCTTGGGAGGAAGAGGCAGAAGGGCAACTGCTGAGGCAATATTCAGTGATCTTGCATGTCTTACTGAGCTAAGCAAGGGAACAGGAAAACAAGTTGTTGGTGATGGACTGGGGGAGGCAGCCAGAAGCACTTGAGCTTCCCATACTAGGCTTTTCCCAGCTGTAAAGCAGATAGTGTTCTGCGTCCCAGGGGATGACTGTCAGGGAGGCTGTGAGGCACAACTGATGAACATAATCATAAAACAATTTGCAAACACGGTAGCTCACATGTCTAAAGGTGTATTTGCGTATCCCTTGTGGAGATCTGGTTGCAAAGAAGCCTCATGTCATAAAGTAGAAAATAATTTTCTTTTTTAATTTTTCTGGTTATGAGAGGAATCAGAGCTCTGAGTCCAAAATGTAGGGAAGTGGAGCAAATAGAGTGCTGAACCTGGAAGCAGGAAGATCTGGGTTCAGTTCCTCCCTCATATACTTATAGAATGTGTAACCAGGAATGAATGAAAAAGCATTTAAGTACTTATTATGTACGAACCACTGGGCTAAGTGCTAAGGCTACAAACAGAAAATAAGACAGTCCCTGCTATGAAGGAGCTTACATTTGAACAAGGAGAAGTGACACAGAGATGGTTTGGCTAAGACCAATAGTCCTCAAGATAGCCTTTTCTCTCCTTACCCTTCCTTCCTTCCATCATTCCCTGCTTTTTCTCCTTCCTCCCTCCCTCCCTTCCATCTTTCATTCCTTCTTCCTTCCCTCCCTTCCTTCCAGTAGGGCAAATAGTAAATTAGGAAAGTCCAGTGGTCGAAGTGGCAACTAACCCAGTTTGGCTAGAGTTTACACTCTAGGGAAGATGACACTGATGCACAAATACAAGTTCTTTTGTATCATTTCAATGAACAAAGTCCTACCCATTTCTGACAATGAACCATCTAACTGTGCTAAGATTTTGTCAGAAGAAGTTTTCTTTATCTTTCCTTGTCTCTTAACCTCCCTGGGCCTCAGCTTCCTCAGCTGTAAGTCAGGGATAATAATAAGACCGATCTCAAAGAGTGGTTGTAAAGCCCAAATGAGACGATATTCATAAAGCACTTCGCAAACTTTAAAGCAATATATAAATTTATAAATATATAAATAAAAATATAAATTGATACATAGGATTTAGATAATTTAGTTAAACTGTTACTTTACAGAGAAGGAAACTGAGGCCCGGAGAAATTACATGACTTTCCCAAGGTTACAAAGGTAGTCACTGCAGAAGTGGATTCGTACCCAGATCTGATTCTAATACATCATAGTACGACTCCCATATGTTTCAATAACAAACTCTGCTTTTCACCTTTTTTTTTTCCTTGACCCCCAATAGCCTCACTTTTGGTCCTTTAGCTCTGCTACTAGGAGAGTTATGGATCTCATGTTCAGAGGAGAATGGTATTGGTCTGGTAAATGGAATTCAACCATAGAACAATCACCACCCCCAGTAATGGCTTGACTTAGCTCCCACAGGGATACACTTAATAATTACTAGTTCTATTTGACTATTGAGTCAGGAAATTTTTTAAAGTGCTCCTGTTGCATCATTATTACTATCAACATCAACCCATGTTTCCTGAAGGCCTACTGTGCGCCAGGCTCTGTGCAGGACAATTAAAAGAGACTAACTCAAGGGGCCTTGACTTCACAAGGGTTATGATGTCATCAAAAAGATGGGACACATACTTAAAACCACCTGATAATTGGAAGGATCTGGGACTTGGGCTGCTGGGGGAAATGTATTCTTCCAATGCAGATGGCAACCATTTTTCAATAATCTTCACATTCTCAATGAAAGCACACCAGACTATTGTACAATGTGAAAGAGCTTGTAGATCCTATGGGGGAAGGAAGGGGAGAAAATCTGAAACTCAAGTGATTCTGGAACTGAATCTTGTAAACTAAAAGTAAACAAACAAATCAATAAAAAAAATTAAATTTAATTAAAAAAATACACCCTGGATCAAAGGATTCTCTCCAAAGCATCCATGAGTACTTTAAATAGATAATTTGGAGGCATGATCCTATAGTGGAAAACACACTTGCTCTGGAGTCAGAGAGCATAGATTCAAATACCACCTCTTAACATGAACTTTGCAATCTTAGATGAACCATTTTTGTTCCTTGGGCCTCAGGGTCCACAACTGTAAAAAAGCTGGAATTGGATTAGATGATCTCTGGGTTCTTCCTGCTCTGTCTATCATTTTCTATGTGAAATCTCATACAGAAAAATGCCAATATGTCAAGGATTTCTGCTTTGTTAAAGAGAGGACACCCTTTTGCATGACAGGATCCAGCAGATCCAGAATTGGGTTTTTAAGTCCCAAGGAGATGCCTGAGGTAGGTAGAAATGAAATAACTTGATCAGGGCCCCACAGCTACTAAGTTTCCATGACAGGAATGAAAATCTGGTCTTCCTGATTCCAAGCCCACCAGTCTATAAACTACAGCCTTCTGCCTCCATCTATCCAAAGGATGGATGACAATACAAAAGAAGCACAACAGAAATGCTAAATGAGCATTTTAGTGACTAAGCACTACAGGAGATAGGAAGGTGAGACCCTCAAGGAAAGTCAGATCCCAGCGTGGGGCCACAAAGGATGAGGAGGATATGGAGAAAGAAGAGGGGTATGTCTAGGAGGGTAGGGGGAACAGGATGAGCAAAGCACGAAGGCTATTGTTTGGCATGCATGCATTTTCTCTTTAATCCAAGGAGCTCTCTGTTCCTTACAGACATTATTACCTCATTAACTCCTACTACATCTCTTGGGGGCTGCGTTTTGTGACAAGTGTCATTACCCATGGAGTAACTGAAGCAAAGGATGTTCAAAACACAGCTCCCTGAGAAGCCTGGGTTCTGGCGGGTCTGGGAAGTGAACCCAGGCCTGCTGCCTCTCAGCTCGTTGCTCCAGTTCATCTCAAATCATTGCTCTGAGAATACGCATCATTCCATTTTAAAACAAATCTCAGATTCCACAAGGATGATGAAAGAAGAGAGAACTGACCATGAACAGAACTCCTTTCCTCTCCTCCCACCCCTGACAAGGGCTGGGTGCTTCCAAAGAGAACAGAGAAAATTAAAAATCACTTATCCTTGTGCAGTGACAAACTAAAGTTGCTATAAATGTCAAGGCAAAACAATACAAAGAAAATGGATGTAGTTGCTGGAACGTGTTCATAAATTTACGTGACAATTGTACTGCATGCTTTCCAGTAGGCAACAGCCTGATCTTAGGCACTATTAAGGCACAGCATAATCTAAGCTAATATAACATTTCTCTGCTATCCAGTTTAGATTTATGCCCTCTGTAGTTTATGGGTTTTAAACAGCTTTTTCTTTGGCATTAAATATTTAGCAGTTACAGTTAATTTGTCACTTTAATCTTGAATTTTTTCAGCTATGTTGGGTGACAGAAGTTATTCAAGAGAAAAAAATGATGAGGCTATAGTACAGGTCGTGGGAAGGAAAAAGAGTGAGAATGAATGTCAAGTCAGAAAACTTCTGTGTCAGTCTCCCATATATGAAATGGAGAGAATGACGTCTTTTGTAATTGGGATATAGCCAGTCATGCTGGATAGTCAAAGTGATACAATGGACGGCGTACTGGATCTAATGATCGCTAGCTGTGTGATAATGGACAGATTACTAGCCCTCTCTGGGCCTCTGCAAAATGAAGATAATGCTACTTGCATTTCTTACCTCACAGGGCAGCTGTGAGAAAAACCTCACATAAACCTTAAAGTACCATAGAAATGTGAGCTAGTATGATGAAGGGTCTAGCAGCTTCATTTTGTAATTCAACTTCGTACGATAAACATGTTCAAAGGGAGGAGGGCAGGTGCTGTTACTCCTGTTCTGAGAAGGAAAAAAACTGAGGCGTCATAGGCAAACTCTCTTCAGGTTACAATTAGCAGCCAGGATCAAGACAGAATTAATCTCAGAGTTAGATTCCATAGTTATTTCCCAACTTCTTTGACTCATAGTTATACCTTTATCGTTTTCAGCTTGACTGCTGTATCTAGTCTTCCCCAAAAGGAGTAAGGAATTCTATTTTCTTAATTCCAGAAGTGAAACCTAAACTTTTATTTATTTGGACCACACCTGTGATTTCATGGGTACAGATGAGGAAATTCCCAATATACTCATGCTGGTCTTCATCTGCTCAGCAATTTATAATCTTAAATAGCTTGGGGACACTGAGAGGTTAAGTAAAGGGCTGTAATTGGGCAGAACCAAAACTAACCTTCAGAGATAATAGGCAATAAGGCAAATACAGATCTCTTTCCTTCAATACATGTCCCTGCCCCCACCTCCCCAAGATTAGGAGCAATATTTATATAGGGAAAGGAAGAGGGAAGTACTGAATGTCAAACCACCAGAATACTAATGACCAAGTGCCTCACTCCATTCAGTGAGGGTGGCCAAATGACAGCCATTCCACACTCTCCCCAGTGGTTATATAGTCCACCAATGCAGAGAGGCCTCTGGGTTAGGGTTAGCACTAAGATCTCTTGAGCTGTCAGAGAAATGGCTACTTCTATCCCATGTAGTGCTCATCTCATTGGTCTAGGGGTATATAGCGCCAATGCAATATTCACAGTGCCTATGGCAGCTATGAACATGCTGATGTAGTTGTGAATCACAAAATGTAATAGACTCTCCACATGGAAGACAGAGCCAAAACATTTATGCAAATACCAGAAAGCCAAATCCCCAAACTAGAAAGCCAAATCAATCGTAGCAACCAAGAAGTTGGTACACATAACCAATGCAGTGAACACCAACATTCCCAAGCCTTCCCTCTGTTAGGGCTTCAAAACAAAATAGGCTCCCGTAGGCAAAAATGCTCCTTTCTCACTCGTGGTAGCTGCTCATACTCCTTGCTGCTTGCTTCCAGCTGTTCTAGCTTCATCTCCTGCTCCTTCCTACTCCACCCTTCCTCTTGCACCCTTTCAGCAAGCTTCTCCTCCCCCCACCCCATGTGAGCTCCATGTGGTTACATTTGGCCTATTAAGGGGCCAGGAAGATCTTCAAATTACCATTACCATTACAGGGTGTGGTAAATGTGCATTTGAGTCATATAGATTCCTGTCTCATGGAACCAGCATCCATTGGGAAACTCCAAAATCTTCCCTTGGCTACTGAGATTCAATAGTATTCCTCCTTGTGGAGGCAGGTGCCAGTGAACTGAACAGTATACAAATGGTGAGATATAGTTTAATTTAATATAGTGAGATATAATAGAAATAAATGTAAAGTCCAGAACTTGGGTTCAAAAAATTAACTCTGTAGTTATGAGATGGGATACGGTGGTTGGCTTGGTTAAATAGCAGTTTAGGTGAAAACTTTTTAGTGAACAACAAGCTCAAAATGGTCAACAATGTTACATGAAAAGAGGCATAACCAGAATATAGGGTGTGATGCCTGGTCAGACCACCTCTGAAGTATTGTATTCAGCTGAGTATTGTATTTTAGGGATGAACTGGAATGTGTCCAGTAGAGGGAGGCAATATGAAGCACTCAGGCTGCTTAGCCTGGAGGAGAGGAGACTCCGACAGGGGAGGAGAGAGAGAGAGAGAGAGACACACACACACACACACACACACACACACACACACACACACAATAGCTATCTTCAAGTATTTGAAAGGCTATTAAGTGAAAGAAGGATTTGATTTTTGTCTGCTTGGCCTCAGAATGAATGAATGCATGAATATATGAAAAATCATTTATTTCAGCTCTCACTATGTACAAAGCACTGTGCTAAGCCCTGGGGATATAAATAGAAATGGGGAGATAGTCCTTACTCTCAACTAGCTCACCTTGCAATAAAGGGAAATAACAAATATAGATTTCAGCTGCATCAGGTGAAAAGACCCCATGGTCCTTAGGGTACAGCGGCAAAGTAGATGGTAATGTGGCTTCTTTAATGTTATTTCCACTGATAACAACCATATCTATTTCTGATGTTGAATCATATGACAATGCCAAGGACTTTGGTGGCAAGAATTTTCTCTTCTGGGTCTTCAGTTATTGTGACTTCTAAGGATGCAGGGGTTGTATCACCTGCAGAAAAAATTGCAACATCCCATCACTACAAGGGCTGTTTTTCTGAATGATGGCTATGGGAATTGGACTGGAATCAGCACTGGGAAATCTGTGGAAGCTGCTTCTTCAGGGGATAAGGGATCAAAGCTGTAGAGAAGCAGATTTCAGTTTGACATAACAAAAAAACTTACTAGTAATTAGAGCTGTCTAAAAGTAAATTATGTTGTTTCAGGAGGTATTTTAATATAGTAGAAAGGTTAAACAATTGATGCCAAACTAAACATCCAACCTGGTGCAGTTTCCAAATATAACAATGGTGGGAAAATATTTTCAGTGATAGTTCTTAAACCATGGATTTAACTCATATCTTTGATTTGTTGCTTTCCTTAAGAACAATGAATATTGCTACCCTTGAGTGATCAAAACTAGCAGGAACATTAAGGAAATTGATTGCAGTGTTTGGGAGTTTAGAATCCCACCCCCACCTTCCCCCGTTCTGTCTCCCATTTGGCAGGACCTTGGCACCCTGGCTTGTTTTTGACAGGAAGATGGAAGCCAGGGTGAGGAACTAGCAAAGAGAAGGCAGCAAAGAGATCAGAAAAGAGAACTATTTCAATCAAACCTGAGACTAGGGACCGGGACATTAAAAATTCTCATCTCAATATCACTGATTGGCTGTACTGCCTATAAGATAGAGAAAACGATTTTTGCTACCTCTGAGAGCTGTAGTAAAATTGGAGGAATTTAAACAAAATAGATGCCTCCATAATGCATTATCCACATGGAACAGAGAGAAGGAAGAGCCATAAATTCTAGGCATGGATGATCAAAACCAATGTTAACAGGGGGTGTCATTATGCCCAACCTTTCCTCTACAGCCCTAGGCTATAGCAACTCGAACTTTCTGTCTCACCCATCTTTTACCCTATTTCCTTTTGAAGATGCTATATTTTTTCTATGTCAAGTTCCTACATATATTTAAAAGAAACAAGATGAATTAAAATATTGAATTTTTTCTCCACTTAACTGCAATGAAACAAGTTAGGGATGAGAGTGGGAATGGTACTGGGACCTGTGCTAGGTTCCATTTAACAGTCATGAAGCTTTTGGTGATTCTCCTGGTCACAGATTCCTGGCAAACAGAAACACAAGTTTGTTCCCCAAGTTCCCAGGATCTTCTAATCTAGTCTATTAGGTTCTGGGAATTCAGTGCCAGCTTCTGTTGGTGTCTCTGTGTGGCCCTGCATCTTCCAGTTCTGAAACAGAATATTACTAAAATGCCCTGTAGGGAACGATAAAAATTACTAAAGGAAAAATAGGCTAAATGGAAAACAAAAACAATATAGAAATAATCAAAACTAAAGGTGATTCTTTAAAGAGACTAATTCTCTTACTTAGCCCTGTCCTAATGTCAGTTGGGCTACTCCTTGTAAGTCATTCCCCTGAAGCATCTCTTCTGAAAGAGTAGTTTTCCTTTCACATGCAGGAAACAGTGGGAAATGAAACAGCATCACCACCACCTCCAATGCCAGCTAGCTAGTCGTAGCCTCCAGAAAGATTCATATATATACATATTACACACACATACATATACATACATACATATATATACACATATATATACACATGTGTATATTTAATAGCTAATAATAATCACTTTCATTTATACAGCATGTGCTACTTGTCAGACACCGTGCTAAGCACTGTACAATTATTATCTTATTTGGTTCCCATAACAACCTTGGGAGATAGTGCTATTATTACCACCATTTATAGATGAGGAAACTGAAGCAAATAGGGTTAAGTGACTTGCCCAGGGTCACACAGCTAGTATGCATCTGAAGCCAGATTTGCACTCGGGTCTTCCTGACTACAGACCTGGTACTCTGTCCACTCTACCACTGAGCTGGGGGTACCTTGCCTCGGTTAAATATACACACATACATTATATGAAGGTAGCAAACAGGGTAAACAGATATCCAAACGTATGGAGGCAAATTTGTCTTCATGAGTTTCACTGACATCTTCATGTACTAACTCAGCTCCTCTTTTTTTGGTATGACTTTCTCTTCAGCCATTCCCTCAGCTACACCTGTGTGTGTGGGGGGAGGGGGGTGGTTCCTTTCAAAATGGGTCACTGGAAGCAATGGAAAGAAGAGTGGCCAAGACCTACTTCCCCTCATATTGTAGCCAGCTGGTCACATTCTCCTGCTTATTACCTAGAAAGAAAAATCCCAAATTAAGTCTTTTCCTTCTCTTTACTATATATGTGTATATATATATATATATGAATCAATCATTATATTTCTACAGCCCAACTCCATAGCCAGAGAAAAGTGCTCTGGCAAAATACCACAGTTGTAAATCTGTCTGCCCATCTCTGACACCCCCTTATTAACCCTTTCTGTTAAATTGCCTCTTATGCATCTTCTCCCTGGCTTCCCCACCTAGCTCCTGGTCAAATAACTGTGTTTCCACATGGGGCCCTGGTGTCAGCACCCTTAGTCCCAGAAATAAAGATTTTGCAGCTGATTTATTTTTGGATTGATTGGATGAAATTAATTGGATGAAGTGAAATGGATAGTGTGCCAGGCCTGGAGTTGGGAAGACTCATCTTCCTGAAGTCAAATCTGGCTCAGACTCTAACTAGCTATGTAACCCTGGGAAAGTCACTTAACCCTGTTTGCCTCAGTTTCCTCCTCTGTAAAACTGAACTGTGGAGGTGGTCCTTCTCAGGGAACATAGACCTACCATTGTGGGGGAAGTTTGAGATGAGTGAGCCAGGCTGGACAGAAAGTGTGAGATTCTGTATTAGGTACATTGTAATGCTACACTTGCATTATTAATAATCAATGGTCATGTCTTCTATTGCTTTTGCTGACCCACGCAGTACCAATTTGTATGTCGACCAGACATCTGATAAACCTTTAAGGTTCTTTCTGGCTTGAACCCACTGCGATCCTATCATTCCTAATGGTTCTTGACTGACTACCTGCAAATTAGGTAAAGGCAAGGCCCTAGGCTTCACCTAAGTGACATTCACTAGGCTAACTGGATGGACCACCTGTAATAATTTGGAAGATTGCTACTTTTAGTTATACGGTGTTTCTTCTGTCTACATAAATTGCCTACCCCTATGCTTTTCATGAGTTACTGTGGCCAAAAAAAAATCATTATCAGGATGAAAGCCTTCTAATAAGTGTTTCCAAGCATAACTAGGTTGACCTCAGGACAGCCGATGTATGGGTTTTCATCAGGATTGTACTGAAAGCCTTTCTAGCTACCTAGTATCTGAAGGAATTTTCACTTTATTGACACAGTCTTCTAGAACTCAAAGTCATCTCCACATCATGAGGTATTTAGCAACAATAACCACAGTAGTAGTAGTAGTAGTAGTAGTAGTAGTAGTAGTAGTAGTAGTAGTAGTAGTAGCAGTAGCAGTGGTAGTAGCAATAGTAGTAGTAGTAGTAGTAGCAATAGTAGCAGTAGTAGTAGCAGCAGTAGTAGTAGTAGTAGCAGTAGTAGCAGCAACAGCAGCAGCAGTAGTAGTAGCAGTAGCAGTAGTAGTAGCAGCAGCAGCAGCAGCAGCAGTAGTAGCAGCAGCAGCAGCAGCAGCAGTAGTAGCAGTAGCAGCAGCAGCAGCAGCAGCAGCAGCAGCAGTAGCAGCAGTAGTAGCAGTAATAGTAGCAGTAGCAGCAGCAGCAGCAGCAGTAGTAGCAGTAGTAGCAGTAGCAGCAGCAGCAGCAGTAG
>CM053597.1:89183278-89204194 GCA_028646575.1 Pseudocheirus occidentalis | reverse complement strand
GGTAAGGAAGCTCAGGCAGACAGTAGTTAAGTGACTTGCTCAAAGTCACACGGCTAGTGTTTGAGGCCAGAATTGAATTGAATTTTGGTCTTCCTGACTCCAACATCTAGCGCTTTGTCTACTGAGCTACGTAGCTGCCTATTTGTTGGCCAGACTGTTGAGGGGTACACCTCGAGCTCTACATTGTGAAAATTGTGTCCGTGTGCCTAGTGACCCAGGGCTATAAGGCGACAGGCTTTTTTTTAAAACTCCCTTAGTGTTGTGTTATCTTTTGAAAGGAAATAGATCCACTAATTTATGGTTTTTGATTAGTTTTGCAGCAGTCAATTTTAGTCATGTTGAAGACTGACTCCTCCATGAACTGTTACTTACACTTAATACAAAAGGGGCAGCTGTTTGACTTGCTATGTTTATTTCCACGTCAGGCTTCAATACTTCAATGAATCTGTGATCTCATCTATGTGGGTCACTCCTCAAACTTGATGGATTACAACTCATAGACATTTTCACATCCTGAGTAACGTTTGTTTTTACCTTTCCATAAATTTTCCAAGTGAGTCCATTCAGTGTCCTGGGGGCCTTCCTCTAGATCCTTTCATCTGCATGGACACTAATAGAATCCATGGACTTTCCATTGGTTTTTCCTCATTATTATTCTTGCTATGAGACTAGTCAGCCCCCTTTTCCTATCATATCATTCTCTAAGAATATCTTTTACTCTGACTCTCCTGGGCAGTTCTTTATCTGCGATACATTGCAGGTGAGTACCCACGATTTACCCGTTTGTTGCCCTCCATTTCTTCAAAACTTTAGTCCTTTGGAGACAGTGACGTAGTACTTGGCACATAGTAGGTGCTCAATAAATGTTTTTTAATTGATCCATTTGCATGTAGCATCATTAGAAGAATATTAGTGGTTTAAAAAGATAGGCTTTTGTTTCACAAAAAAGGCTGAGATCATTAAAATATTGTGCAATTTTCCAAAGTCAATGTAGTTTGCGCACCTCTTCCTTTCAATTCTGAGCCCAGTTTGCTGTCCATTTACACTATCTGCCCAATATATCTATGTCTATTCATCTATCTATAGATATAGCTATAACTAACTATATAAAGATATATATGATATATACACATATAAGATAAATATATACACATGTGTATGTATGTGTGCACATACATGCATTTATACAGGCTTATGTGTCTATATATGTGTATAAACACATACACAAGTTCATGGGTTGTCCATCCGACTGCATAGCATAGTATGGACAAAGAGAGTGTTTCTTTCATAATTTTCCCTGTGTGTATAATTAGTTTGAGTGCTTTTAAGCAGCTCTGAACTGTTCTGGGCTTGATTGACTCAATACAAAGTTATCTCTAAAGAAGACTATCCAGAGGATGTCATTATCTGTAAGGAATCAAGCTGTCTTTCATCTGAACTCCATGCTGAACCTAATCTAGGATAGTAGGAAATACTTTTGGCAAACATGCCTCTCTTTTTATGCCTTGCTTGCTACTGCTAATCAGAAGGTTATTGAAAAAAGTTACCTTTGTGGTTCTGTCTTCCAAGGAATCTTATATGATTTTGACATATGCATGAGAAATACCTTGTTGGAGAAGGGTCTCAAAGGCAGAATTTTGTTATACCAAATCAAATGCTTCTTTTATAGTTGACAAACTATGAAATATTATAATCTTGTATGCTCTGTACTTTTATATCAATTGTGTGACAGTGAAGATGTGGTCTGCTGTGGAATGTCTTTTGTCAAAGCCTGCCTGTTCCCTTCTTATCTCCAACAATAGTTGTATATTATATTAATTTATTAAATTTTGCAGTGATGGGTTGATCATTATTGATATTTCCTCCATCGCTTTTTCTTTTTTGTTAACAATGTTGCCCATTTTTTCTTCCCTTAAGTCTTTATTATCCTCTCCACATTCATAGAGGTCTTAACAATTGATTCCATGTCATCTGCAACATGGACTGTGTATATTTGATGTAGGGGCATATGGAGTGTTTAGAGAAGATTAGCATCTCTGGTGTAAGGGTTTATTGAGCCCTTTTCAGAGCTGTTCATCCACCTCTCATGTCTACTTTTCACCCAATTTTCACCCGTGGCTCCAAGAAGCTATAGAATATGCAGTGGCCACATTCTGGTGAACTGTTCTGGCAGGTGGGCTACACCTGGTTGAGGGAAGCTAACAGATCTCGAGCCTGTCAGTGAATTATGGAATGTCTACCACAAGTATGTGAAGACTTCCCCTGGTGGAATGGGCAAATTTGAATAATTTGTTCCCACAACCATGAAGGTGGCTGAAGCAGGTGTTATGGAGTGCTTAGAGCTTGGGCAGATATTGAAGACACCAGGATCATCCACATGTGGGCCATTTGTTCTGACTTTTTTCCTGCCACTAGACTTCAAGGACTCTGGAAGACAGGGTGAGGCTGACAACAATGAACAACTTGGCCTCACTTAAATCCAGTTCACACACAAGTGAAGATGTCATCCCGTGATGCCATTGCTCCTATTCAGAAACAAAGGACAAACGACATTTGATGTAGTTCAGCTCCATTTTCATCTTTTATTTTCTTTAGTGCCATTTGTTTTTTTGGCAGCACATCTAGAATTGCAATGTTGCAATTCAAAGGATGTAGCTCTGTTGTCACCAACGGGGAGAAAGGATTTGTTATAGAAATTTTAACAGTTTTTTTTCCCTTTCATTTTCCTTCTTCCAATTTTGTCTTTAAATTTCCTTAGGATGATTTGGCTTAGTTAGGTCTCTCATCAAACTTTCACTAACCCTATTTTCCCCCTCACTACTTCTTAGTGTTTTGCGTAGCAATACTGCCCATAATCTTCTATTAACATTCTTCGTTAGGTTTTACATGTGAGTTTATATTTTAAACTGGTATTGCCCTTAGCTGATGCATAGTTCTATGTGGCAAAGGGATGGTGTTAGCTGACTGATTCAGTTTTTAGGATTATTTGGTCTTCTCACTGGTGTGGTTGATTTACAGCTGTTTAAATTCCTTTAAAAATGGTGATGGTCTATGCTAATGTCTATCCTTTTAACCCTTTCCCACTTTTTTTGCTTCAACAAATGATTCAGGTATGTCAGGTGGAAGTTACCTCAATTACTCCTAAATTTTCCTAACATTTCTATTCTTCCTTCTGATTTTGTGTAGTTTTTATCTTTGCCTTAACAAATAAGTGGTCTTACCTTAGAGATGACTGATTTGTAAATGGTTCTCACACTGATAACCTTTTCTCCTTTAAAAAGGTAATGGATATCATTTTTGTGACATTATTTGGTACTCACCATATCTAGCATCTTTCAACTCTTGAAGAAAATGTTTAGGATATGAGGGCATGAGGTTTCTATGTGCTCTACAGATTTTTCTTCTCCCATTTCTCATTCCTGACATATATTTACATGTTTTCCAACATGCTTTCCATTATCCTTCCCTAAGACCACATATTATCACCAAGGATTAGAATACATGCTGATTTAATTTGGAGAATCTTATTGAATTCTGTATAAAATTGCTCTATCTTTTCATCCTCTGTGGCAGATGTTTGCTGTTAAGTTACAGTTATCTTCATGGTACAAATGATCTTCACTTTCCAAATGCTTACAAAGAATATATAACACAAGATGACACAGAATCCCATGACATGATCTTTTTTTTTTACTTATTGCTTTTGGAACACAATGAAAAAAAATGCTATCAACTCCCTTACTTGTCTTCCCAAGAGGAACCTGTGAGCCATCCTTCCATTGAAATTTCCCTTTGTCTTCTAGTTTCACTTAGATAATTTTTGTGTTGATATGACCCACTTCTTCCATCATCCCATTCATTCATTGATTACAGGATGAGGTTAGTTAACATCTAGTTAACATTTTGATCATGGAATTCTTAACTTGAAATTCGTGAACTTAGATGGGAAAAATTCATTTTTATTTTCATTTGCCTCTCATTGAAATTTGGTTTTTCCCTTAACCATGGAATTTTAAAAAACATTATTCTGAGAAGGGAATCATAGGGTTCACCAGAATGCCTAAGGGGTCCATGACACAAAAAGTTTAAGAACTTCTAGATTAAATGATCTCAAAATTATCATTCTTAGTATCCTGTGCTTGCTTCTCAAATACTCCACCACCCTCACTGTAAATGTGGAATGAAAACCGAGAGACATTTTATATTTTACTTTGTTTTATGTGTCTCTATTCCCAAAGAATTTATCACTAAGTGGCCAGTCCACTAGTGATGAACTTCCTTGTACTTGGCTAGACTGAGTCTCAGAAAGTAGACTTAATTTGTTTCCTGACCTTCATTTGCAGTATTTCCATGACAACGCCTACCAGAGCTTGCTCTCTACTGACACGTCCTTCAAAGTCCAGGGTTACCTCTACATCAAGATGAGGCATTGAAGTAGGCCTCTGTAGAAATCTGTGTTAGGCACTTTGGTAATATAATGGCTGCCTAGTCCAATCAACAATAAATGAGTGTCCTTCCTTTTCCTGAGAGTTTCCTAAATCCTCTAGCCAGTTATTCCTACACTGAATTTCTTGGATTAACTCATCTTAGCCTTGAAAGCAGAGCCTGGGGTAACAGTTGTATGTGCTGATCTCACCAGAAAAGGAAAATTCCAGGTATTTCAAAGTCTTTGTTAAAACTACACACACATTGGGATGAAATAATGATTGCAATCTGATCAGGCAATATTACTAGCCTAATATTATATAAATACAGAGTGTATTACTTAGATGACTTCCCCATTGATTTAGTTGGGGCTGTTATGATAACCATCTATAAGTTCAGCCTAAAGGATTTATCACCTAGTGATTCTGCTCCTGAAACAAGAGTTCATCTCAGATATGATCAGGGGTTGATTTAAGAAATTGAAGTTTAATATGATTTTCCTATGAGAATTTATCATCCTCACTTCTCCTTTTGATTGTCTAAATACTCTCTATAGGAGATAAAGGAGATATGGTAGTTTAAAAAACAGTGGGGTCTCAGAACTCTGCACTGTCCTTGTTCATAGGACAAACTTTCCACTGATTCAGGATTGATGGGATCTTGATAGTGATCTTGATCTGAACTCTGGAGGGGAAATAGAGGCACATTTAGAAGAAGAAGCATTCCATCAGGGACAAGCTTTGACACTAATCAAATTGGGTCCAGCTACAGGATGCCTCTTAGCAGGTAATCATTGCCAAAGGATAAAAGAAGCAGGTGGTGGTGGTGGGAGCTGTCCAGCTTCTGCAAAGCTAGAGGGCGGGACAGACCTCACAAAATGGGGCATAAAAGCATGTTTGTGTTCATAGAAAATGGAGGGCAACAAATTCTACGCACTAATCCTTGGATTTCTGCCCCTCCCTGTTCTCAGTATCACACCTCTGCAGCCTGACTTCATGTCTTTACTTGTTCTTTCAGACTGCATCCCTGATACTGAATTCACTTCCATCCCATCTAGTGTGCTCTGCTTCTGCTTTTGCAGCTCAGCTGCCAAGGAACCTGGTTATGGATGCTCAATTATTGTGGTATGTTTCTGCCTCAGAACTCTTTTGGAACTTCTGGTCTAGAGCTTTACCTTACTCCCTAACCAGGGAGGCTTCAGTCTCTGTCATGGAACCTGTGCAGCTTCAGCACAGGGCAGGTCTCATACCTGACCCAGAGGGAACAATACAATCTCCACCCCAGGCTGAAAGATGTTTTGAAAGCTTATTGTTTGGGGAGGAGATGCTTCTACTGTCCTAACTGGTGAGTATCTCGCATAGACCATGAGGTCTAGGTGTCCCCAGTCATGCTTCATTTTACTCCTCTGTCATCTTCTGGACAACCAACCTGCTGCAGAACCTTCTAACAGACATTATTGTATAGAGGACTTGACTCTTTTCAGATTCAGAATACCTGCCCTCTTTTCCCCACAGTCTCAGTTAGTGAGTATTTCACATGACCCATTATGTCCAGACAGCCTTTGCCATGATTTTAGTATCACTCCCTTCCCAGGGACATTTTTTTATCAGTTCCCCTGCCATGGTGTGTGCTCTTGCCCTCTCCCCCTAACCCCATTCCCCATTTCCAGTTCTAGAACCAAAATCCAATTAGTCCTCCCATTGCTATTGGAAAGGTTGTGTCAGTTGATTCCCCTATGGCTCCACTCACCATCCCTGTAAGTTTCCAAACCAAAATATCCTTCACTGGCGACCACTTCCCTACATGTGTTGTCCACCCGTATTTGAATAGGGTTTTTTTTAGGGCCTGCTTTTGTATTTGTATCCAGGGTGCTTAGTACAATGATGTTTTTGTTTATTGTTCAGTTTTTTCAGTTGTATCTGACTCTTTGTGACCCCATTGTTTTCTTGGCAAAAATACTGGAGTGGTTTGCCATTTCCTTCTCTAGCCCATTTCACAGATGAGGAACTGAGCCAAAGATGCTTAAGTAACTTGCCCAGGCCACACATCTAGTAAGCATCTGAACCCAGATTTGAACTCAAGATGAATCTACCTTATTCCAGGCCTGGTTTTCTTTCTGTTGCGCCACCTACCTTCCCTTTAGCACAATGTTTGGCATGTAGTTATTGCTTAATAATAATTTATTAATATTTTTTATTCGTTGTGTAGGAAATAACATGGATAAGTCATATGCCATGGCCTACACTCCCTGATACCTATAGTAACCAGACCACCAAGGAAACTCTTGAGACTAGGGGAGAATCAGGGAGTATGTGCAGGTAAAGGATTAGCATTGCATTCACCTCTACTATCCCATGTAAAAGAATTATCAGCCATGGAATAAAAAAGTAAGCAAAGGCTTTTCATTAATCTTTCGATGCAGGGTTGGCCACTCTGACATTCAAACAGGTCTCTGCAGTATATTAACTGTGCATGAGATAACTGTGCCATGTGCATGGAAGTGGGGATTATAGGATCAAGACTTTGGGAATCATCTGGTCTAACCCCTATATTTTATAGACCAGGAAAGTATGGCCCAGAAAGAGTATAATTTGCCCAAGGTCACACACAAGTAGCAAGTAACAGAGCCTCAGTTCAAATCCTTCTTGTTCTCCTTCCTCTGCTCCACAGCACCTCCCAAGCAGGTCCAGAATCCTGGACCCAAGCATGAGATAGGTGTGAGGATCTCTGAAGGTCTCCAAGGATGGCTTTATTGTTCTTGTGCTAAGGTTTTTTCAGGCCTCCACTCAAGATAGATTAGAGTCAGCACATTTCTATGGATTGAATTTCCAAAATGAGTTTGAAAGAGGAAGGGGTGATTACTCTCATGTTGCAGAGACCAGCATGGAGTGGGGGTGGAGGTGGGGAGAAGATAGTGGGAGACAAAGAAAGATCACCATTTGTAAAGAAGTGCTGGACAGTGGGTGGCAGGAAACTTTATTACAGGAACAGCTGCACACACAACTCTCTTCTTCCCCATACGTCCCTGTCATTTAGAGAAAAGACAGTAAGCTTTTTAAGGACACAGAAGATTGCAAGGGATTGATGGACCAACATGGTTGGCTAGGCTGGTGATTTTATAATTACGAAGCAGGTTTTTTAGACAGAATGGGTACCCCAACAGTGTAATTAAGAGGATCGTTAAGAAATGTTGCTGGGCTTTGCATTACCCGGGGGCTGGAGCAACCACATGCTTACCATAGAATAATGCAGTCAGGCTACATCATGGGGTACTGCTAATTAATTGAAACAAATATTTGCGGTAACAATTCCTATGCAAGATATACGTGAAGTGTTTGGATGCTACCTGGATCCATGGGAGGGAGTCTGGTCAGACCTAAAAATGCCATAAAAACAGATGTGGAAGCCGTTAGGATAGAGGTAGCCAGCTATGACATTTAAAATGAGGTAGTCACATGTAGTTGAATCAGGACTGTACTATGTGGCATTAGGTCAAGCCCTTGTTCTAGTCAGCCTATTCATCTTCAGAGGACGGTGGAAACAGAAAAATGAATTAAGAAGTTCAAAAACAGGGCCTATGAAGGAAAGTGAAGGTGACTGAGATCATTTAGGGGTCTAGTGAAAAGAAATATGGGTGAAGAAAAGATAAATATATTGAAATATGTGATGGGTTCTTTTGTAGGGGTGGGGTAGTTTTTTCTGTCTCCATGGGGGGGAAAACAACAACAAGCTTTAGTTGTACCAGCATAGAATTTGGGTTAAGCACAAGGATGAACTTGCTAATTTAGCTTCCCATTTACACACTGACAGGTTACCAGAGCTATAACCAGGGTGAAGCAACCTGCACCTTTTCCCAGAGCACTACAATTTAGAGGGCCTTAACAATACTTGATACACCTGCTGTTTAGCACCAAATTAGCAAGAATGATTCATTCAAATAGGAAGTTATTGGAACACATCAGCACTTAGGTGAATACCTCCCCAGCTTGCCCTACTCCAATGTTGACCACCCTGCTACTCCCATAAATAGCCTTGTATGCTTGTCCTGGACATATTTTGTGCTGATTGTCTTGTCCCAAGTATAAAATCACTAGCTATGGCTCTGCAGGTGACTAAATGGCAAAGTTCAGTCAAAGCATTTTTGTGTCACCTGTCCCTCACCTTTGAAAAGCCTCCACTGCAGGGTTTAAGACTTCACCATTAACACAAGCAATGTGTCATAAGGTCAGTCTGTTGGATGTTGCATGGACTTGGCTATTGCCTTGGAAAACAATCGTAGTGGTGGTTGTGGAGCTCCCTCTTAAATTAAGGCTTCAGAGAAAATGGGAGGGAGAAGCCAACTGCACATAGTAGAGCATGAAAAACACACAAGACAGGCTAACTGATATTGGAAAATTAAGATAACTCTTAACTCTAGCTCAACCCCCAATTACGAACTACTGAAACCTAAAACCTAGACCTTACCTCTCACTGCTCTATCCGTTGTCAGGCTTTATTGTTTTGTTTTTCAATTAATAGTAATTAATAGTATTTTGTTTTTTTCCACTTATGACAACTGAAAAATGACAAAACACCAAGAGAAATGTGAGTATTCTTTTTTTAAGTTCTTTCTTTGGAAGGTGCTTCAAGAACATAGGACTGAAGGGTATCCTCCCGGAGGTCTATACAGAAAACAACAAAACTGATGCCACCGAAACTAAAAGCAAAACCCTTAAAATCAGAATTCTTGCAAACATGCAGGGAGTGTGTTGTTAGACAGTGAGGCCTAACAAAGGGCAAGGAGTTTCTAACACCTCTGACTGAGAAATGTTTTTAGGGCAAAAGAGTGGATTTGAAAAAATGTTCTAGTGAGTGCAGAAATGATTTGCTTCACAGGCAGTGAGTGGCTGGCTTCTAGGAATGAAACAGTGGAGGAAAACAGTCCCAGTAGCAGGAAAAGATGCTATTTCTTCCACTTCACTTCCATAGTTCAACATCTCAGTAGGAGGGGCTTGGCCACATTCAGAGTAGAATGTAAACCAGGGCTCCATTATTCAGGAACATAACCCTTCACAATAAGATATGCCCCTGGATGTTGTCCAGCCAAAAAAATAGCCTCATCAGTCAGATGTAAACCTGAAGACCTCAAGTAACCCTGATCACCAACATGCAGCTTGGCCTCTTCCCCAAAGTAGAAGCGGAGGACACTGGGTTTGGGGTTCCTGAGAGTGCCTGTTGATGCAGCTGTGTGAATGCAACCTAACAGTGGCTTCAAAGATATAGAGAGAGCCAATTATCCAAGCCAGTCAGCTCTCCCTAGATCACTGACAGGAGCAGGATCCATTAGGAAGCTGGGCTTTCTCTTGTGATGAGTTGCTCCCATCGTGAACCTGCTGCTTTGCAGGCAGGACACGTAGCATCACATTATACATCTCCCAGCTTGCCACAACCTGTTATGCCGCATCCTATCAACCTAAGCCACGATGGAGGCGTACACAACCTGTGGTGACATAAAGCACTTTGTAATGCGTTGTAGCATTTAAATGTACATCAGCCAAGGTGCACACATTGGCTTTTACACTGGATGCTCATTATCCAGGAGAATGTGATCTAATGTGCAGAAACTGCTGGCTGAGGGGATAAAATGTAGTCAAGTGACAGACGCTGTGTTCGACTCCATCTGAGCACTAGAGTTCATCCACCACCTTGAATTACTGCAAGTCTGTCTTTGGTTCTCAACTTCTGAAAAGTCCACAGTCCTTGGGCTGAGAGATGAGATAGGAGTAGAAAGTGGTACCAGCCTTTGTAAATGAAGATAGTATTCCAGCTCCAGTGTGAAATAGATGTGCCCTTGGATTTATTCCTCAAGTAGCAAGGACCAGTGACTGACAGCATGCCTTTATAAGATGGCTCCAAGACCAAAGCCTGGGCAAAAACAGTTGCTTAACTGTCCCCTTGGGGCTTCAACCTGTGATATGGGCTTTATCATAGCTGTATCATGGCCCATTGAACCTACGGAGAAGGCAACCACAGAGGAGATAGTGGAGGATAGACGGGCCTGGCATGTTATGGTCCATAGCATCATGAAGAGTCAGATACAACTGAACAATAAAAAACCTGTTGAGAAAAGGAACAAAAACCCTCTAAATCAATGAATGAGTGCCTTGAGAAGGTAGAAGCTCCAATACTGAATATGGCATCCTACGCCTCAACTTTAAGATGTTGCCTAGGAGAGTCCCTTTTCAAGCTACAAAGACTATTGGTCCCATACGTCAGCAATGGTACAAAAATGAAGAATTAGGTTTGCTGTTAGGAAAAACAATGAAAACTGTCAAATAGGTTGTTCTGGAATGGGATAGATCCCCTCATTAGGAGTCTTCAGGCAGAGACTGATGGACAATTTATCAGGGTTGTTGTGGAAGAGATTCCTGTTAAAAGACGGACTAGACAGGATGACCTCAAAAGTCCCTTCCAAAACTAAGATTCTGACATTCTGAAAAAACTTGAGTTCCCCAAATTCCAATTCAAAAGATAGAGCAGGAGGGAGACTTGAAGCCTATTATTGGGACCCCCTGATATGGTTCCAACATTTAACAACAAGAAGAACTTATATAGCATTTCAAGGTTTGCAAAATGTTATGCATTATCTCATTGATTCCCGAAAACAAATGGAAAATCTAAAGCAGACTGGGGAATCCCAGAAGTTTCTCATGAAAGTTGGGAATATTTTTGTGTCAGGAATTCTACAAGGACTAAGCCTTTCTGTACCTTTAAATTATAGAGAATTTCCTTTCTATCCCTCATCAGCACCACCCCTTTCCCTAATTCCCTGCTAGCTCTAAGACTAAAGTCCTATCATCATATGACCTCTCAGTTTCATAGTTTTCATATCTGTAAAAATGGGATAATATTTATACTATCCAACTCAGAAGCTTATTATGAAGTGCTTGGAAAACCTTAGAGTTCTAAATGACTGTTATCTTTCAGTTTCTAGACCCTGTCCATCTTCTGTCAACTAAATTCTCCTCTTTCTTCTCTATATTCTCGTCTAATATTCTTTCCATCTCCACACATTCGCCATCTTTTTCCATTTCATATTGCCCTACCTTTTACCCAAACTCCACATACTGATTTCCCTTCCTCTGTGTTTCATTATTATTCGCTCATTCATTTATTAAGTGCCTATGTTCAATATGCTGCTAAGAGTTGATGGCAATACAAACTTTTTTGTCCTTCAGAAATTGTCTCCAAATCCACTTTCATGAAGCTTTTCTAAATTAAATAGAATAAAGTCCAAGATCAAATGCAGAATCCTATGTAATTTAAAGCCATTTGCAGCTTGGCCTCCTTCTACTATAATGGTCACCTTACACCTTATTCCACTTCCCATATATGTAAAACACCACATCTTCAATCTCCATGCCTTTGTTTTGACTGTTTCCTATTCTTATAATTCCCTGCCTCCTCATCTTTGTTTCCTAGCTTCCTTAGCTTTCTTTCTGATTCAGCTCAGATCTCACCTTCTTCAGAAGACCTTTCTCAGGGCCTTCCACCATTAACCCCCTCATCTACCCAGCCCCTTCCCTCTGATACTGTCTTCTGTATGTACACAGCTGTAAATAGTTATTTGAATACCTTTCATTCAAATACAAGCTCCTTGGGGGCTTAGACTTTATTTTTTTCTTTGCACCCCCAGTCCTCAGCACCATGAATGTTCCTTGACCAGTTGAAGTATGTGCTCTTTCACAACTTTGTCTTCAAAAAGCCATATAGGCTGTGTCCATGTTCAAAACAATCATTCAGAGCTGGGCACTGTCATTGTGACTCTTGGCAGAAAATGGGGAATTAGGAAAAGGGGTGGTGGTGCTGATAATAATTTAAGTATCAAATTGCCTCACATTTGAGCTAAGAAAAAAATTAATAGTGAGTCCTTAGAGGAGAACAATGAGATCTGTAGATATTACTGTGATGATTTTGAAATGTACTTGGGTAGGATCCTTCTGGGAAGAGGAAGGCATGTTTCTGTGCAAGGTAGAGGGGTGGTTTAGTGACCTGCCACCTACATTCACTATCTCTCATGTACCAATTTGTAGAGAGTTATGAAGGTGGCAAGATAGGAGGAAGGATTTATTGGCTGCTTTCCAGTGTCTGTGAATGTTGAGAATAGATATTTAGCAAGAGGTGAGATAAGGAATCTTGTGTTTAGAGGGTATTATCAGTATTATCAGTCTGAGACATAACCACTTGTCTACATGTGCCTTAGGCCAGCAAAAATTAAAGGCAGAATATTACTCTCTGTTTTGTCTAGACACAGGAAGAAGGGAAAGAAGTTGGTTAGCACACATAATATTACAAAAGAAGCTAACACTACTGTGACATTTAAAAAGTTTAAAAGACAGTTTTCAAGTAATTCAATAATTTTATTAATAATGCTAGCATGTTTATTAATAAAAAGATAGTTATTTGGCAGTTTCTCAGACCAAAGACCCCTCACAGCAGTGGGCTCACAGTTTATATGCTCTTAGAAGAGAGGGTGTTCCTGAGAGTGGCAATCAACTCTGATGAGTTAACAATGAATGAGAAAATGAATATTACAATAAGGGGCTGGGCTATGTTTTAGTGAAGGTCTTGAGATATGACTTGTATCACCCAAGTCTTCATCAAAGAGACATCAACGTCCATATCATCTGTCTGACAAAAGGGAGGATCCATATTTTCCCAGAACTGTCTGAGCAAGCACAATGAGCAAGAATATACCCATCAGTGTAAACTTAGAATTTCTTTCACTGTCTTCAATTATATCTCAGCCTGGGTAAGTCTTTTAGAGAGACTTCCCACATTAGTTGATTTTTGGATGAGGAGGCATAAAAAGGGAAAAACCTTGGTTCTGACTGAATAATTAGTTATTAAAAGATAGAAATAATCATTTCTCATACCATTAAAGCTTAATACTGTGCTAAGACACCTTGCATAGCAATTCTACTTTCTCTTCAAAGGGAAGGAGAGTAGGGAGCTACAAACCTTCGTGGGTAGCAAAGCACTGATTGGGTCACACCCTTTTCCTGGAATATCCTTCCTTCCCCTTTTTGCCTCTTGAATGTCTATGTGTCTCAGCTTAATGCCCTTTCATGAAGCCCTTCCTCAATTATCCCCCCTTCCCGTGTCTTGCCATCATGCTATGTTTTGTAACTTCCTCATGTGGTTGTCTTGTAATATTGTTTTTTACAGATTGTGTGTGTGTGTGTGTGTGTGTTAGCATCTTATTCCCCTTCTAGACTTAAAACTCCAAGAGGGTAATGATTGCATATTGTCCAATCCTTGTACCCCACCCCCACCACACGGCATTTTGCTTTGTACACAATAGATACAAGAGAATGAGGACAAAATTTAACAATCTGGAAGCACCAAACTTAGATCAATTGACCCAGGGTTTGGAAAGTACTAGAAATAAGGGGATGAAAAATTTTATTTCAAAATAGAATTAGAACGTCTGCTTGCCATTATTTGTATTTGAAATGCATTTGACAGATGGAAGACATTATCATAGGGTAAAATTATAAGACATTTTAAAATTCTTGTGTCAGTGGACACATTTGACCTTTTGAGCTTAACAGATATTTCATGAGTTGTATCCTAAAGGTGACTCATAAAATCTGTGGTCCTAATATTGAAGATGGTTGTGGGTTCCAGGGAAATGATTCCCTTATCTTCCTCATGAAAGGAAGTGGAAAGAAGAATTTTATTTCTACCATTTTAGAAATACACAATGTCCAAGTTTGCAGGAGGAGAATCAGGTTTAGTATTTTCTTTATAAGATCATGGGTTTTGAACTAGAAACATCTTAGAGACCAGGTCATCCAACCAACATTTCACAAATATGAGAACTGAGGTCAGAAAATGGCTTGCTCAAAGTCACATACACAGCATATAAGATGGCAAGGATTCAAACCCTGCTCCTCTGACTTGAAAACCAGAACATTTTCTATTCAGAACAATATCCTCCTAAGTTACCTTATTTGTCACAATTTAAAAATTGAAATTTAGTTATTGGGTTCAAACTGTGCTTTTGACTTCATTCACTCAAATCTCCGTGTCATAATTCTTACTCATCTAAACTGCAGTTGTGCAAATTTTAGCCCTGGCTAGGGCTTGAGAACAGAATCAGGCTAATCTTTAAAATATAGTAGTATAGCCTAAATGAGTGGGATTTGCCTCGAACAGAGCTCCAACATTTGGTTTCTACCTCTATGCCCAAAAGAAGATGATAGAGAAAATCTGATAAGAGTCATGCATTCACTTTTTAAAATTGCATTCATTTATTTTTGAGGAAGCTGGGTGATGCAGTGATTAGAGAATTGGGCCTAAAGACAGATAGACCTGAGTCCAAATAGGCCTCAGAAACTTAGTATTTGTGTCACCTAGAGTAAGACATGTAACAAGCTGTTTGCCTCAGTTTCCTTAACTGTAAAATGAAGAAAATATGACCTACCTTCTATGGTTATTGTGAGGATTAAACAAGACTTTTTATGTTTTTTTGTTTTATATAATATTTTATTTCCCCCAATTACAGGTTAAAACACTTTTAAAACTTTTTTAAGTTCCAAAATTATACCCCTTTCTTCCTCCCTCTTCTTTCCCCTCCCTGAGATAATAAGCAATCAGATATAGGTTATATATGGGCAATCATGTAAAATATTTCCATATTAGTCATTTTTGTACAAGGAGACTTACATTTTAAAAAAGGAATGAAAGTGAAAAATAGCATGTTTCAATCTGTATTCAGACAATACCACTTCTTTCTCTGGAGGTGGTAGTATGCTTCATTATTAGTCCTTTGGGTTTTTCTTGGATTGTCTGTATTGCTGAGAATAGCTAAGTCATACTTAGTTCTTCAGCATATAATATTGCTGCAGACAGGACATTTTTAAAGTGCTTAGCACTATGTGCCTGGTACATAGTAGGTACTCCATGTATCTACATGCCAATTACTATGTTATTATTGGTATATTTGTTATGATTTATTCATTAATTATATATGATTCATTGAGCACTTACTATACATAAGGCATTATATCCACTTTTATGGGACATAAAAAATTTCATGAAGATAAAATCTCTGAACTCAGGGTACTTATAAGATGTTAAGGGAAATGTCAAATGCACTAAAAATATAATATAAGGTAAAGAGTCAAAAAATGTGAGGGAAGGAGCCTAACTCCTCATAATAAAGGCTAGGCACCATGATTAAATTTAGTCATCACATGCATGGGTCGAGAGAATTAAAGGAGCCTTTTACCATAGAGGGAGAGGAAGAGGGAGAAGGAATGTTCCCTACCTTCTTGGGCACAGCAGTGGTATTGTTACACACGCATTGTCCACGTTCTGAAAAAATAGGCTTCACTCTGTAACTCTAGTCATCTCTCTGGCGAGAGGCAGGAAGTGTGGGTTATAGCTACTGGAGACCCAGAAAAGAAAATTTTTCTCACCACAGAAGTCTTTTCAAATGAAAGGCTAATTTGGATTTCTTAATGGAAACTGTAGTAGAGAAGAAACAATCTCATTCACCTTGATGCTGTACCCAAGGGAGTCCTGGACCTTCCAATCTGTTCTGTATCCCAGCCCTCCTATATGTGCTACGTTCCACCATATGAAGTCTGAGAGAGGAACTGTCTCAGGTTTCTTTCTGTATATCCAATGCTTAGCATAGCGCTTTGTATGTAGTAAGTGCTTAGTAAATGTTTTTTCAATTATTCATTCATTCATCTATTGCAAAGTTATTAGCTCATTCCATGGAGAGATGGGAAAGTGGCTAGATGGAGAAAACTTCCATTCCACTTATTTGAACTCAGAAGACAGAAACAATGCCTTCTTACCTTATGCTTAGATGTAGACGAGCCATGACATACCTCCAGAAGAGAAAGGTAATCCACTACCTTCACCCTCCAGAAGGCTCTATGGAGCCTTTAGAGAAGTTCTGATGAAAGTACATTACATGTATTCCTACTTGCATCAGGCCAAATTGGACTTAACAGATAGATAGTATGTGTTTCCAAACCTGTGACTCAGAGAGATGTCTGTTGTGCTACCACAGGGATAGTTGGGTGGCTCTGTGGACATCATGGCTCTGTTACCTGTCCATGGATGGGTATAAATATCATTCATGTCACTGTGCCTTACAGATAGATGCCAGATAGAAGTAGACCAGAGAGACCCTAGTGTCTGTAGCAGGCTACCCAAATGCTGCTAAATCCAGGGTATTACGGGCGCTTATCTTCCTACAATTAAACAGATAATTAAGACATAACAGCATATTTTCCCAATATAAATTGATAGATGCTGGTTGGTAATGTTAACATTAAGAATAAATTGGGCCATAATTGGCAAAGGATGTTATTGCTATTATAAAAATAAAGATCTGTCTCCTAAACCAATCAATTCAGCAGATATATACCAACAATCAAATTGTTAAAAAATGACTTCTATAAATTACCCAGTGTTCCATCTAATGGTGCCAGAAGCAGCTGTGATACAATTTGGGCCTGATAGAACCATACATTGAGAGCACTTTTTCATTGTGATGCTTTTCATTCCTTTCAAAGTGGTTATACCAGAGCCGGCATCTTTGTTTAATGTTCCCATGTGAAAACAAAGTGTATTTCACACCGGGTTAGCAGTCGTTTTGGCAGAAACACTCAGGAATAGATGCATTTAATATGGGAAGAATAATTCAATTTTCCTTCTATTATTTCAGTGATAGTAAGGCAATATCCTTAATTCTTCATTAAGCCCTCTGGGTTGCAAGGAAGTTGCTATTCTTTATGAGCTGCCATACCTCCTTCAAATGAATGTGGAAAAGACCCACAAAGGAATGGTTATAATCATGTATTTTTTAGTCATGTCTACCAGCAATTTCTGTGGAGTCAGAACAATTTAGTACCTTTGCTCAGTACCTACAGCACTCCCACAGTCAACCTGTCCAAACTTTTATTGTCTGTGTTATTGTCTAATTGCCAGCCCTCCATGTGATTTTGCCAGTGGCCCACTTTCTTTTGCATATTCATGGCAGCTGGAAAATGCTGCTAGATGCTGGCTGAACTGAAGGCAATTTTCCCAGCTGGAAACCCTCATACAGCAGGAATCTGTCTTTAGTGTGATGTTCCCAGGCTTAGTTCTCACACTGTGGCATAGCTGCTCCCTGTGTTGCACAAAGCAGCCTGAGCTAGTGCCCAGGCTGGAGGAGTTTGGGGTTTCTCTAAATATCATCAGAGAAATGACACAAAATTTAGATTATTCAAGAGGAACTAAGCATCTAAAGACCAGTCTCCCAAGGGACAGATCTGCTTATTGAAAAACAATAACTTACTTTCCCGGCAAAGGTAGAAATAGGATGCAAAGAAATCTACCCTTTCATCTTCTCCTTTGAATGGTGTGCTTCTCCCACGGAAAGCCACAATCACATTTCTTAGGTTTGCAAATTCTTTAACCACTCAACTAATACAAGACATTGTCCTACAAGATTAGTGGTGACGCAAGAATGTCCCTGGACTCAAGGAGCTTACAATCTAGTTAGGGAAAGACTAACTAGACGATATTTGAGGAATAGGTTATATTTGGATACAATCTGTTCTATAACCAATCCTCCACTGGGACAGGTAGGTGGTGCAGTGAATAAAGCAGGGACCCTGGAGTCAGGAGGACCTCAGCTCAAATCTGGCCTGGGACACTTAACATTTACTAGCTGTGTAACTTTGGGCAAGTCACTTAACCCCAACTGCCCTGTCTTCCCCCCTCCAAAAAAACCCCAAAACACAACCAACTGCTAACTAAGGACAGAAAGGACTGTGCCCTCGAGGAACTTTTGCCTTGGTGCCACACCTTCCTGATTGGTGAATGTCTCTTTGCTGACTAACTTACAGACAAATAAGTACTCTTTCCACCCACCCTTCTCCCCCTTTTTGGAACCTTGAACCATGATGAAATCAAATCTGCCATTGTTTCTGCATGGGGTGTGCTGGTCTACTTCCCTATGGCTGGAGTCACTCTCTGTAAACTTCTAGACCCTAGAGCAAAGTATCCATTCTTTGGCTATCACTCCACTATATGAGTTGTTTCCATTATTATATAAGCCCCTTGGAAGAAGAGATTTTCTTTTCTTTTTTTTGCTTTTTGGAGGGCAATTGGGTTAAGTAACTTGCCCAAAGTCACACGGCTAGTAAGTGTTAAGTGTCTGAGGCTGGATTTGAACTTAGGTCCTCCTGACTCCAGGGCCAGTGCTCTATTCACTGTGCCACCTACCTGCCCCTGGAAGAGATTTTCTTTTCCTTTTTTTTCATAAGCACAGGACTTAGCACAGTGCTTGACACATAGTAATTACTTCACAAATGTTTTTTTCATTAGTTCATAGTACATTATTGTATGAGGGACTTTTCTTTCTCTGTTTTCCTAGGTGTGTATAACCTGTTGTAGAGCTGCTAAATCAAAGAGTATGAACAATTTAGTGACATGTCTTAAGTAACTCTAAAGGGTTTTCTAGCGCAATTGGATCAGTTCCAGTTTTATTGTGCCTGTCTTCCCAAAAAAACCCTTCAACATTAACTGTCTCCATTTATTAACTGCTTTGCAAATTTGGTAGTTATTAGGGGAAATGTCAGAGACATTTTAATTTTATCTTACTCTTAGTGATTCAGAGTATTTTTTCATATGGCTTTTCCAATACATTTTTTACTTCATCGTCAGACTAATATTCTTCATGTATAGATCTCATCATGTCACTCCTGTATGTTAAACACTTCCATGGTTCCCTAATATCTACCAAATGAAATATAAACTACTTTGTCTGGTAGTCAAGGCCATAGGCAATTTAGAACCACCTCATTTTTCTAGATACCTTATACCATTAACCACTACATACTCTATGGACCAGTCGGACAGGACTATTTATCATTCCCCTGTACAAATCCTGTGCTTTCCTGGCTTTGTGTCTTTGCTCACACAATATTTTATACCAGAAATGTCTCCCCCCAAATCTCTGATGTTGAAAGCCTACCACAGACACACATAGACTGTATGATTTAGGCATGCTAAAACACCCTAGGACGAGTGTTACTATTGGCCCTTTCCCTTCTTCTTCATCATCATAATAGATGTTGTACTCGGCACCTTCCTCCACTGTTAATAAGGGGAAGGGGAAGAAACAACAGCAATACTCACCCCAGTGCTCATCAACACACCCAGTCTATGCTCTTTGCAGGCCTATGAACCCAATATGTTCTTTAAGAGCTCATTTGAATGCCACTTCTTCCATGAAGCTTTTGTGATTCACCTTACTTAAAAATGCTCTTTTCTTCCAAATATCTCATCTGATAGTTTACTGACATGCTCACATGTTCTTATCTAGGAGGTGTACTGGCTAGAGCACTGGGCTTGGAATAATAAAGACCTGAGTTCAAACCCAGTCTCACATTCTCAGTAGCTATGTGACCTTGGACAAGTCACTTAACCTCTATCTGCCTCAGTTTCTTCATCTGTAAAATGGAGAAAGTAATAGTACCCATCTCCCAGGGTTGCTGTGGGAATAAAATGAGTCAGTGTTTGAAAAGCAATTTTCAAACCTTAAGGAATTATTTAAATGTGAACTACAAGCTTTTTGCTTAATAATCAATAATCACCATAATCAGTATTGTATTTGTCATATCTACCTTACTAGATTACATCTCTTCCAGTTCTACAAGCGTAGCAACCAATAAAATCATCCAGAAAAACTCTGTATATTAAAGGGAGAAGGCAGAATTGCTTTGCAAGTGACTGATTCACCATTTCTAACATATGCAAACATCTTGCTAAAAAATTCTAGGACTAGAAAGGGTACTATTTACTGCTGCTGGTAACTAATAAGTTGACTCCCATACACTTTTGCTTTGGGTATTTGGGAACTCAAAAAGAGGTAAGCCCAGAAAACAAAGGAAAGGAAAGGAAAAAAAAAGATGAGAAGAGAAGATAAGAGAAAAGAAAAGAAAAGAGAATAGAAAAGAAGAGAAAAGAAAAGAGAAGAGAAAAGAATAGAAGGGAAGAGAAAAGAAAAAAGAAAAGAAGAGAAAAGGACAGAAGAGTAGAGAAGAGAAGAGAAGAGAAAAGAAAAGAAGAGAAGAGAGAAGAAAAAAGAAAAGAAGAGAAAAGAAAAGAAAAGAGAAAAGAAGAGAAAACAGAAGAGATGCTGCCATTGAAGAGATGGAAGATTAGGGTGTGGGATACTGTATATACTGTCGGATGTGATTCAGGAACTGATTGGCTGAACTGCCTTTTTTCTCTTCCTTTCAAAGTCTTTGTTACAAAGGAGGGCTTGGAAAGGTGGGGGTCATATTCGGAAATAATAACTAGCATTTATATGGCAGTGCAATGTTTACAAAGCACCATATATGCAAGGCACACGCATGAACGCACATACACACACACACACACACATATATATAAGAGAAGAAAGAGAGAGGAGAGGAGGGGAGGGGAGGGGAAGGG
>CM053597.1:89169530-89182778 GCA_028646575.1 Pseudocheirus occidentalis | reverse complement strand
GGAGAGGAGAGGAGAGGAGAGGAGAGGCAGGTCTTGCTGTTTGGGTGTCCTGGAAGTGAGGGAGGTGGGGAGAGCTCATTCTGCTCTTGCCTTCAGGTCTCTGCTCACGTACAAACTTGCTGCAAGACAGGAGAGATAATTGTATGTCAGTGTCTTCTCTTCCCTCGCTGATTTTTTGTGCTGTGACTGCATTTGTTGCCCACAACAGTGCCCCTAGAAAGGGAAAATCTCTGATGACACCAATCTAGATTCAGTTACAGGGCTGCTTACCTGAGTAAGCACTTTTGAGACGCCTTTTTCCTTCTTTAGGACTTTGTATAAGTGATCCTCAGGCATGAAAATTGCTGAATATGATGTTCTGCCCATAGGCTGTGCTTAATAAATGTTTGTTGAAGATTACAGTATGGAGTAAATCAAAATAATCTTGACCTTCTTGCAATAAAGGAAATCAGAAGACTAGGAAGTCGATGCTAAGTGGAAGGTTGGCTCACTGGTTCTCCTTAGGAAAGTAAGGGTTGTCAGAGGTTATTTTATCATGTGACTAAAGACAACAAAAATTTTCATTTCACAGGACTTTGTTCATCTTTCTTTTTTTAATTTGTTTATCTTGTATTGCAAGGAAAATGACCAGCGTGGAAATAATATCTCCTTCCTGCTGCCATTGTAGAGATGGAAGATTAGGGTGTGCGATACTGTATATACTGTCGGATGTGATTCGGGAACTGATTGGCTGAATTACCTTTTTTCTCTTCCTTCCTTTCAAAGTCTTTGTTCCAAAGGAGGGCTTGGAAAGATGGGGGTCATATTTGGAAATAATAACTAGCATTTATATGGCAGTGCAATGTTTACAAAGCACCATATATGCAAGGCACACGCACACATATATAAAATTTTGATCCTTAGTCCTATGAGATATGTACATATTACTATTCTTCTTTTTTTTTTTTGCTGTTGAGAAAACTGAGGCTAATAGGTTATATGACTCATCCAGGATTACGCTGCTAGTAAGTATCTGAGATAGAATTTGAACTCAGTGCTTCCCAACTTCAGGCCCAGTGCTATATCTACTTTGTTACCCAGATACTGAAATAAATGTGATATAAAAAGAAAGTGGACCAATAACAAATGGAGAAAATTAATGCCAGTGGGGGAAAATCACAACTTAAGAAATAACATCTTTTGCTGAAGATAAAAATGGAGAAATTTTATAAAGAACTCAATAAAATCCTCTGAATTAAATCAACATATACCATGATGCTTAGTGACTTCAACTTGAAGGTGGGAATAACTAAAGGTAATAAGGATCAGGAATGAGGAATGAAAGAAATCAAAGGTTTATAGTGTACATAGAAGATTTGTGCCTGTATATTATAAACACTTTCTTGAAGAATAGAATGGGAGGCCCTGGACATGGCAAATACCAATTAATAGCATAGAAGAGTGAAACTTGTCATATATGTCGTATATCACATAGGAAGCAACTTCTTACTGATGTAAGAGCTATTCCTGCATAAGCTGTCTATGTATTAGCAGAGCACTCACCTATAAGAACAAATATCGAAAGTAGTACAAAATTCAAAGAATAAATATTTTAAAAAGAATTGGCATGCAATTAAAACAACTATACCCAACCTATTTAAGCAAGTTCTAAAGCTTTTTAAATTGTTGTCTTTTATTTTCTTTTTAAATTGTTGTCTTTTATTTTCTATCACATTTTTTCTAAATATATCTGCTTCTTCCACCTAGATAAAAATTAATCAAGTTATTGATGATGAAAACATGGCATATAGGTGGGAAAAATGGCATTGTTACTAATTGCAATAATTTCATATGGAACTTTAATCAACATAAGTCAATTGCCATAGCAGGGGAAACAAGAAAGCACAGAAGGTACCTTAGCAAACATTTTACTCTCCAAGCAAAGAGAGATGACAGCCAAAAGTAACTCCAGTTTAGAACATAAACTTGTTTGTAAAATCTTACTGCAAAGGGTGATGGAAGATTATGGGCAATATCACCTCATAAAATAGAGAGAAGCAGCAGAGGATAAAACTAGTTTAAAGGAAGCCTGCCAACATATCCAACAAAAACAAGTCATCCCAAGAGCATTTAAAGATGAAAACAGGAGGAAAATAAACAGAAAAAAGTAGAAGAACTCAACAAATTTTTTTTTATCACAAATTCTTCACAATCAAGGACACCAAACCTTCAAACTTGGACTCTAACGTTACAATCCCAGATGTGCTTATAGGGGAAAGAGAAATAGCACTGAAGAGATCAAAGATAGGAAGAATGGCTGAATCAGAGCAAGTGAACTTGCTACAGGTAACAACATTTTGAGGGTCCTGAGAGATCAGTTTAAGAGGTAGCTGAAGGAGGAAGACATCAAAATGCATGTTAAAAAACCTCAGACTTTACTTACATAAAAAAAAGATAATCAAAAGAACATTAGCAATTACCAGTCTAGCTACCTACTTTCCTATCTATACAAACTTTTAAGATGAGAATAACACAGAGACACGAGCATCCTCGATGAAGTCATTATTAGGGAACAGACACGTTTTTGGAAGCAATATTCCACACTAAACTATGCTTTTACCATCATATAATTGACTAAGAGAGGTAGTGAATAAAAGATCTTACTGTGCCAAGTTAATGTTTGCCCACTATAAAAGAAGTTTTTCATCTGGTAGAGCAAAAATGATGATGTAAAGGTTCTCTAAGAACAAAGTGTCTCCAGTGAATGCATCAAAATTATGTAAGGTTTTCTGCAAGCTATAACAACAAAGATAACTTATTTGACGATCCCCTGATCACTGATATCAAGAGAGGTATAAAGAGAGAGAGATGTTTTCACCAAAGGTGTTCACCACTGCTATGGAAGAAATCCTGAGCAGAGTCTGTGTAAACTGGAATTCCCTATAGATGATGATTCCTGATGTTCCTGTTTGTATGTGATATTTTACTGGTTATATCAAGCCTTCTACCATTGTAAAAGCTTCCAGATGAGATTCATCCCTTCCCAAAGTTTGGTCTAACCATCCACAAAAGAAAAACCAGGTGGATGAAGAAGGATGGATGATGAAGAAACACTGAAAAAAATTTTTGTTAAAGAAATGTATATTCAAAATAGAAGACGGGTTGATTATGTTAAGAGGGGGCTCCAAACTTTTTTGACTATACACCCTATCAGTAAAATTTGGGGCATCCTCCAATAAGTTTATTTATTTATGAACTATATCTGTGTACTATTGTGCTAATATATAATTATAAAATTCAAAAAGAATTAAAAATTTAAAAGGCTTATTCCACCAGCCAGCAAACATTTAATAAGTACCCATAATGTCCTAGCCACTGTAATAAGTACTGGGAATTCAAATTAAGCAGTCCTTATTCTCAACAACCTTACATTCTATCTGGGGAGAGAATGGTGAAAAAAGGAGGGCCTGAGGGAACTTGTGTTATACTCACATTTTAAAACTAACTGCTAAGGTATCAGCTTTTAGCTTGACTTACTCCAAAGAAGAAAATGTTCAAAAAATCCTTTCCTCTCCTTTAGTCTATGGGTCAAAAAAGAAGTCATAATATTTCCCCAAAGGCTGAAAAAGATTTTTAAAAAACAACTTAGAGAGTCTTTCTAAGACTCTGTTATGACAAAAATAGACATCATAAAAAAGTATAGATTCACAGATAATAATGTAAAGTATGAAATTTTCTGGGTTAAGATTTATACAATGTCATGATCTCCCTAACAGGGTCTGGCCACCTGATGTGCACATTTGTTCAGTGAAAGCAGTTGCCTACTTACCTACACTTGCCTCCTCAATTGACCTCATTGTCTAATGTCCACATCTATGCACCAAAATTATTACTTAACTCTCCCTGAGTTTGGACCAATCTTAGAATCATAAAATTTCAGAGCTGAAATTAACCTTGTAGGTCATACAGTTCAACTTCCTACTCCATGTAAGAACCCTTTCTCTTATATCCCTGACAGCTGAGGGAGGGAGAGAGGGAGGGAGGGAGGGAGAGAGAGACAGAGACACAGAGACAGAGACAGAGACACAGAGAGACAGAGAGAAAGACAGAGACAGAGAGAGAGAACACTACACACCTTCTACTTTGATTCTATTTTTTCTGTTAAGAAGAATGATCTTCAAACTGGAGAAAGGTGAATCAATCTGGTTGAAAGGGCCTTAAAACCCAAGGGTGGTGAGTCACTTTTAAATTAGTTTAAGAATCTTGGTCCAGGCAAATTATATTCCATAGTCTTGGAGGTGGGGATATGGGGCAACCCTTGTCATTGAGACAATTAAACTGTTACAGATAGTCTTTGTATGTCAGACTAAATTTCACCATCATCACCAAATTTTCATTGAGTTCCTGTGGGCACTATCCATAATGCTTGGATTCCCTTGTGCATGTCCATCATGACTTGACTTTTCTGACTTAACCTTTGTATCTACTGGGCTTGTCTACCGGTGGATGCAGTAAATTGTGGAGACTTTACTCAAGTGGGAGTTCTGCTTCCACAAATAGAAGACAAAATGCTGATGTGACAATTAGCCATCTGTCTTTCCAGACCCTACCTCTCGAACTCCACTGTGATCTACTCCAAGGCCTGATTTCTCAGTTCTAGTTCCTACTTCCATGCTCCGTGGATTACCCCTTATTAGACACTATAACCTGACTACCCAACTTCTGCCCCGAATCTATCCCTCCATATCTCGATTTCCTTGTTCCTGGGTCACACTCCCCAGATCTCTACTCTCAGACTTAGACTTGGCATACTCACCCCCTGAATGCTCCTTTGGTCAAAATTCTCAGGATAATGCATTGTCTCAAAAGACCCCACCCTTACTTGATCATTAAATACCCTCTTAGCTACCTCACAGGGGAATGAACACAGCACTGCAGGTGTTCAGTAGTCCCTACCCGTGATTCCCGACTGATTTCTGTTTCTGTATCTTTGATTGTCCCTGTATCTAGAATTTTCTTCCTCCTCACCTCTGCCTCTTAGAATCCTCAGCTTCCTTGGAGGCTAATTGAAATCTTACCTTCTTCAGGAGGCATTCCTGGTCCTCCAGGGGCTAGTGCCTTCTATTCTTAAAGTTACCATAGATCAACTCTGTATCATATGTACCTATTTATGTATATGGGATTGTTCCCATTAGAATATAAACTCTTCATTTTTTTTCTTTCTATCCCCAGCACACGCCTGGCACACAACAAATGCCTCCTAAAGGATGTTGATTGACTGATTCCAATTCCAATTGGATTAACTCCTCGTCTATTGCTCCCAGGCCTACCTTAGTTTTCAGGATTGTATCACTTTGTCAAGCTTACAAATTAGTTACCTGGCTGCCTGCTTCATTTCCTGATACTGGCTTATGGTTCCTGTCTTCTAGCTTTGATTTTTCTGTCTCTTTTTTCTACCTCCTGTTCCTAGTGTTCTTCTCTGCTGTAGTGTTTTCTACTCAAATACCTCAAGGAGAAAAGGGGAAAAATCTATAAAATCTATCTTACTAGAGCTAAAATTCTGAGCTCCATGAGGGTCATGGTTGAATATGTATGTAACCTATTGGGTGTAGTAGAAGGAATACTGGATTTGGAGTGAAAAGACCTAGATTCAAATCCTGACTCTGGCGCTCACAACTTATTTAACCTTGGGAAAGTGACAGCCTCATAAAACTTTGATTAATTAATTTCACTGGCCTAGATGATATCTAAGGTTCCCTCTAAATTTGTGACCCTTTATAATGACAGCTATCTAAATATTTCTCTATTTTCCTTGGGTTGTTTTTTTTTACTTCTTTTATCACTCTTACCCAGTCACCACTTCCAAATGCCTTTATTGTATTTCTAGGCTCAGTTCTTATACAGATAGAAGTATGACCATAAACAAGTCATTTAATAATGCTGTGAAATAGTCCTAAAATCATAGACTTTTAGAGTTAGAAGTGTCTTTAAAAGCCATCTGGTCCAATCCTTGCCTAAATCACAAATCACAGCTTCAACATGCAAACTTCCATGTTATTCTTCCTTCCCAGTTCTTGGAACAAAAGGGACGAACTAGGTCATGTGACATTAATGATTTAAAGCCCATGTTTAACTCTTTTTTTTTTTTTTTTTTTTTGCTTTTTGGAGGGCAGTTGGGGTTAGGTAACTTGCCCAAGGTCACACAGCTAGTTTTTTGTGTTAAGTGTCTGAGGCCGGATTTGAACTCAGGTACTCCTGACTCCAGGGCCGGTGCTCTATTCACTGCACCACCTAGCCGCCCCCCCATGTTTAACTCTTAATCATGGAGACTTATAACAAGGGCAGCCTGATGCTCCAAGTCCTGCTGTCAATGGCTGCAATGAAAACCAGTATTGAGAAGTAGATGTGACCTTTGACATCATCTAGGCCAAGCTTGATGTTACAAAAAAAAAAATGAGATCCTTTGAGGTTAAGTGACTTTCCCCAAGGTCACAAAGCAGCTCTTTGTACCTGGTGATCTTTTTTTGTCCTTATGGGGGTCATGGTGACGATCTCTAGCGCATTGTTGTAGGAGGAGATGTGGGGAGGTACACCTGCCAGTGTATATCTTTCTTGAGGGTTCATATGTAGTAAAAGAGATGTTTTTTTAAATTATCTGCCTCATTAACTCAGTCTCTCCAGATCTTGACCTTGTGAAATCAGTGTGAACCTGCCCTAAAATACAGGCCTTGCAAACTGCTTTGCCCACATGATTGATCTCATTTGATTCTCATAGCAACTCTGTGAGGTCAGAAGGAGGTCACATCTCCTTCTCAATACTGATTTGTCTATGATTCAATAAAAGCAAGCCTTGATGTATTTTGCCTGTCTGTCTACATAATTAAGAATGGTGCATGCTCTTTGAATTTTCTAAATAAGGAAACTGAGTCTGAGAAGGGTTAAGTGACTCGCCCAAGTTAACACAGTCAATAAATAACAGACAAGATTCCTAACCCCAAATCCAACACACTATCCATTGTGCCTAGCTGCCTCTCCTATTTATTGCCTTCACCCAGTAGGCATGCTGAATAAATGAACGAATTAACTTTTAGTCAAGGTCACATGACTAGTAAGTAGCAAAATATTGGATTTAAACCCAATCTCCCGTCTTCTATTCTGGTGATCTTTCTCCTCCTTTAATTTGAAATTTCAGACTTTTAGGATTCTAAAATGTTAACTGAACATAGCAGGATGGAAAGCTCACCTTTTGCCAGATGCCTAGAAAACCAGTACCGAGAATGGTAAAGAGTTGCTATGGTGCCTGAGGCTAACCACTGAGGAAATAAATGGACAGAGTGATTGAAGAAAGAGGTCATTTTACAATTCTGATCCTTTCACCAGGTCACCAAGATGGCCAGATGCTTGGGAAGCCTCCCATATTCCCTCCTGAAGGATAAACTAATTTGACTCTAACAAAGCAGCGGGAGCCCCCTATGGATGTGCCTATGAATCAGAAGCTGTTTCAGCCCAGGCCCCCACAATCAACAGCTTGTAAGTAACTCTCAAACCTAATTTATTAAAAACTCATTTATTCTCAACAACACCAGATTTCTGATTAATTTCCTAGCACCGTTGGTTATTTAATGCAGTAAGTCTCATTGTCATTTCAGATTTCCCAGAGTGCTTGATTGATAGAAGCTATTGTGGGCTTAGTCTGCTGATATATTGTTTCCCTGTCAGATGACAATAAAAACCTTATTGATGAAATTGCTAGGTGTCTCTTAAATAAGGCAAAGTCATTGTACTGCGTTGCTTTCTCCTTGTTCCCCCCTTTTGGGTGCCCAGGGACACCCAGGGGACCTGGAGAAATTCATGCTAGGAAAGTTGACCTCAATACAAAAAGCATTTCTCTCCTTACACACACACACACACACACACACACACACACACACACACACACACAATTCCCACCCACAAAGATATACCTGCAGTTGTGTCTCCTGAGCTGATGTTAATCAAGGAATGAAGCTCCTTTTATTTTCCTTTTGCCTTTTTATGAGAGCTGCAAAAATGAAATGATGTAGATTCAGGACCATAAATCACTTTTAAATTAAATCAGCCTTATAAGTGTTTCTTGGAGGTCTTTTTTTAAGCTTCCAGAAAGTTAAAGAGTCACTGGGATGACTCTGAAAGCACCTGACATGACACCTTACATCCTTGTAAAGAAAAATAAGTTCCCTATCTCCCCAGGTTAAAAACAAGACCAAAGTCAGTTCTATAAAATTCATAATTTAATATTTCAGGGAAGAGTGGATTCTATTAGTGAGAGCATTCCTTCCAGGTAGACATGTTCTAAGCTCTCCACACTTTAGTAGTTAGCTTCAGGAATTGCTCTGGCTCCCGAAACTCCATCATTGACTGTGTTGGAACGAGTCTCTCTGAACTCAGGCTGACTTAGCAGACACAGTTCAAGGCTACACTTGAAAAGTTTTCAGCTTGGTAGGACTTGCCAGAGCTTGTGCCCCATTGGCATCAGCCACATGCCACAGTGAGGCATCAGAGTAGGACTCCAGTGAAGGCATGAGGTTCATACAAAAAGAATTCCCACATCAGGGAAACTGTCTCACCATAACTTCATTTCCTCCCCTTTTGTCATTGGGAGGTACCTTAGAGGTCATATAGTCCAACTCCCCCATTTTACAGGTAAAGGGAGGTTAAATAAATACAAAATAATTTCAGTGGAGGAATGGGGTGAACATTAACATCTACTAAGATCAGGAAAGGCTTCATATAAAGGTGAATGTCAGCTGAGCCTTGAAGGGGTCAAGGGATTCTAAGAAGTAAAAATGAGGATGGATGCCGTTCTAGGTATGGCCATTCAAGGCAAAGGCTCAGAGGAAGAGAAGGAATGTCTTGTGTAAGAAAGAGCAAGTAGACCAGCTTGATTGGAATGGAGGGTGTTTGAGAAAGTCCTCAGGTATGACCAGGCTTGTGGCGGAACATGACATAACTAAAAATAGTAACTAGTCTCCTTTTTAAGAATTTGAACTCTTACTACTTTTCTTAAATATGAACCTAGTGTAAGGAGTGGATGGGGATTTATAATGTCATAGATCTAGTACTGGAAGGGACCTCATAAGCTGTCTATTCCAATGATGTCCTCCCCTCTTTCTTATAAATGAGAAAAGATATAAGCTAAGTTCACTTTATTTTTTTTATTTTTATTTTTTGCTTTTTGGAGGGCAGTTGGGGTTAAGTGACTTGCCCAAGGTCACACGGCTAGTTTTGGATTTGAACTCAGGTACTCCTGACTCCAGGGCCGGTGTTCTATTCACTGCGCCACCTAGCTGCCCCCTAAGTTCACTTTCAAGATCTCAGTACATACTGCATTTGTGGAACTGAAAAGCAGGACGCCTGCAAAGGAGCCCTTAAGTACTCAAAAAGTGAGAGCTACACAATTGTTTTCATTAATGCCTAGCATTTATACAATGTTTCAATATCTGCAACACATATTCTAGATATTATCTCATCTGAACTTTGCAGCAACCCTGTGAGGCAGGTATTCCATGTAGCTTTAATCTCCATTTTATATTTGAGAAAACTAAGACTCAGAGTGACCTTTCCCTGGTCACATAAGTATTAAAGAAAGCAATATTTGTTTTACAAATATATTTTGTTAACATTTTTGGTTTTACATCATCTACATTCCAGCTGCAGCAGCAGCATCCCAGCTAGCATTTATATAGCACTTTAACATTTATGAAGAGCTTTACAATATTATCTCACTTTATCATCACAACAACCTTAGGAGGCAGTGGCTATGATTATCTCCATTTCATAAATGGGGAAACTGAGACATATAAGGTTAAGTGACATGCCCAGAGAAAGGCATTGATTACTTATTTCAGCTGGATTTGAGCTGAGATCTCCCTGACTCAAAGTCCAGAGCTCTATCTAACATATCACCCAGCTGCCTTATGTATTAATCTATACATGTTTTGTCCTTTAAGTATTGATAGATTTCATTTTTTCTCTTGCGAGAGAGATAGTGTGATAAATAGGAAAAGTGCCCATTATGCTCCTCAGAAAAACAATGCACTTGGTACTCCCAAAAGGACTGCCTGCAAATTTTCGTTAGCTTCTACAAAATGGGTTATACTGGTTTCTTATCTCCTAACCACAGGAAATTTGAAAACCATATGATTGAAGAATTCTCTGCCTCCCCTTTTCACCACTGCAGGAGTAGAAGGGTGTTGCACAGGACCAAGAACCATTTTGTATTTTTCTTTGTTTTGTCTATTGCTACAGTCAATGGATAAATCCCTCAGTCTCCAAGCTACTGTTGAAGGGACTTTAAATACTTATTAGGATGACCTTTGGACAGAAGGCATAGTCTGTCCCTAGGACCACACTCAAAGTCTTTTCAGCATTGTAGAAACTGTTGGAGTTTATACTGAAACAACCTTTCACCAATGTCATATCCATATCATGATGAGGCATCTACGTTCTATTCCCAATGTACTACTTATCACTCGAATTATCCAAAGGAAAAAATACAAACTATTAATGCTCATATAAAAATGCTCAAAGTCACTCATAATAAAAAAATATATATATATTAGGGTTTTACTTCATACCCCTTAAATCCACAAGGATGCTTAAAGAGGACAACAGTCAATGTTCCAATAGTACTAATGCGAAGACAGAAGCAGTGACACATTGGTACTGGAGCTGTGAATTAGTCCATCTGTTCTGGAAGACAATTTGGAATTATATTAGAAAAACTCTCCACTATTATTTTATAAAGTTCTGGAAATACTAACAATGAGAGAAGAGAAAGAAATTAAAGGACGATAGGTAAGAAAAGGGGTGGGGGGAACTATCCCTGTTTGCTGATGATAAGATGGTTTACTTAGAAAATCCTAGGGAATCAGCAAATATACTTATTGAGACCATTAATAGTTTCAGCAATGTTGCAGGTTACAACATAAATACTCAAAAATCAGCAGTATTTCTATATAATAGTAACAAAACATAAGAAGTAACAATAGAAAGGGAAATCTCATTTCAAATAACTACAAAATGTATAAAAATATCTAGGGATTGACCTCCTAAAGCAAACAAAAAATGTATAGAATCAATAACAAAGTGTTTGATAAAGAAATAAAGGACGGCTTAAATAATGGGAAGAATATTCAATGCTCATGGCTAGACCATATCAATATGATAAAAATAACAATACTACCTAAATGAATTTACACTTTTAACGCCATACCAATAAAATTATGAAGATTTTGTGGAATTTGAAAAACTAATACAAAAAATCATTTGGAAAAACAAAAGATCTAGAATATCAAGGGAAATGATGAAATTAAGCAGAGGTGAAGGGTGGAATAGCTCTTTCAGACCTCAAACTATAATATAAATCAGCAGTCATCAAAACCATCTGGTACTGGCTAAAGAATAGAGAGATAGAACAATGGAACAGACTAGACAAGGGAGTGCCAGAAATAATAGAATTCAATAACCAAGTGTTTGATAGAGGGAAAACATAAATTATGTAGGGAAAAACTCCCTATTTGATTTTTTAAAACTGCTGAGAAAACTAGAAAGCAGTCTGAAAGAAATTAGGATTAGACCAATACCTTACCACATGCCACAATATATTCTAAATGGATATATGACCTTAATGTTAAAAACAGATTATATACTTCTAAAACTATAGGTACAAGATGTACTCTTTAATCAAACAATGACAGAGGCAATTACAAAAGATAAAACAGGTAACGTTGATTACTTGAAATGGAAAAACTTCTACAGAAACAAAATTAATGTATCTCGTATAAGAAGGAAAGTGGTAAAATGGGAAAAAATCTTTGTATAAAATTTCTTTGATAAGGATTTTATATCCAAGATGTATAAATAATAAAAACACATGACTAATTCCCATTCCCCAGTAGATAAATGGTTACAGGATATGAACAACAAAAAAATGTATTCACTACCACATGGGGAAAAATTCTTCAAATCACTAATAATAAGAAAAATACAAATCAAAGCAACCCTGAGATTTCACGCCATACCCTGCGAACTGGCAAAAATTGACAACAAATGGCAACAGTCAATGTTGGAGGGGTTACAGAAGGTTAGGCACACTACTACATTATTGGTGGAGCTGGAAATATTCAAATTATTTTGGAAAGCAATTTGGAATTATGCAAATAAAGTGAATAAAATCTCTATACCCTTTGAACCAGAGACTCCATTAATGGGCTTATACCCCAAGGAAACCATCAGCAAGGAAAGGAGTCCTTATATACTCCAAAATATTTACAGCAACACATTTTGTAATACTTAATAATTAGAAACAAAGTAAACACTCATCACTTGGGGAATGGTTAAACAAATTGTGGTGCACAAATGTAATGGAATATTAGTGTACAGTAAGAAATTATGTATGGGATGAATATAGAAAAGCATGGACATTTCTGTATGATTTGATGCAGAATGAAATAAATACAGTCATAAAAATATTCACAATAACTACAAAAATGTAAATAAAAAAGAACAGCTACACACGAAAAAAATAAAAGATAAATGTTAAATCCATCACCTCTTTGACAGGTGAGTGAAGTGAAACTACCTAAATTTAAAACAAAACAAACACCTCTAGAGTGTTTGGCCCAACATGTTTAAAAGTGATTTAGAGGCAGATATTCTGGAGCACACTTATAATCTCTGTTATATGGGAGACTAAGCCTTGCAAATCTTTTGACTTAGGGAATTCTGAGGTTAGTAGCCTATGCCCACTGGATAGCCACACTAAGTATTACTATGGTAAGGCCCCAGAGACAGACAGATGCCAGGTTGCCTAAGGAAGGAGCAGAGCAGTCCAGTTTATAAATGGAGCAGGTCAAACTAACCAAACAGATTAGCAGTGAGATCTTCCTCTGCATTGTCCCTGTATTACTAGCCTGGGAAAGATAAGGAGAACCTGTCTTTTTTTAAAAAAAAAAGTATTCTCTAAAGTAACAATACAAAGTAATATATAAGTTCTGAAGGGGAAGGTCATTACTGACAGGAGAGTAGGTAAGGTTTCCTGGAGGAGGCAGGATTTGAATTGGGTGTTAAAGAAAGGGTAGGAATTCAGACATAAGAAAGAGGAGGGAAGGTTTTGAGGAATAGGGAACAGTAAGACTGTAGTGTGAGGGAGTGGGTGTATGTGTGTTTGTGTGGGTGTTGGGGGCCAAAAGTAGCCTGGTTTGGTTGGAGTGTGGAGTCCATAAAGTG
>CM053597.1:89120207-89169430 GCA_028646575.1 Pseudocheirus occidentalis | reverse complement strand
ATCAGATATTTACATTATGATTCATAACAATAGCAAAATTACAGTTATGAAGTAGCAACGAAAATAATTTTGTGGTTGGCAGTCACCACAACATAAGGAACTGTATTAAAGGGTGGCAGCATTAGGAAGGTTGAGAACCACTAGCCTATACTATGGTGGTAAGAGCAGAAGAGGAGAGGCTAGTTTGTGAGTTATGTGGTAGAGTTGCAATCTAAAGGATTTGGTAACAGATTAAATGTGGAAAGGGAGAGACTCCTGACGGAAAAATGCTATCCACATCCAGATAAAGAACTGATGGAGTCTGAATGCAGATCAAAGCATACTGTTTTCACTTCCTCTTTTTCAAGTTTTTTTTTCCCTTTTGGTATGTTTCTTCTTTCACAATATGACTAATATGGAAATGTGTTTTACATGGCTATACATATGTCACCTATATCAAATTGCTTACAATTTTAGGAAGAAGTGAGGGGAGGGAGAGAGAAAATTTTGGAATTAAATTTTTTAAAAAATGAATGTTTAAAATTGTCTTTAAATGTAATTGGAAAAATACTATTTTAAATTACCATATAAATAAATAATACTATCTAGCATATACAACATGTAAACAAAATATAAATATAATAATATAAATATGTAAATAATACTATATGCTATAAATAATATCATATTTAAAAAGTGAGCAAGAGGAAAGAGTCAGAGACAGATAGAAACAACGTGTTGACTATGGGAGATCCTATTCTGCCTGCAGACAGAACCTTGGTGAATGTCCAAATTCATGAACCAGGGAAGAAAAGAAAGAGTGAATGGTTTCAAGACACAGAAGAAGAACCAGAACAGAGGGTGACATAGTTTCTGAAGCTGAGAGAGGAAAGAATTCAGTACAAGTGGGTCAATAGTGTCAAACCCTGCAAAGAAGAGGAGAATAGATTTAATGATTCAGTTCTTCATGATCTCAGAAAGAATAGTTTCAGCTCAGTTGGTGGGGGTTGAAGGCAAGTCTCTAGAGGCTAAGGAGAATAAATATTGAGCATTTGGAAGCATCAAGTATAGTCAACTTTTTCAAGTATAAGTGAGGTTCCCAACCTGGGTGACCAGAAAGATGGTAGTAGTGCCTGCAAAAGAAACAGAGAAATCTGGAGAAGGGGCAAATTTGGAAGGGAATTTAACGAGTTTGTTTTGTACGTGTTGAGCTTAAGATTCATACTGAACATCTTTGGAGACATTCACTAGGCAATTGGTGCTATAGTGATTTGACCTCTAAAAAGAGACAAGGGCAGGATCATCTAGATTTGGGAAGTACATGCATAGTGAAAATAATTGTGCTTATGGAACTGAGAAGATCTCTAAGAGATAGGTTATAGAGAGAAAAGAAAAAGCATCCAATATAGAGCCTTAGGAAATAGACACTGAGTACCACTGGAAGCCAAAGTTCAAATGAGAGACAAATTTGGCATAAACAGCAGAAGATACTGGATCATTTTCATCAACTTTAGATATATTTTTCCCCAAGGAAAAAATTGCCATTTTCTTCCTCTGATTTTTGAGATTGACAATAGATCCCTATTCCTGAAAATTAGAAGTAGAACATTATACAGAAGAAAAATGTAAGTTTTTTTTTGACTCAGCAAAGATTTTAATGTTAGACATGCAAGATTCGTTGATGAATACAACCACAGGGAGAAATTCATGATGTTATGACTATAAATAGTAAGCAATGCACAAAACAAGGAGATGAATGCTCATCAAAGTATTAGCCCCCATTATGGAGGATATCCCATGCATAATCCAAATGAAAGAAAAATGCCATCCAGATGTTGAGGTCCTTCACATGCCTCTGTTTGTGGAGACATAGTGTTAAAATGTAAGTTTCTTGAAGGCTGGTACTATTAAAATTTTTTTTGGTCTTTGTATGGCTACAACTTAACACAGTACTTTTGGCAGGTTGGTGGGACAGAGGAAAGAGTGCTTGACTTCAGATAAGGAAGATGTGAGTTCAAATCCTGCCTCAGATACTTATTAACTGTACAGTAAGTCATGTTAACCTCCCAGCCTCAGTGTCCTTATCTACAAAATGAAGATAATAATAGCATCCATCTTACAGTTTATGTCTCGAATGAGATAGTATCTATAAGATTCTTTGCAAACCATAAAGCACCATGTAAAAACTAGTTCTTATTGCTATTTAACAAGGCTAAATTAACATTTGCTGAATTGTTTAGTTTAACCTCTGCAATTTACTATATGTGTGTGACACTGGGAAAGTCACTTAATCTCTGGGACCTTAGTTTTCTCATCTGTAAAATAAATAAGTTGAAGTAGGTTATTGCTGTTTCCTTTCAATTCTAAATCCTAAGTTGTTACAGAAAATAGTCTCTGATTATAAATAGGCTCTTTCACACATTACTTGGCTTAGACTACACTACTGCCTGTAAAGGAAAATATTTTCCTTCACTCTTGCCAGAAAAAAGAAAGAGCAGGACAGGTGAGTGCTGGTGAAGTACTTTCTTTATCCCCTCACAGAGCACCTTCTCCATCAATGGGCTTCACTCCCAGGCTGTTGTTAACATTCTCTGTGCATGTCAGCCTCTGAGCTCTCCCTATCCTTTGCTAAGTTGCCCCAGGAATACTAAGGGCATTGTGAACACCTGCCTACACAGAAACAGCTAGAGGAATTGCTAGCCAGCTTCACAGAAGCCACTGAGCAGTCATTAGATGCTAATGAATCTTGGCTGGGAGCACCTGGGCTGGATTGGAAGTTGAATCAGTGAGTGGAAATCTACCACAGCTCATTGCCATTCCCATAAGTCCTCCAGGTCCCCAAAGGCTTCTCAGTTGTAGTTTGTCAGTGGACTAGTCTGTTAAATGTCTATTTACTAATCTCATTGCTGTCCTTCATTGTATAACCACAAGTAGGTTTCTGCCCAATCGCTTCACTTTTGCTCCTTAGGTGTTATTTCAAGGTCAATCTTGAGGTCTCCAATGGTTATTCAAATTACAAATGTAGCCAAGTTTAAAGTTACTCATTGAATTGCATGTGGTCCAGGTACCCTGATTCCCTTGATTCAAAGATAAATACCACATGTCCCAAGACCTATTAACACTGATTCCATCAGTAGTGACCTCCCAACAACTCTCCCCTCTTGCCCATGCAAATCAGAGGTGCGTCTCGACAGGAAGTCATTGAACAATCTGCACATTCTACATTCCACCAACATGTGTCTGGATTATTCAGAAGTAATCAGGGTTATTAAACTGTCTCCAGGAACCCACTGCTATGGGCTTCTTAGATAGTTTATGCCTCCAGAAACTGGAAAGATGATGGCTTGATCCTTAGATCCTTAACAGAATTGCTTATGTCTTTGGGTGCTGATTGCCCTGATAAAGTTGATCAACTGTGTGTAGATTCTCTATTTTGTGAATTTTCCATGGCACTTTTTGAAATTGGTTCAGCTAATAGACCATGAGGTCAGTTGGTATTAATGAGGCCAAGTCCATGAGTTTGATCTTCACATGGGTTCACTTCCTTTGCTTCTACTCCTCTGATTTCATCCTCAACCCTTTACAATTCAGCTTCCAACCTCATCACTCAATTGAAATGGCGCTCTCCAAAGTTATCAGTGATCTCCTAATTGCCAAGTTTGATGTCTTTTTCTCAGTTCATCTCCTATTCTATCTTTCTGCTGTACTTGACATTGTTAACCACTTTCTCCTCCTGAATACTCTCTACTCTCTGTGTTTTTGTGATAGTGTTCTTTCTTAATTCTTTGTGCAATCACTCCTCTATCTCCTTTGCTAGCTTATCATCTATATCATTCCCACTAATTAATTGCCGATGTTCCTCAAAGGTTCTCCCCTAGATTTGCCCTCTTTCCCTCTCTCTCTCTTCCTGATGCTGCCAATGCTAGTACGCTCCCTCCCAAATGATGGTGTATTTAGCTACTTTTAAATATTTGTAAGTATTTATTTTGCATTGACTACTGTACAAAAACCATACATATTTTACTTATATATTATCTTGTCTATATGTGTATATATTTGCATTATATATTTATTTTATCAATTTACAAATTAATTATGTTATATATTATCTGTTTACATATATCTGTTACATATAGTACATCTCTATATATTATCCATTTATCTACTATATATGTATATTATGTGTCATATTAGCATTTGCTAATATGCAAAATACATATTATATGCTATATGTATTCAAGGTATCCAAAAGTCATAGTGAAATTATAAGCTATTAAGAGATAAACTTTAAAGTTTTTAAGCTATAAAGTCCAAAATTTCACTGTGGTTTTTGGAATGCCTTGTGAATGTATTTGTCTCTACCATCAGAATAGGAGCTCTTTGTGAACAGGAATTGTTTCATTTTTTGTACTTATATACACAATACAATACTTGGGACATAATAGGCACTTAAATACTTGCTAATTGATTAAATGGAATTAAATATCATTCTGAGCCATTTCATTTACCAGCTAACCCAGTCTTTTTTGATCTTCTGAATAAACTTGAGCTGTGAACATTTCTATCTCCTGTTAGCTTTTCCTAAATGGGGAAAAAACAAAACTATGTTTGCTCAAGTACAGATACTAGTCATCTTCAGATGTGTGCCACTGGTCACAAAGGGGGCTGAACTGAGAGGGGGAAAATTTGAATGATGCAGTGTGAATCACCATTATTTCAGGAAAATCTACCTAAAGACTGACTATATCAGCATGAAAAAAAAATGCATTCTTGGTGTCAGTTGGGCTCTGGTCCTTGAAATGATGGATGTTAGGAGCTTCTCTAAAAAACAATCTCCACGACTCATTTTGTTCCCACCCAGTTTTTTTCTTGAAACATTAGAATTTGACTCAAATTTCCCTAAGGGCCTTTAGCTCCCTTTACCTAATGTTTAGGCCAACAAAACATCAGATATAGGACCAATTGCATTTAACTTCGCTAAGAGTCTTTTCCAAACCCCACAGGATGAATTCATGTCCAGGCCTCCTCAATGGTTAGGAAAATTTAACTTTCCTTGCTTCCCTTGCTCCTTTTCAGGACAAAAGCAATCCTCTGTTCTAGTGGATTCCAACTTCCCTCTCGGTCTGTATAGTCCAGGCTATTCCTAGATGCTTGTGATTCCTTTGTGTGCCAGTCCTTTTTTCCCTTTGCAATCACACAAATGGTCTCTAGTGTTCAGAAGGTCTCATGGCTGAGCATCTTATTCTTGTCTACTAATTTATCTAATTGAGGTACTAAATCCCTTTCCTCTTTCTCTCTCATTGAGACTTTGTCTCTCCTTCCACATCTCTGTCTGGTCTGGCCTCTAAGTGCATCCTACCCCATTTAGGATACAGTGGAAGGAGAGGGGATTTATTTGACTCGTGTGTGTGCCTGGATATGGTCAGTATGCAAATGTTGAGGAAAATTATTATCATAGGATTTAGATCTAAGATTTTTAGGGATCATCAAATCTAAGTCCTTTGTTTGATTTAGAGGCAGGGAGGTGGCACAGTAGATAGAACGCTGCACCTAGAGTCAAGAAGACTTGAGCTGAAGATGCTTAAGACGTTTATTAGCCATATGACTCTGGGCAACTCACTTAATCTCTATCTGCCTTAATTTTCTCTACTTTAAAATAGGCATACTAAGAGCATCTACCTCCAGAGTTGCTGTAAAGATTAAATGAGATAATAGATGTAAAAGTCCTTTACAGACATTACATTGTTATTATTGAGATAAGGAAATTAAGACCCAAAGAGGTTAAATTATTTGGACAATATAGCATAGCTGGTAAGTAGCAAAGTAAGGAGTCAAGCTCATGTCCTTTGATTCCAAATTCAGCTCTCTTTATACCATGCTCTGATGGTTTATCTCTTAGTCTGTGTTTCTTAGAACATCCTGAAGGATTTGTTCATTCAACAACTATGCATTGATTATCTACTATGCATCTGGCATGTTCTAGGGACTTTGGGATTAATGGGGGAAATAAATGGAAGACAGGATTCTTGCCCTTCAGAAGCTCACAGCTTGGTTGGGGAGGTGAGAAATACTCACATAAAACAGTTAAGTAATTATGCAATGTGACCGAGCTTTTCATATTGAAAAGTGTGAAGGGAGGAGGACTTAACAGAAAGATAAATCCATTTGTTATGGATTGGTTTCCGAAATAAAAACAAGTCTTTCACAGTATATGTGGAGACTGAGTGGAGGTAGGGGAGAGGGAGTAGGAATAGGAATCTGGCCCTGTTAGGGACATATACTTTAAAGGTTAGTGGATTTCATAACTCTAATATGCCTAATCATAGGCATATTAATTAATTAAAACTTAATTAATTCTGTCATTCACAGAGAGCTGCAGAATCTGTCAAAAGCCCCTTCCCATACAGCCATTACCTTTGACCAATTACTACAGTCTTCTGTCAGTCTTCCATAGACCTAGAATGTCAATATATACCATTTGAGTTGTTCTTGGTGGGAAAGGGAGAGGAGAAGGAGAAGGGCAAGGTAGACATGAAGAAAGTTAGTGCATGGAAGGATAAAGGTGAGAATGGGCCTACCTTGACATAGAACTAATTCTAGAATTATTAATGTTAACCACTAGTGACATTTTTAAATTTTTGTTTTAAATTTAAATAGTAAAATTCAAATACACAATAAGAAAAGAAAAAGAAACATATTACAAACTTAAATATTGAAACTTCAATAACAAAATAAGAAAAGAAAAATAAGCATTGTCATGTACACAGCAGAATATGAGAAGATTCAAAATATATAGCAATAAATTTCCATTTCAAAAAAGCCTGTATAATAAATACTACGCACTTCATTCAGAGCTGTCCATCTTCACTGCCTTGTGAGTTTTCTTTTATTCTCTGCTATGCACCTTTTACTTTGTTCTTTTCCATCCTCCTCCCCCTACTAGTGATATTTTTATTAGAAAGACAAACTAATAATTCACAAAACAACTAGTCAGATACCCAAGGATAACTGAGCTCCATTGGCACTTAAGAAATGGCAAGAGGACTAAAAGGAAGTCCCTGGAGCTTGGGATAGATCTCCTGTGGGGGGTTTTATTTATGGGAGGATTTATAGGGGGAGTTGCCTGGGAGGAGAGAGCATGGTTGTTTTCTCATCTATACTATTGGAGATTGTATCCTCATCAATAAAAAGACAGAACTATTGAGGTAGAAATTTTGAAGTATTCACAGATGTAAAAATTTTTAATTTTTGTTATCACTTGCTAGGGGGGAAAAGCTCCTGTCCCCAGAGGTCTGTAGATTATATTTTGTCCATTTGCCTATCTAAAAAGTTAGAATATGCAAATGTTAGCTTAAAATATGCTAATATAATGATGATTTGACTGGGAAGAGGACCATGAGGACAGGTAGCCAACTGAGTCATGCCAGCAGACTAGAGGAAGATCATAGGAATGGAGAGACAAATGAAGCTCTTTAAGAGACTGGGGATCAAAGAACAGGTTGATTTGGCACATGGTAGAAGGTTATAGGGGCAGACAGACAGTAACATAACAACTAGCTGGATGAGAGAAAGCTTCAGAGTAGGGAATGACTTCAAAGATTTTTCCAAGACAGGGGGAATGTTCCTAGAGAAGAGAAGAATGTACTTAATGATGGGATCTGGATTTGGAAGAATCATGGATCTAGGGCTGGGAGGGGCCTCAGACCCATTTAGACCCTTATTTTACAGAGGAGTAAATTGATATTCAGTAAGAATAAGGGGCAGTAGGTGGTGCAGTGATTAAGGAGCTGGGCCTGAATTCAGAAGAGCTGAGTTCAAATCTGACCTCAGACATTAGCTGTGTGACCCTGGGCAAGTCACTTAACCCTGTTTGCCTCAATTTTCTCATCTGGAAAATGAACAGAAGAAAATGGCACACACTCCATTCTAGTATCTTTGCCAAGAAAACCCCTTCAAACGAGGCCATGAAGCATCAAGGCACAAATGAAAATGACTAAGCAACAACTTTAGTCAGCGTCACCTGAGTAAGAAGCATCAAATTTGTGATTTGAACCTGGGTCTTTTGACACCAAATTCGACATTCCTTTTACTGTACCATGCTGGAATCTTAAATATTACTCACTTCAAATGTCTCATTTTATAGATGAAAAATGAGCCCCAAACAGGCTTAGTTCCTGCTTGAGGTTACCCTAATAATAAGTAGCAGAACGGAGATTTAAATCCAGGTCCACTGACTTCAAATCCAATGGTCTTTTCACTATATCACACTGCTTTTCCTACAACCAAACTTGTTGTGAACAATTTCTTGGTCTGTGTGTTAGAAAGAAGACGGTTTTAAAGGAGTTGTTGTGGAAATAGTCAAGGAAATGAGAAGAAAACCAGTTAGGAGCTTCCAAGAATCTAGAATTGGGGAGCAGGAAGGAGGGAGGGCTGGATCAGAAACCAGAGAGGTCCAATTTACAGAGGAGCAGAGAGAATGAGAACATGAGTTTTTATAATATGGGTAGATAAGTTTATTAAACTGAATCAAATTCAATGAACTGATGTGACTCTGTCTCCAATTTGCCTACTTGAATATTGTTTCTATCCTTACACTTCTACATGATAATAAAGGTGTTTCTAACTTAACTGACCATAGGAATTTCTAACTTTGACCAGTTGACTGTATGTTTTGTACTGGAGACGTGTATGGAGGAAAGGCGATGGTAAGAAGCGTAGAGGAAAGGTCATATTCTCCTAATCCTTGTCTTTAAAGGAGAAAACTAAGTCTTTGATGGCAAACAAAGTTTCCAAGTTTCTTGAGACTCTCCTTTCTATCCCAAAGAGACCTGCATTGCCACTTTGTCATACGATAACAATTACCTAAAATCTTTCTTAGGACTTAATTCTTTCACACTCAACACATCCCTTCTATTTCCTCCATCTTCTTCTTTTCCTCCCTCCCCATCCCAACTGCTACTTCATTTCTTTATCTTTCATTTTCACCCTATTTTAATTTTCTCTCACAGGCCCGGAAGAAGAATTTAAAATGTTCATCATTCTGCATTTTGGATTTAACTGGCTTTTGATTAATATCTCTAGATTAAGGTCAGATCCCTCATCTGAGATCTCCGGCATAGTGATGATGAAAGTGTAAATGTAGTTCTGCCTCGAGGCACCAACCCAAAATGCTGCAGTAAATCTTACCTCTCCCAAACTCTGACTAGCCTCTCTGTAATTCAATTCCAGACCACAGCTACTGGCTTGAATGAAGAAGACAGATTCCATTGAAGAGAAAACCAACCCAACAAATCACCTGTCAAAATAGTTATATCCTGTGACAGGATCATAAGAACTGTTTTTATAATTTCCATAGGTCTTATTCTTACTCCACTTTATCAGATTCACACAGTATTTCTCAAGCAAGCACTAACCTCCATAACTGTTTTTTTAGTGAAATACTTTGTCTGATAGGCTGAACAAACACATTGGGTACAAATTTTTCCTGGTGGCATAGGTTAATTAAAAGGCATCATAGCAAATCACTTTATCCAATAAGCCTCACCTTTCCCAAACTCTGACTACCCTCTAGGGCAATTCAATTCCAGATCAGACTTACTAACAGATACCACTGAAATCCACCTTTCCAATGATATTTCCATTTCAAGGTTCCTGAAATAGAGGGCCTTCCACATGACCTACTATTCTGCTCCACACATTCAAAAACATACCATAAGTATCTTGGGGGTAATTGTAACAGGTATTCAACAAGAACTATTTCCAAAAAAATTAGGTTATTTTGTAGGCTAGGTCTGTAGTTAGTTTCTGAATCTTATTTTAGCACTCTATATCAGAAAACCAGAGTTAAAGTACCTAAAATATTGGATGCTACAGTCTGAGCTTTATAGTGATATAATGGTCTGCTGAGATCCTTCATGAGCCCAACTCCATATTTTTTAAAACAGAAAATTTTCCAAACTTATCAGTATTTGAAATTGTATAACTTTCCCCCACTAAAGAATTCCTTGGATCAGCTCTTCTCCCAGAAGTTTGTTTGTTTGGTTTTTGCTAGACAAAGGTGTTAAGTGACTTGCCTAGGGTCACATAGGTAAGTGTCCAGTGTCTGAGGTTGGATTTGAACTCGAGTCTTCCTGATTCCAGGGGCACTGCTCTATCCACTTCACCACAACCCCCCCCCCCAATTACAAGTAAAAAACAGCTTTAACACTCTTTTTTCAGATTCTGAGTTCCAAATTCTCTCCCTCCTTCCCTTCCCTTCTGTCATCACTGAGGAGGCAAGCAATTTGACATAGATCATACATATTTTGCAATGACTTTTGACCAAGGGCACCAAAAGTGCCATAGAAATCCCAGTATTTCCCCAGTAGTCTAGTCAACAAGTTAAAAAATATTCAAATGTCTCCTCTATGCCAACTGCTGTCCAAGATCCAGGGGATGTGAAGAAAGACAAAAAGCTGTCCTAGGCTTCAAAGAGTTCACAATCTAAAGAGAACATGAAAATAACTATACAAATGAGATATATACAGGCTTAAATTGAGGATCATATCAGAGGAAAGATACTAGCATTAAGCTCCTGAAAGAAATGAAGTGCATTTACCCAAGGATTTCTTAAAGAGGGAGATCAATTCAGTTCAGTTATATTAAGGAAATATTTTTCAGGCATTTACAATGTGCCCAGCACTACGCTAGGTGTTGGGAATATGAAGACAAAAGAAAGTCTCTGTCATTGAGGAAACTGCATTCTTCTAGGAGGGGAAGGAACAAGAAATTCTCCTAAGGCAGCGGTTCTCAACCTGTGGGTTATGTTTAATTTGTAACAATGAAAATACATCCTGCATATCAAATATTTACATTACAATCATAACAGTAGCAAAATTACAGTTATGAAGGAGCAACAAAAATAATTTTATGGTTGGGGGTTCAACACAACATGAGGAACTGTATTAAAGGGTCACGGCATTAGGAAGGTTGAGAACCACTGGCCTAAGGGAAGATGTGGAATAATGTGAGACTGAGTATGTAGGGGATGAATTAGGACAGAAACAGAACATATTTATTGTCTTCGGCAAAGCAGTGACAAGGCAAGAGTGAGATGATTAGCTATCCCAGGCCCTCTGAGAGATTATGAGGTCTTTGTAAACACTGAGGTACCTGCAAATACCTGTTCTTAGAGGGGTTTTGCATAGTCTGGTTTGTGTCCAGGCTACCCAGGTTTGGCCATTTGAGGACAACATCTTTCCCTAGGAAAACTTCTATTGTTTCATCAGTTTGGAGGCAATTCCTAAGGTCCAGGAGGGCAAGATGTCTTCAGTGCTGAATGAGAAACATCTTCCCCCAGAAGTGTCCCTTCCAACACTGAGGTGGGATATGTAGTGATTAGAGACCTTTTGTATTCACAGGATGTTTGTGGCCCAATGATGTGAATACAAACAGCACCCTAAGGGTTAAAAAGAATATTAAGGGTTGCTTTTCCAGTACTTTGTAAAGCTCCAGATGGCTACAGAGAAGATCTAAATGAATTATTTCACACCTGAACTGCTCTCCCAAAATCTGACCCTCAACACCAACAGTACAAAGAGTTGTACCTACTGTTGCACAGTTAACAATTTCATATCCCAAATTCCCTCCCTGTCCCTTTTGTAGGACTGATCTGTATCACGTTGCCATTAAAGTAACCTCAGTGAGATTCAAATTGTCATTCAGGTACTCTACCCTGGATTGCTTTTGGGCCTGGTTGAAGATTCCTTATCTCTTTGCTGGGCATTTGGCCTTACTCCGGCATCAGAAATGGTCCTTATGTAAATGACCTAGCCTCCTATACTCAATCCTTATTGATTAATGATCTCACCTTCATATAATATAATCTCTCTTTAGACCCTACTCCCCCCCCATCTTCTTCATCCCCATCTCTTTCCCTCTTTTTCTCTTTGACCAGCGCTAACTCTTTGACCACAACTTAGACATGGATTTTTGTGCCCTCCTAGCAATTATGGTGTGGCCTCTCCTCCCATCCTCATGTAGTCCTTCTTCAGATTACTGTTAAGTTCCATATTCCAGGTCTTTGACATGACATTCAGAGAGGACAAAGCTTAAGAGTATAGAGACTAAACAGTTGCCTATCATGAAGTAAATTGAGAGTCTCAGGACTTTTCCTGCCGCTAAAATTATTTCCCTGATATATGCCTCCATTCCCACCATTAGCAATTATTTTAGATCAATGATATAAAAGAAAGGCTCCATAAAGTTCAAAATATGTATAGCAGCCCTCTTTGTGCTTGCAAAGAACTGGAAATAAAGTAATTTCTATCAATTGAGGAATGACTGCACAAGTTATAGTATATGAATATAATGAAATATTATTAATGTACCATGAGAAGGGAAAAATATAATAAATACAGAAAAGCATGGAAAGAATTGTGTGAATTGATGCAAAATGAAGTGAGCAGAACCAGAAAATCAATATACACAATAACTACAACAATGTAAATGGAAAGAACAAAAACAAACATTATTTAAACTGAATGCTGTTCAATTATAAAGACCAAATCCAATTCTAGAGTTATGGAAACTCCCTCTCCTTCTTTCAAAAAGATGGGAGAGTATAACAGTAATCAATCTAGCAGGTACTTAGCCCTTAGTAACTCAGGGCTAAGTACCGAAGGTGTGAGCTCTTCTCCTGCTGCTTATGTGGCAAGAGGGGATTGGCTGAGACAGACAAGTGTGCGTATATAAGAAGAGTTCTAGAGACAGACAGAATCAGAAATATTCCTCCTGGTGGCTCCTGGTGAAGGAAGAATCATGGAGACTAAAGTCGGCTGAGAGAGAGAAAGAGAGACAGAGAGAGAGAGAGAGAGAGAGAGAGAGAGAGAGAGAGAGAGAGAGAGAGAGAGAGTTTCTCTCCCAGCATCTGGAAGCTGAGAACTGAGTTGGAGTTTTTTTGAGACCAGAATCTGCCTGGAAGGCTGAGAAGGCTGACTGGAAGGGCTGCCTGGAAGGCTGAGATTCCTTCTGGGTCCTAGAGCCAGCTGAACTGCTGAAGGACTGAAGAAGCATGACCGGGAAAAGCCTTTGTTGGTTTGTGACGTGGTGGATCCTTGAGTTCCTGGCAACAGAAGTGGTGAAAGGTCTGTGATGTGTGGACCCTGTGAACTTCAGTGTGCATCAGGGACTGCCCTGAGGACTGGACAAGGACCTGGGAGCTGTCTACCTGTGAGGACTGAAGGAGAACCTGGGGGCTGTCTGCCCCTGAACCCAGGTTACTGCTTGGTAGATTCAGGTAGGAGCTGGGACCATGGAAGGGGATCCAGGAAATCTGAGAGACCACCCCAGGTCAAGATAAAGAAAAGGCTTCCCCTTGTGGGCGTGATGAAATTGAAGACACCAAGGGGTGGAGGGTTTGTGTAATTTTCTAATGACTATTAATGATATTTAGTACTTGTGAATCTAGATTAGTGGCTGATTAAGTTAATGGTTGCCCCATGAGTGGAAGATATATTATTATACTGTGAATTGATTGAATGATTAAGTATTGATTATTATATTGTGAATTGATTGAATGATTAAGTAAAAAGGGTTTCCCACTTAGGGAAACCAGATGATTATTCTTTTGTTCTTTGTTCTAAATAGTGTGGCCACTGTAGTGAAAACTATGTGACCGTTCTAATTTTAAGCTGTTATGAACACTATATTTTGATTTTTTGTGATAAGATGTAATGTTGTGAATATTATATTATGATTTGTTGTGAATATTTGCCTTGATTTGTAATGGAATAAATGGAGTGTTAGCTATACTGTGTAATCTGAACCTTAAAAGCTGTTCACAGTGGTATTCTTTTGGGAATCTGCTTGTGCATGGAGTTACAGAGAGCATGGTATAGAATAGTATCTAAGTGGAACAATGGAAAAACATGAGACTTTTTCAGTGAACTGATTGGTTTGCTAAACTTTGTTTTTCTCTTTTTCATTCTTTACTATAAGGGATGGTTCTCTGGGGGAGAAATGTGAGATGTAAGTAATGTAAAAATAAAAGACATCAATACAAATTCATTTTTAAAAGAAATTACTTTGTTCCTTGAAAGCTCATTGTCTTCAATAATGTTATGCCATTATCAGCTAACAGCTTACCAAGATTTAGTTGACAACAAAGAAGAAAAAGTTCTGGGCACAGTTGACGTGCCTAGAGGTGCTGGCTGGTATGCAAAGAAAGGATCCCTACTCTCCCCTCCAAAAATGGATAACTGCAGCCACCTTGAAGGTAAGTGCATCAATTCATTGTTCCCAAGGCAGACAATTCTTTCTGTGTGTGTGTGTATGTGTGTGTGTATAGATAGATGTAGATAGACCTATCTATATCTGTCTATCTGTCCATCTGTTTGTCTACCTATCTATCCATCTATCTGACAAATTCTATCCTAGATCTGCTAAACATTTTGTAGTCCAGTGGTTGAGGTCATAGCATGATTGTCTTTGACTGAAAGAGGACGCAGGAGATATGATTTTTGTCTGGGTAATTCTCAACTTTGCTTCCTCTGTAGGAAAGTTAACATAACACTCTTCTCCACATCCTGAAGCAGTTCGAATGGGCATCTTCTATGTCTTTTGTTGTTGTTCACTCATGGTCTGCCATTTGCTTCTCTAGCTCATTTTACAGATGAGCTAACTGAGACAAAAAAGGTTACACAGCAGTAAGTATCTGAGGCCAGATTTGAACTTAGGTCTTTCTGACTCTAGGCCCCGAGCTTTATCCACTGTGCCACCTTGCTGCCCATTCTTTTATGTCTATTTCTAGTTGAATAAGCCAGGAACTTTAGCAAAAAGACAAGAAAATGCCTTTAAGGTTTCTACCCTTTTAGAGACTACTCCAGAGCATCATGGAGAGCCAAAATGTCCATCTTCCAGCCAAACAGAAATCAAGTCTCAGCATCTTTACAAATAAGTTTTATTAGTTTGTTTATTGGTAACTTACAATGAAGGTGAAAAAACTTACAATGAAGGTAAAAATCAGTATCTCTCATGGCCCTGATTTCATGAAAAAGTTTTCAGAACTAGTAACATCTTGTTTTCAGAGCAGAACAAAAGTCAAATTCAAATACTTTTATTTAGCCAGGGGCAAAGAGTTCAGACTCTTATTTTGTGTTTCATGTGTGAATAAAAGTGCCAATTAACATAAAATATAACTAGAAGCACTTTGGTAAATAACCACTTGTCCCTTTGTCCTGGGAAAATGATAATTTATGTTAGGCAATTAGCACAGGTATTTGATTTCATTTATTTTATTACCTGAGCATTTCTAAAGGGAATAGTTGATAGACTAAAATAAAATAAAATATATAGACTGGTCAACCTGGTCAATATCATAGAATTAGAAAAAAGCCTTAGAGGTTACCCAACTTAATCTCCCAATTAATATAAAAATTTACAACATCTGGGATAGATGGTCACCTAGCTTCTTCTTAAATATTACCAGCAATACAGAGTACACTTCTTTCTGAGGCTATTTTTCCATCATTGGACAATTTACCCAATGATTTACTTCATATTGAACCCAAACACCTTTTGGTTGTCCCCTGAATGGATAGACAAAAGAGATTATTTACTCTTAGGCATAACAGTACTTTAAGATATTTGAAGATAATGATTATTCCCTCTTCTCAAGTTTTCTCTTCTCCTTGCTTGTTCCTTCCAGTGTTCTTCATATTTCAAGATATCTCAATGTCCTAATCACCCTCCTCTGGACGTGCTCTAGTTTATCATTCTAGAGGCCATTTGTTAGGTAGAAAAGAAATGAAAGCATCTCCAGAATCAAGTGGGAATGGGGGTCAGGGAAGGCAGAGTAGGTTTCTGGAAAATAAAGAGGTAAGAAAGAGTATTTTGCTTAGATAATTTCCTGCTGTAGACTGATGGTACTGAGCATTAGCCAAAACAGCCTTCAAGGAGGCAGAAGTGGTTAGTAGCAAGTCTACCAGCAAAGAATGAGATGCAGATATAAATTGGGTTCAAGAGACAGAACCAGATTGGAGATTATGCTCAGCAGAAAATAAGAAAATAAGTCTGTTCTGGTCTTAGTGATTTTTGAGGGCTGGCATATATATATATATATATATATATATATCACTGACATTTACTACTAATGTGAAGGGCAATTTTCTCTGCAATGTGTAGGCTTAGGGAGTGGCCTAGAGCACAAGAGCTTAAGTGCCTTTCAGGAAATCACAGAGCCGATATGTGTCAGAGGCAAGATTTGGGCCCTGGTTTTATTAGGACCCTGCTTGGGTCCCTATCCACTACACCAGTCTCCCTCTATTAGTTATGTAATTACAGAAAGCACATGGCTTACATGTTGGGGTCATCAGTGGCAGAAATAAGAGATGAAACAAAGCCCAGAAGTTAGAATAGCCTGGAAATGATCTAGAGATGTGGAACTGATGAGACTCAGCCTATTTACCAACCAAATGCAGGATCTGAACTTCACTGTGGGGCAGAATCTACAGTTATGAGTAAAACTAATATTCACAAGTTCTCATGATTGCTGATTTTGTCATGCTTGGAAGACCAATTATGTCTATATCGCTCGCTTCTCAACATGTTCTTGTGCAAAGTTACCTCTTCTCTGTGTGGTACTCTGTTGGGAATGGATTTGATTTTTTAAATAAAATTGTTAACAAATTGTCTGAACATGCTTTAAAGGAAAGAGTCTATCCAAAGGAACTGAGAGGAAAAATGGAAAAGCTAATCTCCTGCAGGTTGCCCCTCTTTCTCCTCCCTCCCTTTCCTGCTTACTTCCATGCCCTCTTCATTTGTTTGAGGATCCCCACTGAGAGCTTCCTTTGTACTCCAAAGAGAATTGGAATGGCAAGTAAGGCCTACTTACTAATATTAACCACCTCCCACTTAAGTGTGTGAACATTTTCCATTGTCTCCAAGGTTTGCATGGTTCATGTTTGTATAATTTATACAGCATATATGTAAATGTTACCACATGCAGAAACCTGCCCTTTATAGCCAGCTGGGCCCAGTTCAAGTGCATTTGAAAGTAATCAAAGCCCCCTGTCTCACAAGTACCTTCTAATGGATTCATGGTCTTGTTTATTTTTGCTAGTCTGAAGCAACTTGATAGTAATGCAACTATTTGTTGAATTGAACTGTCAGCTGCCATCCAATGTGTGTTGATAATAGTTGGTTTTGAATGGTTATAATTGATTCTTGGCAGTTGGACAGGGTTCACCTCATCAGTGCAGCTAAGTCAGTTTTCTATGGGAAACTGGGTATTTTTTCCATCTGTAAACTACAGAAAAAGAGAGACTCAAACACACTCTTTCCATCTGAAGATGATGCCTCTTACAGTGGTGACTATTAGGTTTGAATATACAACTGGAGAAACACATGCAAGATAAACTATGTTCTATATTTTTGTTCACATGGCGAGTGCTTCGGGTTTTCAGTAAAGTTTAATGCTTGAGGAGTCAATGACTATTTGAAACATTCCCCTTTTCACTCAGTTTCATGGACTTGTCCCAAAAGGTTGTTTTTTGGTTGCTATACACTGGGCTTGTTTATCCCCTACCCTTGTTTCCTAGCAATTCATATCAGTACCCTGTTGTTTGAAGCTATGTTTCAGAGCATCCTTAGTGATTTAAGCTGTACACAGTCCAGTCAAGGGCTATTTCTAATGGCAAATCTAATGGCAAATGACAAATTCCCACTAACCTACCACTGACAAAGCGCAGGTGAAGTATGTATTTGATTTATCCATATCCAGGTCAGCATGTCTGTGATACTGTAGATTCAGGATGACTCATTAATATTTAGTAGCTGAAGCTCATAGACAATAGTACCAGCAAAGTCATAATCTCTCCACTTAACAAAGCTATTCTTAAAACGTGAATGCACGATTCTGTCGATTCACTTGTGAGACTCTTAAAAAGATTTCACTCTCATGCAGGAGAGTAGGGGACATTGCTTTTCTCCCAAGTGGTTCTTGTTCATAAAGATAATTAGGGACTGGCAAAAAAACCCCAAAACCAAAAACACCTTGACTTTTATAGAAGAATGAAACAGATGGGCAGGAGGAAAGGGAGGTTCTTAAACTGACCCCAGCAAGATCAGCCTCTAGATGTTCTGTGGATCTTTGAATCCAGTCCTCTGGTACTCCCTAATCCATTTTTCTACTTTTGTTGCTATTGCGACTGCTGCTTCCTGATCTCTAGAGCCTCTAGACAAATTTCCTACAATGTCAGGGTGATTCTGTGCAAGGTGTTTCTTCTTCATTCAAAATAAATTGAGTAGAGGACACCTCAAGTCAAATTCTCTCCTTATTTTTCTTTGATAGAAACAATTGGTTTCTCCCCCCAAAATGCACAAATGAGACCAAATTTCAACTCAGAAGCAAGTGGTAGGCAGAGACCAGCCCTAAATCTAAAATTTGAATAACAGATTTTAATAGAGTTGGAAGGGACTTTGGAGATCACCTAGAATAATTGCCACCAGGAGGATAGTAGTGCCTGGGCTAGGTCCATGTAGTGGATGCAGAAAGGTATCCCATTTGCAAAAAAGACTATAGGACATTTTATACATACAAATGTTTTCTATAAACATAACTTTTAGTTAAAGTAATAAACTATGTTTACTGACCATATAGGCAGTACTCAATTTTTTGCTCCTTTTCATTTTACCAGTCCACTGATTTGACACTTCCTAATAAAGAATAATTTATACCATTATCCAGACAGAGAAGTCAACAGTAACACATAGGTAATCAGTATAAAGGACATGTGGTCAGGTTTTTGCAATATAGTGATATACAGTCGGGAAAGCTTTATAGCCTTAAATATTTTAGTCACATTGATGTATGATTTAGAGGGGAAACATAAACACTTAATATACTAATAGGTACTTTCTCAATAGCTTCTAACTTTAAATAGTCACTGCTTCATCAAAATATGGTTCTACTCTATCTTTGATCTTGAATGTAACAGTCAATGGTATATCCACAACCTTAATGCCTCAAGACAATTCCACTGGCAATCAGTAACATGTACATCCTTTCTTCTGGTATAGATCTTAGCTAGGAAACTTTCTTTTTTATCATCTCAGGCTCTATTAAGAGCATCTAGATGTGGCAGTGGATAGAGTATTGTGTGTATCCCCAAAACTGTGTGCAACAGAAATCCTTACCCAAATAATACTCAGCGGTTTCTCAAGGTAGGAAGCAGAAAAGAATGGTTTATTACAATCTTGAGAAAGGGCCACTCTCCTAACAAATGGTCAGGGAGGAGAAGCAACTTACAAAAAGAAATGGCTAAATTATAAAGCCCTAATTGGGAATATTCCCCCCTCCCCCTTCTGACCCTTTTCTTCCATTGGTTGGAAGTTAGGTGTATAATCCAAGCTCCGCAATCTACCTCAAGTACCAGAACAAGGCAACAGTAGGCCACCCAATGTACATTTGAGAAAACGTTTCGGTCATAATTTGACATATCATGCTGAGGTGTCACTCCCTACCACTCTGAGTTTTGAGTCCTTGTAAATCATGTGATTTCCAGGGAAGAGGAACTTGGGCCTGTTTCCCATGAAAAGCCTTATCAGATTTTAGAATATAATCTGAGAAGTTTTCACTTCTCTCACTCAGTGTCAAGCCTGGAGTCAGGAAGACTCATCTTCCTGAACTCAAATCTGACCTCAGACACTTCCTAGCAGTGTGACCCTGGGCAAGTCACTTAACCGTGCCTCAGTTTCCTCATCTGTAAAATGAGCTGGTAAAGGAACCCCACTAGGGGTCATAAAGAATTGGACGCCGCTGAACAACTGAATAACAGGTTCTACTGCTTTGTTCATTCAATTCCTACTATCTAGGTATGTAATTAAACTAATCCTCTGTGTTTGTGTGTGTGTGTGTGGGGGGGGGTTATATGTTGGAGGAAATGACTTTCTGTTGCTTTAGCAAAGCTGAAAAGAGATATCTTCCAACCACCCACTTGACTACACATTTGCAGCAGCAAGAACCCTCCAAAATGATCCTTTTACAATTAAGAAGTTGTTCTGTAGCCTTTTTTAAAAGTAAGTTCCCCCTCTACCTTCCTGATATTTACCCTACATTTGCATACAATTGGTCTCCTTAGTAACAGCTCTACCAGGTTTCCTTTTCTACAGCTCAATTTGGCCTCTTTTCACAGACTATTTACTCTTAAAGAGACCCTACACCACCACTACCACCTCCCACCCCTGCCCAACACATTTGTACAGAATAGGATCTTAAAAACAATTACCTGACAGTGGTTTGTTAAAATGTACTACCATTCCTACATAAAAGCTTTCTTTTTCTCCCACCCCGATGAAGTCTGGAGCTCTCTAACAGACTTTCAGTACCATGGCTAGCACATATTTACACTTCTACACATTCTTAAAGCCTGCTAATCTCATTTCAAAGCCAATTTATCAATTTTATCAGACCCAAACTATTATATCCTGTTTTCCCTGCAGAAGCAGATTGTGGGAGTTGTTCAATAGTGAAGAACTGAGGAAGCTTTTCTGATGTGCCAACTGTTAAGATGGTGGCAGTGAAAGGGTTATGTGAGGACTTGTAGATAAGCAGAAAACATATGCCATTCCCTGCTCCTAGAACTGACATTTTAGCATTTAGAACAGAGGCCAAAAAATATCTGATCAAGAGTGGAACAGTGTTGATAACAGTACAGTTGATTGACTTATTATGATTTTAATGGATTCTGAGGAAATTAGAGTACTATGCATGTTGCTTCCATGCCCATTTCCTGGTTCTAGAATAAATTAGAATATAAATAACAACTGTATGTAACAAGGAAGGCTCTTTCAGGGCCAGGCCTGTTATAGTTCCCTTCTCCTGGTACCCCAGTGTCACCTAAAGGTATTGGAATGCCTATTTTCTTTCTCTTTAGCTAGAGCCCTCACCAGCTATGTTGTCTCCAAAGGTAAGGGAGCCAGTGACTACTAGCACACTTATTTAAATGATTAAAATCAGATTAGCTATTATAATGGGATATTTATTTCAAGTTCCCTTGCTTCTTAACACCCTTGTCTTTCACTATTTATTGTTCACTTTGTATATATTATGTACATTTTGACTTGCCTAATAGAATGTAAGTTCCTTTAGAGTGAGGATTGCTTCATTTTTTTTGCTTTTGTACCCTCAGTCCCTAGCACATATTAGGCACTTAATAATGCTTGCTGATTGGTGGGTTGATTTATTGTCAGAAGGTTGACCATCAGTTGATTAAATTTGGAATTCTACAGAAACTCATAACATCTAGGTGCCTAACCCAATGAAATCAAGGATGCTGGGATGATTGAAGCAAATCTATTTATAGCAGAGAGAGAACAGGTACCCATTTTTCCACCTGTTCCAACATAACTTGTTACTGATCCTATGTATACAGCAAAGCAGCAATTTTCTAAAAGGCACAGATGTCCATAAGCAAATTAGCTACCTCACTACAAGTACAGTAGGACCTCAGAATTGTAGGTAGAAGGCTATATTCTTTGGGGCTAGTCCATTCAAAATGCTAAGGAAAGCTACAAGGAATATGCACATAAACTTCCCTGAAGACAAAAAGCCTTCACAGTGGTATCTGCATTTATCTGTACCTGCTAAATTATCTGTAGCATGATGCCCTGCCAAGTAATTTTGAGACTCTTCCTTAAAAATCTCCATCAGGACTTTCTTCTCTCAAACAAAATAGCTCTCAACTGGTAGAAATTGTTTGTGTACTTGAGCAATAGCCTCACTTCCTGCTTATAATCACAGAACCATTACCAGATACTCCACTTAGGACAAAAGCCAACATCTCTGAGAAGGTTTTCAGGGAGATGGAAGAGAGTAATTTACTTAATGAACAAAACCAGGAGCAGAGAACAAATCCCAATAAAATCCCCATTCATTGGTGTGGGTACTCTATCCACAGACACAGATTGCAATCCCCCTTACACCTCTGCAGATGGTGGTGTTTGTGAGTTTTCACGATCTCCAAAATGCAAGCTTCTCAGCCTGATATTAAAGGCTGTCCATCATCTGGCTCCAAACCATCTTTCCAGTTGTTTTTTTAATATTACTTCTTGAAAGAGATTATAGATGTTTTTTGATGATGCATAACACAGTGGAAAGAATTCTGCATTTGGAATCAGAGGAACTGAGTTCAAATCTTGTCTCTGTGTCTTACTGTCTACATGACATTGGGCAAGTCACTTAATGAGAGTATTGAGCTGGATAACTTCCAGTCTTTCTCCCATCTCTAAATCTGTGGTCCTGAGTATAATTCCCTGCTGCCACAAGTATACACTATTCCTATGTGTGAATGTACTCTGTCAAGAATCTTCCTTCCAAACTCAGGTCAGATTCCATTTCTCCAGTGAAACTAGTCCTGCTCTCCTACAGTGTGTTAGCTTTCTCCTTCACTTCATATTTATTTGTCTATATACTTGCCTTATTATCCTGTTTGTTGTTCAGTTATTTTGGTTCTATCTGACTATGACCCTATTTGGGGTTTTCTTGGCAAAGATACTGGAGTGTTTGCCATGCCCTTCTCCCAGTCATTTCACAGATGAGGAAACTGAGGCAAACAGGATTAAATTACTTTCCCAGGGTCACACTCCTAGTAAGTGTCTGAGGTCAGATTTGAACTCACAAAGATGAGTCTTCCTGACTCTAGGCTTGGCACTCTATCCACTACACCACCTAGCTGTCCCTTATATTTCCCCTAGAAGCTAGATGTTGCAGTGGATGGAGTACTAGCCTTGGAATTAGGAAAACCTGAGTTTAAATCTTACTAATTGTATGACCCTGGGCAAGTGATTTAATCTCCGTCTGTCTTAGTTTCCTAGACTGTAAAATGGGGAGAATGATAGCATCTACTTCTCAGGGTTGTTGTGAGGATTAAGAAATAATATTTGTAAAGTTCTTAACATAATGCCTGGCAGATAGTCAATTTTAATGAATGTTTGTTTTCTTGCTGCCTGCCTAGCAGACTGTGAACTCCCTGAATGCAGGAATGGTTTCAGTTTGTCCTAACAGATTATAAAGTGCCTTGTACATGGTAGGTATTTAATAAATGTTTCTTGGATTAAATAGAATTCAGTCCATTTTTTGTTTCTGCCAGGCTGTGCTATGTACTTTGACCTCTGGGTGAGTAATGTGGGTCTGATACTCTTCTGTCTGAAATTTCTTCTACTTCTACCACCTTGTATCTGAGATACAAGAGCTCTGAGAGGCAGAATTGAGGAACTCACCTCTCTTGATAGAAATCTTTCTTAGTCATATAGTAAAGAAGAAAATCTCTGATGATTTTTTCAAATAAGCTTTTCATCTGCTAATAATATGAGGGGATGGAAGCACCATCTTCTTTTCATTCCTCAAAAACCTTAGAACTCTGTACCTCAAGCTCTCCTTGAGGTGATAAAACAGGGTACTTCTCATCTACTGTATTAATCTGTGGTCCAATAGAGAGAGCAAGAGACAGACAGGAGAAAAAGACAGATAGATCAGACAGACAAACAAATCTCCTTTGGGGGGCGAAGAGGAGAGAGAATATTTTAATCTTTGAGGAAGAAAGTCTAAGTTGAAGGCCCCTAGGATCTAGCCTCTTCTCAAAAGGAGAGAAAAATCTCAAGCCTCAATTTTGAAACCTAATTTAAGACGCTGAACTGATCTATCTTAAAGTTTGATGCAAGAACCAGATGCCTCTAGGAAAGGTTTTTAACTAATGACTTTCTTCGTGGAAACCATGTAGCATCCTGGGTTGTATATTGGCTCTGAAACACCTAGGTAACCATCCTAGTTCTGAATTTGCTATCTTTTTGGCTACTCATTTAAGTGCTATATGCCTCAGGAAACTGTCTGGTCTAGAATTTATCTCCTAAGTCATAGGTGAGTTGTCAACTTTGATGGAAGGATTTCCTACACTGACAAAATCATAGATCTTTTATGTATCTGGCCTAAGCCAAGAGGATGTTGGTTACCTTCTTGAGGTGGGTAATGTTAAAGTGAAGTGGATAAAATGCTGAAGCAGTCTGTGGATGTAGTTTCTAATCACCTTTTCTTTTCTCCCCATGTCCCTTCCTGGGTTTTTCTTTTAGAGAATTCTGAGCTTGTGTGATCAAAGCTGCATTCAACAGATACCAGGGGAATAAATTGTTTATCCTTCTGTCTTTCCTATCAAAGTCTTCCCTAAGTCTTGTGAGTTCTTGATTAGAGGGGCTTGGCTAAATGGTAAATGTATTTATTGTCTTTTCCAAAGTTTATCTCTAAATTCTCAAGTCAGAATGTTGCCAAGAGTATCTGGGTCAGTTGTTTTATCCACAACTTTGGAAATACTCCCTGTTAGGGTAAAGGGCACAAAGTATTCCCAAGAACCCTGATGGAACAGGGTCAGATGTGGGGGGAACCTGGCCAAGGATGAATTACGGACAAATAGAACTTATCCCATGAAGCTACACTTTGTAAGTTACCGGCATTTTTAAAAATCAGGGTATTTGTGGATGTCAGGTAGTAGGAAGACTGTTGGCATTCAAACAGGTTAACGCAGAAACTGGTGATTTGGTGTGTAGGATAGATGCACTAGAATGATATATTGACTTGGTGTGGAATAGAGGGCACTATCTAGTGTGGAGGAAGCATTTGGGAAACAGAGAGATACACGAAAGGCAGAGATTCATTGAGGCTGAGAGATTCAAGGAAATGACACCCAAGATGTTTGGTTGAGTTTTCCTTCTCCTGTCCCATCACTGTTATGTGGGCATGAGAATCTGTGTTGTATAGCTATGTTCATGTCTTGGACTGCTCTAGTACTCCATATAGTAGTCTGGGAATAAGTGATACTAAAACCTTGAGGTCAGCATTGGCTCTTCCTATCTGAGTTGTGCCTCTGGAGCTTGCTTTCAACTGAGTGTCCCTACAGAATAGTAGTCAGGGTTTTGGGGCAGCTTAACATTCATATATGCAATAGTGTCAAAGATGGCCATGTTTAATGTCGTGTTATTGCCAGTTTGAATAACTACAGTGGGTTGGACAGAATAAGTTACAATAAGGAGGAGATAGTTAATGACTACATGCATATATCTGTATCTATCATCTATCATCTATCTACATACATCCACAGACAGTAACATAATATATATGTATGTTTATATATATAATATATATAATATATATATACTTAAAGAATAACTAAACCAACTCATCGGACCATCAGATCACAGATTTAGAGTTGTAAGGGACCTGTGAGGTTATCACATTTTACAAAGAAACCAGAAAAATATTGAATAATGGGCGATTAACATGCTTTTCCAATCAATCTACTTTTAAAAGTAAAAATAAGGATCTTTATTAAAATACTTAAACTCAATAAAACCAAGCACTAAAATCAACCAATCAACAGATTTATTGGTAAGTATTCACTTTATGCCAGGCACTGTGCCAAGTGCTGGAGATGTAAGTACAAAGAATGACATAATTCCTACTCAAAGTATTCCCAAGAACCCTGATGGAGCAGGGTCAGAAATTGGGGGAACATGGCCAAGTATGAGTTACGGACAAATAGAACTTATCCCATGAAGCTACACTTTGTAAGTTACTGGCATTTTTTTTTCATCAGGGTATTTATGGATGTCAGGTAGTAGGAAGACTGTTGACATACAAACAGGTGAACGCAGAAACTGGTGATTTGGTGTGTAGGATAGATGCACTAGAATGAGTTTACCTCCTGGTATTGTTGTCCTTCGTTCTTGAAGAGGACCCAAATGACATCACTGTGCTAAAGGCAAGTTTCAGTGTGTCCAACTGCGGTGGATCAGACCAATATGAGCTCGGACTGCTCTATCACAGGTCAGGCACAAGTAGTCTGTGTGAACATTCGGGGTGGATTCTCCAAATTTGCGTATCCTACTTTTCCTTTGAGGTGTTTCAATTTTGCTTTGCTCATTGAGTACAACAACTTCTCTGATGTGGGCATGCCATGCTGAGTGGTCTTGTACCTTCTAATGTAGGAAATAACAAGTACAAATTAAAATATACACAGAGAGCAGAAGCAAGAGAATGATTTGTGAGAATGATAACAGCATTGTAAAAGCAAACATTTGTGAAAGATTTATTATGAACTTTGGTCAACATAATAACCATGCTTCCAGAATATTGATGATTTAGAATGCTACCCACCTTCTGACAGAGTTCATCACCGTGAACTAGATATGAAGAACGAGACACAATTTTTTGGTCACAGCCAATGTGGGAATTTATTTTTCTTGAATATCAGTTTTTGTTGCGCATTTCTTTTTTTAATGGAGGGGAAGTAGGAGGAGAAAAGGGTGGAAACTTGTGAATTAAAAAAATTAAGTATACATTTCTGCATATAAATACACCGTATTAATATAAAGTGACTAAATACTCTCTATATATGAAGTTGGGGTGGGAGGGAATTAGCAGTTGGAGGAACTGGGAAAGGTGTCAAGCAGAAGATAGAGTGTGAGCTATCTCTCTATGAGGTGGAGATGAGGAGGGAGTTCATTCTAAGCATGAGGAACATCAAGTACATGAAGATGGGAATGGAGTGTCATGTGTAAGGAACAGAAAGAAGGCTAGTTAGGTTAGATTGAAGACTACAAGAGTGGGAGTAATGTCTAATAAGGCGAAAGAAAGAGAGAGAGAGAAAGAGAGAGAGAGAGAGAGAGAGAGAGAGAGAGAGAGAGAGAGAGAGAGAGAGAGAGAGAGAGAGAGAGAGAGATTGGGACCAGGTTGTAGAGGTTGTATTTTTATATTTTATCCTAGAGCAGCAGTTCTCCAACTGTGGGTTATGTTCAATTTAAATACATCCTGCATATCAGATATTTATATCACGATTCAGAACAGTAGCAAAATAACAGTTATGAAGTAGCAACAAAGATAATTTTATGGTTGGGTGTCACCACAACATGAGGAACTGTAGAAGGGTCGCGGCATTAGGAAGGTTGAGAACCACTGTCCTAGAGGCAGAGGAAGCGTTTAGGGTTGATCAAGTAGGGGAATCACACATGGTCAGACTTGTGCTTAATGAAAATTACTTAGGAAACAGAGTATTGGATGGACTGGAATGGAGAGACATCTGATGTAGGCAGGAAAATTAGGAGGCTCTCCTAATCTGGCAAGATGTGATGAAAGCTGTGTAAGTGAAGGGGTCAGATTTGAGAGATGTGAAGGTAGAAACAGCAAGATTTGGCAACTGACTGGATATAGGGCAGGAGGAGATGAGGAATCCAAGATAATTCCAAGGTTGTGAATCTAGAAGACTGAGTGGATGGTGCCTCCTTCAACAGAAATGAAGTTTCAAAGAGAGAGAAGTTAGGAGGAAAGATAGTGAGTTCTATTTTAGATGTGCTTAATATTAGATGTCTCCAGGTTTAAGACATGTGATCTGAACTATCCAATAGGTAATTGGGAAAGCAGGACTAAGATTCAGGAGAGACACCAGAGCTAAATATATAGTTCTAAGAATCATCTGTGTGGAGATGATAGTTATACAGAGAGGAGTGTTTTTAAGAATACAAACATGAGGAACAATTCACTTCCTCTCTCATTAATCCTTAACCAATATCAATCATTGCTTGCTTTCATGTTAATCTTATTCCTAGACTTGATTAAAACACTTCTTTCTCATTTACCCTGCATCCTTATCTCAGAATCAGCTCAGTTTAAGGTCAAAGTTGCTTCAAGTTTCCCATAGCTCTTGGCTGTGTGTGCAAGTGTAAGAAATTTTCCTCATGACTGTCCCCCTTTCACAGCTGTCACTGAAATAAGTTCCCAGTTCCCAGCTCCCTCAGATTTCCCCTTTCATCTCTTCCATACAATAGGAAGAAGAAAGATTACAGCTACATAGGGCATCCAAACACTTTAACATGAAAACATTAATGACTAATTCTCTCCGATCTCAGGTTTCTCTCCACTTGACTGCTTCTAATCTTTACCAGGTTTTTTTTCTTTTTGAGAATATTTTCTTTAAGCTTCCCCTCTTCCTTTTGATCAATATCTTATTTTGCAAACAATGACTTCCCTTATTAACTCCCTAACAACTTGCAACTTTTATAAACTGTCTTCATAGAAATTGCTCACTGAAAGAGCTGCTATCTTTACCACAGAGTTTTATTTTTTGAAGAATGTTTTTAAAAGAAACTTTAAGGCTTTTAAAACGAGATTTTAAATGATTTCATGACAACAGGATTGGAGCAATTATTTGGATAATGCAGGTTAAAAAAAAAGCCAGTGGGGGTCTGGTTTTGAATAGACTACCTTCTCTAAATCTCTTACTCTTATCCTTGAAAAACAAGATTCATCTGTAAGGCTCAGGAGGTTGCCACAAATACATGGTCCTGGGAAACTTGCATTGGGGAATGGCAATTTGATTCAATTCAGAATATAAAATATACATTTGTTAAATGCCTACAACGTGTAAGAAACCCCACTGACAACCTTCTTTGATGCCTCACTTTTGGGTGAAGGCCACTGTGCTCTGCAAGGCTATGCTTAGAAATCCCAAGTTGCAACCCGGAAGAGCTTTGAGGAGGGGACAGACTATATGCCTAGACGTTCTGAGGACCAGACTAGTTAAGTTTGGAGAGGCTCATCTTCAGGCTGACTGCCAAGTTGTGAATTTTTCAGCCACAAGTCTTTAAGATTGTGCAGGAAGTTGGAAGGTCTTTGGCAAAATGGAGAGTGAGCTAGTCTTGAACTCAAGATGCCTTGGGTTCAAATCTTTACTCAGACACTTGCTGGCTATGTGACTCTGGACAAACCTCTTTTGTCCTCAGTTTCTTTATCTATACAGATAATTCTGGCTTTAAGTAAGTGAGCCCCTCCACAGAACATTTTTTTAAATAATACAAATTTGCCTGAGGATGTTAAGAAGGGAGGGAAGTGGGAAGGAAATTGACCCACACCCTTGTGGAGGGTGGGGGCCAGTACATGTGGAAGGATAGGACAGATAAGTAAGAACAGAAGGAGGAACACAAGGGGGCCAGGGACAAATAGGCAGTACCCAAGCAGGCTAGACTTGACAGCAGGTGGGCAGATGGGGCCAAGATCTCCTGCCTTGGTGCCAGAGATCTCAAGCCAAGCCCCCTATCGAGAGGTGACTGGAGTGGTTTCTCTGACCATTCTTCTGCTTTCACTTGGAGGGTTGTTTGTTTTGGTGGGGGATGGGGAGGCCACAGAGCACTGAGCCAAGGGGGGAGAGAGAGAACAGCACTGTAATAGTGAAGTTAACATGTGTGATTTTTTTTGTAGGGGATTTCTTTCAGAATTATTTACATAAAGCAGAATTCAGGTAATGCAGATTTATAAAAAAACAAGAACTGTCTATAAAGTGAATGGGTTGAACTCAATGACTTCTAAGGCCCCTTCCTAGCTCTGTATTTTTGATCCTATGATATGAGTTGCTTCTGGCAATTTTCACATTAATGAAATGAATAGAGGTTTTAAGGGCAGCACAAAGTCTGGGAAGCTTGATGTTGGCCATTTGTAAATAATGAAAGGCAGAATGCAGAACACAGAATACCAAGTAGAGGGACATACCACCACCACCATTTTCACCTCATTGCCTTTCCCTTCACTTTCATTTGCATGGGAGTCTCAAGGAATATCAGGCTAAGGTCTTCCTTCTGAGGTTTCTTTGGCAGAAGTCCACCCCAAATGGGTATAGGTAAGCTCTGAACAAAGAAATTAAATAAGTACAAGGAATTTCTCATCCTAAAGAAGATTGTCAAGTGGAATAATAGACTATGATTCATCTCCAACACAGTAAATTCAAAGACAGATCAAATGCCTTCAGGAAATACTTAACAGTCTGGTTGTTCTATATTCTAAAAGATCTTGGTCCTTGGAAGTAAAGAGTCTTTCTGGAGAGAAAAGTCATAGGGACTCTGAATATTGGCAAATCATCCTCATTTCATGGGGAGAATGGCATTTAAGGATTATTCTCTAGTCTGCTGCTAGGTGTGGACGGCCTGATTTCTCAAGAGTCTCTGGGCTCTAAGATAAAAGAGAACCTTCTATCTTTCTTATGGGGAAGAGGTCATTATAGTTCATTTGAGGACTCCAGTTGAATTTAGAAATTAGAAACAGAAAGAAGCTTCTCCTACAGAAAGATGCCTGACAGTAACCAGAGACTGAGGGAAAATTACCTAGCAGAGACCATACTAGATAAGACCATCAAGGAGCAATCCCCCAAATCATGAAGATATCACCATAAGACATTGATGACTCTTGGTATCAGAGGCATAAGTTGGTCCTCTGTGCCATGTGCCCTGATCTCACATTTTCACTGCATATATGTTCTTCCATGTTTGTGTCTTGGCCACAAGTACCTGTGTTTGTGTCTCCCTGCTAATATTCACTATCCATTCTTTCCACTCACTGTATTTTGGGGACAGCATACCCCAGGCTTGTGGAGAAAACGTCATTTGTTACTTTCTTGTTATGCCATTTCAATAAATGCCTTTGCTTTGAACTATTTGTATCCTATGGCTGATTACGAAAAGGAAACACATTGGTGAGGGTTCCTGAGCCCTCGTGGATGGTTTTTAGTGGTTACAGACTTGACAGAGTAATTTAAAGCTGGGCTAACCTATGGGAGGAGGGGACTGCACCCAGGTGCTGAAAAAGACCCCAGCCCTCCAAATAGATAAAAATAAAGCTACATAGCAAGTGTAAAAAGACAATCCCTACCCTCAAGAAGCCCACAGTCTAATGAAGGAGACAACAAATGTGTGTGTGTGTGTGCGTGTGTGTGTGCACACGCACTATGTATAGGATAAATGGGAAAACTAATAGAGGAAAGGAGAAAGGTTTGGGAAAGGCTCAAGTATAAGTTCAAAGGAGAGGTCCAAATGATGAGGCAGAAAGGAGTGCTTGAGGCAGATGGAGCAAGCAGGCTGCAGGATGTGCCATATGAGATAAGATGCAGGGTGTGAAAAGCTGGAAAAATGATTGAAGAAAACTATGCATGGAAGCCCACCATTGTGGACTTACCTGCGTGCTTTCACAAAGTAATCCCAACTCTAGAACAACTTTCCCCCTCCCCTCTCCTGTTCTCTTTGTTCATCTAAATGATAAAGGTACCTTGGACTATCTGATATCACAGACATTTTGGAAGTGGGCTTGCTCTTCCCATTTTCTAGTCCCTGTCCTCTTATTCCATAAAGTTGTATTTAAATCAGGCACCTAATCCCAGTAACTGTGGGGTTATTCCTTAGGGGAAGCAGGATCTACTCTGTTCCATTAGGGAAGCAGGGACTGCCTCCTGTGCTCTGTCTCTCCGGCATGGGAGCAGGCCCACTAATAAATGCCTTTCTTTAACTTGGAGACTGGGCGAGTGAATTCTTTCAGGACAACAGGACCCACACAACTATTCCTCATCATTTCACGTGCCACCCCAGCATTCTTGGGGTGCACCCTGAACTCATCACAAAGTACTATGAGAGATTTGGAGAGGAAAAAAATCAAGCCCTCCTGAAGGAGTTAGCACTTAAGGTGAGGTTCTAGTCAGAACCCACAGAGTATGCCTGGTAAGGGTGAGGTGGTAGAAGGTTAATACACTTTGGCCCTAAAAATGCCCATCCCCTGTACAGCAAATCAGCATTATTTGAAGAATGGTTCTCTTACACTGGTATTTTATTCTTCCTCAGGGGCTCCTATGTGGCCCCTGAATCCAGAACACATTTCCTTCCTAGTTTCTGTTTCATATGGTATTTTGGTTTTGATCTTTCCGTTGTACCAATACTTAGCTATTTGAACCCTGGATTGGGGCATTTTACTTGGATCAAGTAACCCAGTCTCTGAAGAATTTGTAACCTTTCTCTCTCCTGTTAACCACTTGCAAATCTCTTTCAAGGAAGCAAATTCCCTTCTGAAATTCCCAGGAACTGGTGACTATTATAATCTCCAATTATATAACCATGGGCACCCATTTTCTATTCTTCTGTTAACAGATCAACTCTGTTGAAGTCCCTTTTCTGCTTCCTGGCTCATTTTCCCCAACCATAAGAATGACTTTTTTTAGGATCATAGTTAAATGAATAATCAAGCCTCTTGACTTCATTCCTTTGAGTTTCTTCAAGCAAAAAACAACACACGTGCACCACAGATATGTGTGTATATATACGTCCACATATAAACATATATGTATATATATGTATATATATATATACACATATGGGCAGTAAAGTGGCACAGTAGATAGAGGTCCAGGCCAGAAGATTCATCTTCTTGAGTTCAAATTTGACCTCAGGCACTTACTAGCTCCATGACCCTGGGTAAGTCACTTAATTCTGCCTGCCTCAAGTTTCCTCATCTATAAAATGAGTTGGAGAAGGAAGTAGCAAACCATTCCAGTATCATTGCCAAGAAAACCCCGAAAGAGTTTTGAAAATGAATGAAAAGTCAGACACAACTGAAAAATGACTGAGCATAGAACAATATACACACACCTATATTACATAGGTGTGTGTATACATATATGGATATATGTGTGTGCTCATGACAAAACAAAGGACCAAATCAACTGACTGATGAAAACTTATTCCCAACAAAACCAGCCCTTTAGCTGTGGAAGAAATATCATGGTCTTGGCATTTTGTTTAAAGAATCCAAAAAGGCAGGGTTGAGATGGGGGTTCAGCTTCCTTGAAAACAAGCAAACATTAGCTCTTACAATGTGTACAGAAATGCAGTCTAAAGTTCAGAGGATAAGAGAGTGGAAGACATTTGGGACACAGTGGTAAGGCTGGGTAGGCAATTCCAGGAATACAATTTCCCCAATCCCCCAAGCAAGCAAAGAGCTAGTTGAACAGAGGAGGCCTTCTCCCTACTTTGCTCACTTGGGAGCTACGTCTGACAAGCCATCTTTAGAAAGTGTTTCAGTTTAATATTTCTTAAGCATCTGACTCAGTGGGGCTTGTAGGGAGTTGGGGCTGGGTGATTTGTGCTGTAATCCTGGCTGAAAAGTAAGCATCTGGAAGGACTTTAAAGTTGGAAAAACAGGCTTGACCTATAAGGTAGAATACAGAAGAAATTTTAGAACTTCTGAACTGGAAAGCCTCTTAAGAATCAGAGATCATTTGTTCTAACCCCTGCATTTTACAAATAAGGGCACTGAGGTATACATAAATTAGGTGGTGCCAAAGCTCTTTCACTTTTACCCCTGGGTAGGTTGTTGGAGTTAAAATCGTATTTAAGGGCAGTCATCTAGGTACCTAGAATTACTTGTCTCTGGAATATAATCAATCAATAAACATTAAGTACCAATTAATATGCTATATTAATTGCTGTGCTACATAATGGGGGTACAAAAGGAGGCAAAGGACAGTCCCTGCTCTCAAGAAGCTCACGTTCACAGGATGAATAGAAAATAATTAATAGAGGGAAGGTACTAGAATTAAGAGGGTTAGGAAAAGCCTCCTCTAAAAGATGGGATTTTTGTTGAGACTTAGAGAAAGCTAGGGAAGTGAGAGAAAATGCCTGTAGCTAACAGAAGGAGTGTCTTGTTCATGGAAACACAAGGTAGCTAGGCGGGAAGTGAAAGGGAGAAGACTGGAAAGGTAGGAGGGGGCTAGGTTATGAAAGGTTTTAAATGCCAAAAGGAGGATCTTGTATTTGGTTCTAGAGATGATAGGGAGACACTGGAGTTTGCTGAGTCATCGACTGGGTGACATGGTCAAACCTGGGTTTTAGGAAAATCATTTCAGTGACCAAATGGAGGATGGATTGGAGTGGGGAGAGGTTTGCAGCAGGCAGACTCCAGTAGGCTGTTGTAACAGTGCAGGTATGAGATGATGAGAGTCTGCACCATCTCGATGGCAATGCCAGAGGAGAAAAAGGGTCTGTATGAGCTGTTACTAAGGTAAAATCAGCGGACCTTGGCAACAGATTGGATTTGGGGAGTCAAGGCTAGTGAGGAGTTGAGGATAACTCCTAGACTGAAAGTTTGAGGGGCTGGGAAGATGGTGTTGCCCTCTACAGTAATAGGGAAGTTAAGAGGTTGGGGAAGATTTTAATGGGAAAGACAATGATTTCTGTCTTGGACAGTTTAAGATGTCTACTGGACAGTATCAAAGACCCAGTTCTGGTTGTGTAGCAAATTTATAGCAGATCCATTCAGACTTATACCTAGAAGGGACCTCAGAAACCATCCAGCCCAACTCCTTCATTTCACAGATGTGGAAAGTAGAACCTATAAAGGCTAAGTGACTTAATCGACATCACCCAGGTAAGCAAGAGGCAGAGAAGAGGTTTGAACTCATGCCCTCTGTCCTCAAATCCAGCCCTCTAAAGATGGGCGTTTTAAAGGAAGATGGACATGTTGGAATAGGCTGGGGGCAGTGGTGGTAAGGGGAATAATGTGATAGATCATTACCTGTCTGGGGTTTGGAGAATCTAAGATTTCTCCTCTTCTTTTGCACAAGCCAGACATTAGAAATTGATGTTGGAATGCTGATGCAGCTCTAAGATGTTTCTCTTGGGAACAGCATTCCTGTGGCAAGCAGCAGAGGCTTCTAGTTCCTAAAGACATGGTGAATCTTCCTGCAGTGAGCTATCAGACTTGGCATTTAGAGTATTCCTGTGGCAATGGCCAGGTTGTTATTGTAGCTCTCTAGCTGGCTACTGCACTGGGATCAGGAAGACCTCAGAAAATTTCTGCCCTAGGGGTAGGGCTAGTTGCTAAGTGGTTTGGCTCTAGTCCCAGGCATTGGGAGTGTTTGCTGTTAATGTCTACTCCTAATTTTATCCTGCTTTTTCCTTTGAAGCATGATAGGGAGACTGACCAATAAGGTCGTGGTCCTCTGACCATGTGTAACATGAGACTTGGTGAGACTCCTTCCTCCCTAACTCAGAGCATGTGCAGGATTCTCTTTTCTGTAGGGTTACTTGGTGGGTTGGGTTCCTCCATGAAAGTGGCTAAAGCCAGCCCTGTGAACCCCTAAGAGCTTGGTCAGACATCAAAGACACCAAAGTCTGTTTCTTGGGTCATCCTGATTTTTGTCCTGCCACTGGACTTCGATGACTTTGGAAGAGAGAGTGAGGCTGACAACTTTGTGCAACTCTGACTCGATTAAATTCAATTCATGTGCAAGGCAAGCATCACTGTATGATGCCATTGATCCTCCTAAAAAAATGAAGGACAAACATCTTGGAGGGATGATCAAAAGCCTTTTATGGGTTGCTGAGCAGGAGGTGAGCGTACATACAAAAGTGAGCTGAAGAGAGCACAAATTCATCAACAAATACTTTGTTTCAACAAACAATTATTGAGTGTTTCATGTGTACAAGGAACTAGGCTTGAGGTTGGGGTCAGAGAGAGATGAAAAATAGCATTGTCCCTACCACCAAGGAGTTTGTCATCTAAGAGCAAATGACTGTGATAAAAATAAATTATAAAAGTTCAATAAGAATGGTTCAAATATGCCATAGGAGTCTAGGAAAGAGACATCACTAATTGCTTTAGGGGAGGGGAATATAGAGAAAGATTTCATGGAGGAAGTGATATTCAAGTTGATGCTTTAACATAATATATATTAAATATATAATTTAATATAATAAGGTAGAAATTTTATAGGCAAAATATGCATAGAACATGGAAAAAGAAAAGCCAGGGAATGTGCAGGAAACAACTTTATCCCTCTTAAAATTAGATTGAATATGCTTTATTATCTTGTTATCTGCTTATTATATACTTGTGTAGAGGCTCTAGACCCCAGAGAGTAGGGACAGTTTCATTTTTGTCCTTGTATTGTCAATGTCTGACAGGCACATAAGAGTTATGTATGTGTACATAGATTATGTTTAAGCATTTGTTGAATTGAATTAAACTGAATTTTATAATCCTATAACCATAAAAGAAATAGAGATTGTATAAGATCCTGTGTGAAAAATTCTTTATATAGTTGAAAATATGTTTTTACCAATTTAGCTGGCCTATCAGGTTTTTGAATGGGAGTAGGGAGAGAAAAATAGGTCAGAACCAAACTCGGAGACCTTTGAATCCTGGGGAAAGGAATTTGGATCTTCCAAAATCCAGTAGGTGGTGGGAGCATGTTGACTGCTTTTAAACAGAGGAGTGACACAGTCAGAGCTGCATTGTGAGATTAATCTGGCAGTGGCATGTAAGACCTTGGTGCTTGGGCTGGGGGTGACTGATTATAGCACTCTTGTGCAATATGCAGGTCAGCAATAATGGAGGGAGGGCTTGAACAGAAGGGGACAGACTTGAGAGGAGATGTATAGGTCCAATACAAAATATATATTGTGGTTTTTGAGATATGGGAGAGGAGCTTTTTTTCATGAAATGAATCAATTGAGAAGGAAATGTTGAAGACAATAGAGGGAGGCAAAATAGTTAAGGGACAGTACATGGAACTACATTTTCTTTATATGATATTCATTACTTCATTTAGCCCTAAGGAATTCATTTTACTCCTTGCGTGTATTATTTTTGGACTAGGCTTATGCTTTCAAAGTCAACTAACATATGTTAAGTGCCTCCTATGTATCAAACAACGCACTAAGAGCTGGGGATACAAAGAAAGGGATAAAACATGCCCTCAAGGAGATCACAGTTTATTTGAAAAGACACATGAAAAGCTGAAAAGGGCAGGGGAAGGAGGTTACCCAGACAAGGCATGATGAAGTCACGCATCGAGGTGGGAAATTACATGAGGAGGTATGAGTTTGTGAGTTGATTTCATCATGTGGAGTGATAAGTTTCAGGAAAAGAAGTCTGGTAGGAAATGATCTCCTTGACAGGGTATACCCTTCAATGAGGCAGATCGCAACTTACCCATATTCTCCCATTCCTTACAATTCTTGTTCGTGTCTATAATTCTTCCATAGGAAGTATACGTAATGGGCTGGGGGACTTCCTCTAGATCTTGTGACAATTTGTGTGTACTGATGGATCAAGTAAGCTGTCCATACTTTTAAAAAATCTTTTTAGGGGTGGCTAGGTGGTGCAGTGAATAGAGCACTGTCCCTGGAGTCAGGAGGACCTGAGTTCAAATTTGACCTCAGACACTTAACACAAAAAACTAGCTGTGTGACCTTGGGCAAGTTGCTTAACCCCATTGCCCTCCAAAAAAAATAAATGAAAATCTTTTTAAATCCAGCTACCATGGTTCACAATCTTGATTTCATCCTTGACTCTTCATTCAACCTACATATGTAATCATTTGCCAAATCTTGTAATTTCTATCTTCATCAATGCTTCAAGACTCTAAGTTGCATGAAAAAAAATGTCAACTAACATTAGTAGAGGGAGTTTCCTTATTGGGACTTCGCTATACCAATGAAATTACAGATCTAGTCCCTATCTTTTGTGTAGCCATTTTTTAAAAATAAGTTGTTTCTTCCCTTAGGATGCAAATTGCTCAAGAACAGAGAGTGCTATCCCTAGCACTTAGTACGAGAGCCTGGCAGATAACAATGTTGATTGTTATATATATTGATTGATTGATTGATTGATTGACAAGTGTCTCTGGTGAGTGTTAGAGCCCTTGAACTAAATCTGACAGCAGCTGGGAAATTTGGGACTGGAATGATGGTGGCTGAAGCAGCAAACTGAAAGCAGAAACAGCAGCAACCCTGACATTGCTGAGCTGGGAAACTGGTGCCATAGAGTCCTTTGTATTTCTAACAACTTGAACCAGTATCAGTCTTAAGGATCTCAGTGGGGACTAAATCTGTTTCTGGAGAAAAAAGCAACCTCAGCTTCTTGAATTAGAAGCCTTACAGCTCACTTAGGCTTCTCCCTGAAGAATTTTATAATCATTGTCTGCTGGGAAATAGAGAGATCCATAATGGATAAAGGTTCTGAGTTCTGAGAGGGGAAATACGCCATGCCAGTCATGGAGGTCAGAATTGGAGGCAGAAATAAGCAACCCCAAAGGCTTCCCATTTCCTTAGTCCAGTGTTCCTTGGATTTAAATGTCTTAGTGCTACCCAGACTGCTTCCATTTGTTCCCAAATTGTGCAATTAAATTGATCAACCTGTTATTTTATTGATCTTTAAATTCTTGGCTGAGATTTATGGAGCAAACTACATAGCATTGGTTAAAGCTTGGTTTTATTAGGGTTTAAAATATATCTATTTACACTACAAGTTTGGGATCATTAATACTAGCTCATGGTTTGATGTTTTAAAAATCAGGGCTGAATGTTCAGCCCGAGAAGGGAAGAAGAACTAGGGAAAAAAGGGAGAAATAAGTATCATTAAGTAGGCTCCTTGAAGCCAATGACTGTCATGCATTTCTCTTGTGTCTACCTCAGAACACAATGTCAGGAGCAAAGCAGGAGTTCAATAAATACTTGGTGAATTGCGTTTTAAATGACTACTTTCCAGATGTAATGAGTTTGTGTATTAGTTGCAGAACAGCAAATGAAAGAATAGCCAGGTTCTGAGTGAGAAGACCTAGACTCAAATCCCAGCTCTGCCACTTGCTAGTTATATGACTATATTACCAATGCAATACCTATGGCAGCTGCTATGACTATGCAGACATATTTCCAGGGTTGAATCGCAAAATATAACAAACTCTCTTCCTGAAAGATATTTATTCAGATACCAGAAAGCCAATTCCACCATGGTTACAAAGAAGTTTATACACATCACCAACACAGAGAGTGCCAACATCCCCAAGCCTTCTCTCCATTAGGCCTCCCTATAAACAAGCTCCCCCAGCCAAAATTCCATCCTCTCTCACTCAAGCTAGCTGCTCTGCTTCACTCTCTCCCAGCTCTACCTTGCTCTCTTTTCCCACTCCACCCGTTTAACAAGCTCCTCTCACCATGGGCTCCATGTAACTCAAGTTGTGGGTTGGGCTAAAGCTCAAAGCAGGTCACATGGGCCTATTAAGGAGCAGGGAAGATCTTCAAATTCCTTTAACATTACAGTGACCTTGTGCAAGTCTTATAAACATAGATTGAGAGTTGGTAAGGACCTTAGATGCCACCTAGTCCAACTCCCTCACTTCAGAAATGAGGAAACTGAAGCCCAGGAGGTTAAATGATATTTCCAATGATATTCCCAAGGTAACTCAGCAAATCTATATGGGAGTCCATAGGGTGTCCCCACAATCCTAAACTCAAAACTATTTTCATGAGACTACTATGACATTATTTTCCCATTAGAAAACTCATCCCTGGGGCAGCTAGGTGGCACAGTGAATAGAGCACTGGCCCTGGAGTCAGGAGGACCTGAGTTCAAATCCAGCCTCACACACCAAACACAAAAACTAGTCATGTGACCTTGGGCAAGTCACTTAACCACAATTGCCCTCCAAAAAGCAAAAAAAGAAAAAGAAAACTCCTCCCTTTTCCAACTACATATCTGTATGAAGTTAGATTTTCTTCATATATTTCAACCAAAACAATACATCACAACAGATTGAGTACAGAAGCAGAGAAGAGAATTCAGCTGTCATCTATTAAGATAAGTATCAAAAAGATTTGTAAAAATATGTAAAACAATGCCACCCTTCACACTATGTTTTTTGTTTTGGAAAATATAGTAATTTTAAATTCAAAATGTTATTTATGTTCATATGTAATGGGTTTATTGTTATCTTAAGATAAATATTTTTTTAAATTATGAGTATTAACTTCAAATGCAGTAAATGTTGATAGATATTATGAGGGGTACCACATAAACAGAAGCTCTTAGGGATCCATAATAATTTCTGAGAATATATATGGGGCCTAAAGCCAAAAAATTTGAGAACCACTGAACTATATGATCCCTAAGAATTCTAACATCTCTGAAACCATGATCCTTACTTCCTTCAAATGATGGCTTTGGAAGAAAGCAGCTTGTGCATAGCCAAAAAGGAAGAGCAGAGGCAGGAACTCACCTGAACTCTCCCAAATTACCCTCCAGACAATTAAAATAACACCTTAAATTGAATTTTGGAGTAGCAGGGTGAACAAAAGTTTGAGGTGAAACAGTTTTCCGGCCCAAAACAACTTAGGAGGTTGGCATGAAAGGTCTGTCTCAGAGGGTAATGGTTGGATCCAGAGCATGGCATCAACAAGACTCTTCAGAGGCAGCTTCAACAGTGGTGACAGCAACAGCTTTGGGAGCTCTCAGCCTACAGGTGGCAATAGGGACAAACAATTGATTGGGAAGAGATTACAGGGGACTCTTTGCTGGCACTGGGTTCAAGATAAAGAGGCACACAAAAATTCTGAAGAAACTAGCACCTTAAAAAACAGAATAGGCCAAATGATAAAAAAGGCACAAAAATTCACTGAAGAGAAGAACTCCTTAAAAGTTAGAATTGGCCAAATGAAAAAGAAGACGCAAAAGATCACTGAAGAAAATATTTTCTAAACATTTAAAATTGGGAGGTGCATCAGGGAGAGGGTGGCGATGGCTCTCTCTGAAATGGAGGAACAGTGCAGCTCTGAGTGGCAGAGGGGCTTCCTCATTTGTCAGAGCTGGAGTCCAGGCTTCTCTGGCTCATCATGGTGGATGAGGGAAAGTCATACATCTAGGAGCATGACCTTGTTGGGGGAAGCTTCCCCCAAAGACACAAGAAAGGTTGAGGCCCTGTCTGGTGGAAATAAGGTGAGACAAATTCCCAGCCCCAAAACCAAGGTGGTCCCATCCCAGAGCTTCACCCAAACGAGGATGACAGCAACATGGCCATAAGTGATGCCTAAGATGGGTTAGGTTCCCAGTACACACCTTACAACCCACAGCCTAATGGGAGAGGGGAGGATAATTGGCACAATGGAGACAGAATTCATGTTACTGTGCCTGGAAACAGGTCAGGCCAAAACAGAGGAGGTGCTGCTGGTTCCAGTTTGGGTACCTCCCCCCAAACTGGTTCAGAATCACAGTCCTTTATGGCAGGAAGTACAAGTCATGGTTGTTGAGCTCAATCCAGAGCGAATGCAGTGTCCCCTTCAATCCTATTGAGTTTCACTATGAGAACACTGGGACCCAGTTCTTTGTGGAAGATGCCAGAACAGCATCTGCCCTCAAGGCTGTGAATCATAAGATTTTGGACTGAGAGAACTGAAGGATCTCATCATCAACCCGTCTGTCCCACCCCCATCACTGCAGAATGAGCACAAGCCTGATCAGGTTGAGCAGCTCAAGTTTGTCATGAGCAAGCACTACAATGGCTCTCAGCAGGCCCTGGACGTGAAGAGCCTTGGTACAGACCCACACTTGGTGACCCAAAACATGGATGTCGTCCTAAATCAGAAAAACTGCATTTGTGCCTCCCTGCAGATCATCGAGCAGAACATCCCCGAACTACTGTCCTTGAATCTGAGCAGCAACCGCCTGTACCGGCTGGATGATTTGTCAGAGATAATGCCGAAGGCCCCAAATCTCAAGATCCTGAACCTTTTTGGAAATGAACTGAAGTCAGAACGAGAGCTGGACAAGTTGAAGGGACTGAAGCTGGACGAGCTGTGGCTCATCGGAACCCCGCTGTGTGACGGTTTTCGGGGCCAGTCATCCTACATTAGCGCCGTTCCGGAACTCTTCCCCAAGTCGCTTTGATGTGGAACCTCCTACAACGCTTCCGCCCTTCACGGGCAGCTATTTTGGATCAGAAAACCTGAAGGTTGTGGTTCTGTACTTCCTGCAGCAGTATTATTCTGTGTATGACACTGGAGACAGGCAGGGGCTGCCGGACGCTTTACCATGACCAGGCCTGCTGCTCCCTCAGCATCCCTTTTACCATCCAGAACCCGGCTGGCGGCAACATGAGTGAATACTTCAAAGACAGCAGGAACGTGAAGAAGCTCAAAGATCACACCCTGCGCTTCCGACTGTTAAAACACACACACACTTCAACGTGGTGGCCTTCCTCAATGAGCTCCCCAAGACCCAACATGACGTGAATTCTTTTGTGGTCAATATCTGTGCCCAGACGGAAACACTGCTGAGCTTTGCTGTGCATGAGGTCTTTAAGGAAGTAGATGGAAAATCTAGCGACTACCCGCGCATCCTCCCGAATGTTCATCTCTGTCCCCTCGAACAATGCTGCCAGGCTTTGTATTGTGAAAGACAAACTTTTCATAAGAAACGTCACGAGGGTTAGATCCGCTGAGCCTTCTTCAGGCCGTCTCCCGCCCCCTCCTCCAGCCCAGTGCCCGCCCTCTCCCCAGAACCGCAAGAGATGTTACAGACCTTCTCCGCTCAGTCTGGCATGAACCTGGAATGGTCGCAGAAATGCCTCCAGGACAAAGATCGGAACTTTGCCCGAGCAGCGCAGGTCTTTACCCAGCTCAAGGCTGGCAGTAAGATCCCCAGGTGATGTTCCTCAAGTAACTCCAGAAGCATCGTTCCCTATCCCTGTCCCCTGCTTCCATCTCCTCTGGCCTGGGGCCAACGTTAGGACTGTGAACAAGTGCTAAGAGTGCCCTGGTCTCTCATGTAGGGGAGCCCCTACTACCATTGCCGTCAGCACCAGCGCCCCTTTGGAAGCCAAAACTTTGTCTATAGGACTGACACTAAATTGTTGCCGGGTTCAGATATCAGAGCATTCGGCCACCTGGAGTCCTTGTTCTTTGTTCTCTTTTTGATGATAAAGAGTGGTTTTAATTTGTGTTGTCTGTAGCCAGAAGTGTTACTTATTCCTCTAACTGGAGCCCTCGTTGATGCCTGTTCCTGTGGGAGAGCCAGCTCACTGTCTGTCTCCCTGTGAAGGCTGTCCCAGCCCAAGAGTGTTCCTGTGCTCTCGCTGTTCTGTTTTCAAGACTCTTCTGTTCATTCACTTATTTTGCTTGCCTCCCTATTCCCGAGGTCAGCTCCTAGATCCTTCCTTTTTAATTTTCAAGGTTTGTTTGTCAACAAATATCGATAAGAGCTTAAAAAAAAATTAGAATTGGGCAAATGAAAGTTAATGACTCTGAGACTTCAAGAAACAATAACACAAAGTAAAAAGAATTTTTAAAAAGAAGAAAATGTGAAATATCTTATTGGAAAAACAACTGACCTGGAAAATAGATCAAGGAAAAATAACTTAAGAATTACTGGACTACATGAAAGTCATCATCTAAAAAAGAGCCTAGACATCATTTTTCAAGAAATTATCAAGAAAACTGCCCTGGTATCCTAGAATCAGAGGGTAAAATAGAAATGGAATGAGTCTACCAATCACCTTCTAAAAGAGATCCCAAATGAAGACATCAGGAATATTATAGCCAAATTCTAGAGCTCCTAGGTCAAAGACAAGAATATTGCAAGCAGCCAGAAAGAAACAATACATAGATAAAACAATAGATATTGTTGAGCCCAGTCAGGATCACCTGAGATTCAGCGGCTTCAATGTTAAAGGATCAGAAGACTGGACATACGGTATTCTGGAAGGCAAGGGAGTTAGGATTATAACCAAGAGTCAACTACCCTGCAAAATGGAGTAATCCTACAATGAAAAAAAAATATTTAATGAGATAGAGGATTTTTCAAGTGTTCCCAATAAAAATTACAGAGCTGAATAGAAAATTTAACATTCAAGGACAAAATTCAAGAGAACAAAAAGGTAAACATGAAAGATAAATCATAAGTGATTCAATAAGGTTAAACTGTTTATATTCCTAAGCAGGAAGATGATACTTAGGACTTTTAAGAATTTTATCATTATTAAGGCAGTAAGAAGGAGTATATGTAGACAAAGTTAATGAATGTGAGTTGACTATGTTGGGATTTTTTTTTGTCTTTTTAAATTCTTTGTTTAATATTTTTTCCCAATTACTGGTAAAGCACCCAAATTACATTTTTTTTCTTTTTGGAGGGGGAAGGTAGGGCAATTGGGGTTAAGTGACTTGCCCAAGGTCACATGGCTAGTTTTTTGTGTGTGTGTTGAGAGTGTGAGGTCAGATTTGAATTCAGATCCTCCTGACTCCAGGGTCAGTGGAGTCACTGAGTTCACTGGGACACCTAGGCACCTAGCATCCAAATTCTTAAATGAAAAGTTAGATGAGTTACAGATGGAAATAAGCAATAGAAGTATATTAGTGGAGTGAAATTTATATCTCTGATTGCTTACATCAGTAAAACAGAGAAAGAGCAGATCAATGAACTGGGAATGTAACAAAAAAAATTTAGAAAAAGAATAAATGAAAAATCCCCAATTAAATACCAAATTGGAAATCTTGAAAATTAGAGGAGAGATTAATAAAATTGAAAGCAAGAAAACCATTGAACTAATCAATAAACCCAGGAGCTGGTGTTATAAAAAATAATAAAATGGATAAACCATTGATTAATTTTATTTAAAATAGGAAAGAAAACCAAATTACCAGTATTAAAAATGAAAATGGCAAGTTCATCATGAATGAAGATAAAATTAAAGCAATTATTAGGAGATATTTTGCCCAATTATATGCCAATACATCTAACAATCTAAATGAAATGGATGAATATTTACAAAAATATAAATTGCCCAGATAAATAGAAGAAGAAATAGAGTACTTAGATAATTCTGTCTTGGAAAAAGAAATTGAACAAGCCACAAAGAACCTCCCTGAGGAAAAATCCACAGGACCAGATGGGATCACAAGTGAATACTACCAAACATTTAAAGAACAATTAATTTCAATGCTTTATAAACTATTTGGGAAAATGGGCAAAGAAGGAGTGCTACCAAATTCCTTTTACAACATAAATATGGTGCTGATACCTAAACCAGGAAAAGCAAAAACAGAGAAAGAAAACTATATAAAAATTTATATAATGAATGTTACTGAAAATATTTTAAGTAAAATACAAAGAAATTTCAACAATATATGACAAAGATCATACATTTTGACCATATACAATTTGTGCCAGATATGCAGGGCTGGTTTAATATTAAGAAAACTATTTATATAATTGATCATATCAATAAAAAGCCAACAAAATCATATAATCATATCACAAGATGTAGAAAAAGTTTTTGATAAAATATAATTCTCATTTCTATTAAAAAGCATAGGAACATGGAGCATTCCTTAAAATGATTAGTGTCTATCTAAAACCATTAGCAAGCATTTTCTAACAGGCATAAGCTCTTCACAATAAGATCAGGAGGGATGCAAGGATGCCCATTATCACTTCTATTATTCAGTATTGTAGTAGAACTGCTAGATATAGCAATAAGAGAAAAAAAATTGAAGAAATTAGCAATGAGAAAACAAAACTACCCCTCTTCACAGACAATATGATATACTTAGAGATATATGATGGGGAATCCTAGAGTATCAACCAAAAAACTAATTGAAATAATCGACAACTTGGAAAGTTGTAGGATATAAAATAAACCCACATAAATCATCAGCATTTCTATATACTACCAACAAAGTTCAATATGAAGTGATAGAAAGAGAAGTTACATTTAGAATAACTGGAGACAATATAAAATACTTGGGAGTCTACCCAGGAACCTTATGAATACATTTACAAAACATTTTTCACAAAATAAAGTCATTGGACTTTATTTAAAATCATTGGAGAAATATTTATTACTCATGAGTAGGCTGAGCCAATATTATAAAAATGACAATTCTACCTAAATTAAGTTACTTAGTGCCATACCAATCAAATTACGAAAAACAAAACCAAACCCCTCAGCATAGAGCAATAAAAATAATAACAAAATTCATCTGGAAAAGCAAAAGATCAAGAATATCAAGGGAACTATCCAAGTTCATAGCCTGGAATTTATTCTTGACTCTTTCCTCACCCTCATCACCCATATCCTATCAGCTGTCAAGTATTATCAATTCTACCCCTGCAACAGCTCTCTCACCTGTCTGTTTTTCAAATGACCACCATCCCAGTGCAGGTCTTCTGACTTTAGTATTTTGTTCGTGTTGTTGTTCAGTCATTTCAGTTGTGTCTGACTCATCATGGTCACATCTGATGTTTTTTTGGTGAAGACACTAGAGTACTTTGTCATTTCCTTCTCCAGCTCATTTTACAGATGAGGAAAACAGAAGCATACAGGGCTAAGTGACTTGTCCAGGGTCACACAGCTAGGAAGTGTCTGAGGTCAGGTTTGAACTCGTCTTCCTGACTCGAGGTCCAGTGCTCTCTCCATTCTATCACTTACTTGCCCTATTTTGCTTGTGTAGCTTCCTAATTGGGCTCCCCGTTTCCAGTCTCTGTTAATAAGATTCATCTACTCAGTGGTCAAAATGTAGTTCCAAAGTCAGGGTCTGACCATATTACCCTTTCACTCTAACTCTCAATAGAGCCCTATTGCTTCTTGGATAAAATATTCAAAATGGACCCTAGGACCCTTCATGTAAAAGGCACATTTTTAGGTGCTAGAGAGGCACTGCAATAAACAGGAAACTGTTTCTGCCCTCAAGGATCTTATAGTCTACTGAACAAGGTGCATAATGAATAAATGAGAATGAAAATTGCATTTTCATAGTGCTTTTGAATGTGCAATGTGTTTTATCTCATTTTGAGCTTCACAACAATCCTATGAAGCTGGCACATGTTCTTATATCCATTTTATAGATTGCAAAACTGAGGCTCCAAGATATTGCATAAGTTGCCCATGCTCACTCAGCCTAGCGTCAGAGGTAAGACCTGTTCCCTAGTTTGTTCGATCTCAGGTTTAACACTTCCCATTATACCACAGTGATGCACTAGCATTGGTGATATAACTAATAGGACTTTGGCTGTCTGCTTGGAATGTGGCACTGAGATCAAAGAGGCTAAGATAGTTGCAGAGACAAAACCGTAAGGTGTGACATATCCTAACCAAATTTTTATTCCTAATCCCAAAGGTTTTGTTCAGAGGGAAGATTTTGCAGAAGAATAAACCAGTCACTCATTGAGCACACAATCTTTAAATACATCATTTCCAAAAAAGTCTTCAAAGATGATCATTCAAATGCTTTTTTTTCTGCATATTATAAAGCAATTTGTCGCTTCTTTTGTGTTTTGATAGATGTTTCCTGGTGTTTAGCTCCAGAAATGCTTCCTTTTATGAATTTGAAACGTTGTCATTTCCTAGAGATTCAAGGGATGATTTTAAAAATAATGCACAGCTCTATCAGTGTGACCCTCTGTTTGAGGAAGGTATGTTAGCACAGGGGAATGAGAATCTGCTCATTTATCAGAGCCAAGGCTCTGCCAAAGTTAGTTAAAAAGCGTCTGTTAACTGTTGTTAAAACCCCGGGTCAGGTTAGAGGGAAAATTAAGGTGGGGAAACGGAAGAAACTGTTAATAGTGGTGGTCAAGAGTGACTATAGAAAGAGAAGCATTATTGTAAAGGCTGCATTATTAGAATAGCATGGATCGAAAGTTGACTTGGGAATCAGAAAAGTCTGGGTTCCACTCCTGCCAGTGATGCTTGCTGCCCTTGTGACTCTAGGCAAATTATTAACCTCTCAGTGCCCACAAACAGCTCTCTAACATTCTACATCACAAATGGGCAATCATTCTGTATGATTGAGGGAGTTTTCAGTAATAGAAATGTCCACTCAGCACTGAATCTGGCACAGTCCACAATGACTAGGTTCAGAACAGGGAATGGTACAACTGTTCAATCTCTATTGCCCCAGCAACAGTTTTTATTAATGTTTTTCATAAATGAATTTTTCTGTTTTAAACAGTATTTTATTTTTTCCAATTTCATGTAAAGTTTACCATTCATTTTCATATAAAATTTTGAGTTCCAAATTTTCTCTTTCCTTCCTCTTCCCTTGCCCCCTCCCTAAGACAGTAAGCAATTTGATATGTTATGTATGTGCAATTATGTAAAATATATTTCCATATTAGGCACAGTTGTGAAAGAAGAAACAAAATGAAAGGGGAAAAAACCATGAAAAAAAGTGAAAATAGTATCGTTTGGTCTGCATTCAGACTCCATCCATTCTTTCTCTGGATGTGAATAGCATTTTCCATCATGAGTCTTTTGGACCTGTCTTGGATCATTGTATTGCTGAGAAGAGCTAGGTCAGCCATAGTTGATCAGCACAATGTCCTAGTAACAGTTTTTCAATGCCAGTAATTCCTGAAGAAAATTTGAAATCTTATTGCTATGATCCTTACTGCTTAAAAGGCTTCTTTTTAAAACAAGCTGAATAGAGGTTGATTAAGCCCTCGTAGGTTCTATGCTAGTTGAATGGCAACAGGCCCAAGAACTAAAGTCTTCTTGGGCACCATTAGCTCAAATAAGCAGTTTTATAGTATGTTTATCCTCTTTTTATTCAATTTCCTACAAAAACAAAACTCAACCAGTCATATATTTTGCTCAATCTCTAATTTTTGCACATAGTGTTAAAAGTTAAACTACTTCATCAATCCTAATACATTTTAAATCTGGTAGCAGTTACGCGTAGAAAGACTACTTCTGTCTACAGTCACAAACTTTATTTCCACTTCTCCAGGCTTATTTGTATTCCAAACACATCTAACTTGAATTTACAGGCTTTGTATGGATCACATGCAGAAACACAATGCATTCATGTACAACATTAGCAGGAGACCAAACTAAGTGGTCACCTTAAAATTTTAACTTTATAGCATAAGCCTGCAACACTGCAATGCTTTACTAGGCACCATTAATAGGCAGAGAGACATTGAAGAGAAAGGTCTCAGACATCAGAAGGAACCTTTGCTTGCTTCATGGTTGTATCTAGAGCTGTACTTTACAGATTTCTTCTACTGTTTTCTTGGTCTCCCTTTTTTATCTAGTCCCTTTTTTCCAGCTATCATTTTTGTAGAACCAAAAAGAAGAAAAATGTGTTCATGTTATCTCTACCATTGCAAATCCCAAACATGGCTAAGCCTGGACATTCAAGACAGATGTAGTCGGGATAGGAATAGTTTTGAATATGATGCTTGAAGTTGTTGTCAGGAATTTCAGTAAGAGGATAGAGTTCTACTAAGAAATCTTGGTGTGAAGGGAACAGAACATTACAAATCCTTGCAACAGAGAATTGTTGAAAGAGTAGGCATTTTTATTTGTAGCAACTTTTTTGTGGTGGCAAAGAATTGGAAACCAAGCAAATGCTCGTCAATTGGGGAACGGCTGAACAAGGTATATGATTGCGATAGAATACTGTTGTGTTGTAAGAAATGATGAAGGGGATGGTTTCAGAAAAATCCAGGAAGACTTACTTGATCCAACACAAAGCAGAACTAGGAAAAAATTGTATATGGTAGCAACAATATTGTAACAATAGTCAACCATGAGAAAATTACTCTGATCAATGTGATAACAATTCTAAAAGACTCATGATAAAAAAAA
>CM053597.1:89078658-89119707 GCA_028646575.1 Pseudocheirus occidentalis | reverse complement strand
AAATGTAATGAAAATGAATGATGTAAACAAGAAAACAAATAAAAATATTAAAAAAAAGAATAATGCTATATCTATTCTCTTTTTTTCTTTCTTTTTTTGCTTTTTGGAGGGGAAAGGCAGGGCAACTGGGGTTAAGTGATTTGCCCAAGGTCACACAGCTAGTAAGTGTTAAGTTTCTGAGGTTGCATTTGAACTCAGGTCCTCCTGACTCCAGGGCTGGTGCTCCATTCACTGTGCCACCTAGCCACCCCTATATCTGTTCTTAAACCACAAATCTGACTATGTCATGCCCCTTCTTAAGAAACTTTAATAACTCCTAATATCTTTAGGATAAAATATAAACAAACCCCTGTCATTTAAGCCCTTTACAAGTGGGTTCCAATTTATTTTTCTCAATTTTATTTTCTTTCACAAATACTAATGCCCTGACAAACTGGCCTATTTGGTGTTCCGTGTTCCTAGAATTCCATTTCCTTCCTCCTTGCTTTTGTCCAGGCTGTGCCCCATGCCTGCAAAGCTTTCCGTCTTCATTTCTTCCTTTTGCAAACTTTAGATCCTTTCGAGGCTCAGCTCTGATAAAATAGCAAAAAGAAGACTCCTAAAATAGACTCTAGTTTAAATCTTCTCTAACATTCTCTGCTGTTTCATTTTTGTTTTTTCCCCGCTTTGGCAGGGTGTGGAAGAATGTTTCTTTGTAATTCTCTATTAAGTGCATTATAGCTGCAGATTTGTTTTTTTCTCTTAGCATTTGCTATTGTTTTTTCAGTCTTGAAATGAGAACGCAAAGGGCCTTAGTTAAATGAATTTGATGTCAGCTTTCTGAAAAGTGTGTTGTAGTCCCTGATGAGCTAGGTTAGAATGTTCTCTTCCTATACTGGGTCTGGGCCACTCATGACAGGGTTAGCTTTAGATGTAATTGTGAAATAGATGAAGCTTGTTTTCAGAGACTTTCTCTTTCTATTCTGACATTTCTTGACTTCGATGAAATACTTCTTAACTGTACAGGGTCCTCATTGTGGTCCCCCAACCTGCGCAAGTGCCACCTTCTATGTGAAGCCTTTCCTGATTGCCCAGGCCACTAGCGCCCTTCTTTCAAAATTAGCTTGTATTTATTTTGTATATATCCATATAGGTTTATAATAATGATAATAATAATAATGATAGCCAGCATTTATGTGCTAGAGACAGCTAGGTGGTGTAGCTGATAGCGCAAAACTTGGAAGCAGGAAGATCTGACTTCAAATCCTGCCTCAGACATTTATTAGCTGTGTGAGCCTATGTCTGCCTCAGTTTCCTCATCTATAAAATGAACATAATCCTAACACCTACCTCTCAGGGAGGTTATGAGGTTAAAATGAGTCAATATTTATGAAGTGCTTTGTAAACCTTAAATAGTAGCTGCTGTTATATAGCACTTTAAGGTCTGCAAAGCATTTTACATATGCTGAGTCATCTGATCCTCACAATAGCATTGTCAAGGCAGTAGAGTTGTTATAGTCATTTTACACACGGGGAAACTGAGGCAGGTAGAGGTTAAGGGCAAGCCCCACAGTCGGTAAGTATCCAAGGCAAAATATGAATCCATGTCTTTCCCTATTTCAAGTCCTGCAAGCTACCTCTTGCGCCTCCTAGCTAGCTGCCTGTTATCTTTGTACTTGTCTTCTGGACAGAATGCTAACTCCTTGAGGGCCCAGGAATTATTTCATTTTTGTCTTGGTATCTCAGAGAGAAAGCACTGTGTCATCATAAAATTACAAGCTATTGGAATGGGTTCCATACTTCTCTATTAACAGTGCCCTCTGCTCAGAGCCATATAACTACCTATCTCTTTTTAATTTTTTGCTTTTTTTTTTCCTTTGGAGGGCAATTGGGGTTAAGTGACTTGCCCAAAGTTACATGACTAGTAAATGTGTCAAATGTCTGAGACCGGATTTGAACTCAGGTCTTCCTGACTCCAGGCCTGGTGCTCTACTCACTGTGCCACCTAGCGCCCCCCCTTCCCCCATATAACTACCTATCACCATCCAGTTCAGGAAAATTAAGAGCCTAGATAGAGTAGGTGAAATAAGAGATAAAACTGAGAAGCTGATAAAATCTAAAGATTCTCTTAATGCAAACTACACAAACATGACAGAAACAACATTACTTTTTCAAATTATTTTAAAAAGAAGATAAGCATATTGAGAAAGGAATTTCAAGAAATCTTTTTGAGTTTAATAACATACATTCTAATTTAAGATGCTGAACTTTGAAGGAGTTTTATTATTATTATTAGGGGTAGCTAAGTAGTATAGTGGACAAAGTGGCCAGCCAGGAGTTAGGAAGACTCATCTCTGTGAGTTCAAATCTGCCCTCAGACATTTACTAGCTGTATGACTCTGGGCAAGTCACTTAACTCTGTTTGCTTGAGTTTCCTCATTTGTCAAATGAGCTGGAGAAGGAAACGACAAACCAACTGCTCCAGTATCTTTGCCAAGAAAACCCCAAACAGGGTGGTGAAGAGGAGGACACACCTGAAGAACAGCAACAATTCTTATTCTATTATCTTGTTCTGCTGTTTGTTTGTTTTTGCTGTAGTTCCCATAGAAATATTACTAGCGCTACTCATAGGGGGTCATAGATTTAGAGCTGAGTGGGACCTTAGAGGCTCCTGAGTCCAAAACTTCATTTTACAGGGGAAGAAACAGAGGCAGAGGAAGTTTAAATTGCTTATCCAGGACCACACAGCTGGTAAAGTGTTCAATGGGATTTGAACCAAATTATCTTTACCCCAAGTCCAATGCCTTGTGCGCTCTATCACGTATCATGACTACTTTACATTTAATGTTTTGGTGGATGAAATAGCTGCCTTTTGCACTTTAGTGAAAGGGCTTGGTTCTAAGTTTATCTTCCCTAACATTACTGAAGACACCTTTGAGATACATTGCCCAGAGATTTTAAGTACTTGGCACAGCAATATCTACTAAACACATTGCCCAGACTGGCCCCAGAAGAGCATCTGCTCCACGAAAGTCAAGGAACCAAAGACACTTGGGCCCAAGAGAAAGTATTTTATCACCATTCTGTTGGACGTATCATCAAAAAAAAGAGTTTTTATACCAGGAGACCCACCCTCCCTCTCTAATTCTCCTGTCTGTAGTCCCTACCCAGTACAGTTTATTTATTGAATTCTCAAGGGTATTTTGAAGTCTGGGAATGCTGCCTAAGGATATGCAAGCAACCCATGAATACAGAACTATGTGTCAATTATAGCCCTAGAATAGGGTGGGGAACCTTTGGTTTCCAGGCCACCTGGGCCTTCTAGATCCTTGGGTGCAGCCTTTTGACCGAGTCCCAAGTGTTACACATCAAATCCTTTTATTAAGGTGATTTGTTCTACGAAGTTTGTATTCAAAGGGCTGCACTTTAGAACCTGGAGGCCGCTGGTTCCCCACCCCTGACTAGATTGTTGCCTGTGGTACTGAGAGGTTAAGTTCCTTCAGGGCCACACACCCAGCATCTTTTACAGAGGGAAGATCACAGGACTTCCTGACTCCCAAAATGACCCTATAATCATGACACCATGCATGACAGTGCCTTGACTTATGAGAAATCACAGCCATTGAAAACTGTCTTGAAATTAGTCTGGAGGTTGGGATTCCAAAGTAATCAGTCCCTGATTGAGACAGAGTGACAGAGGCTCCCTGAATTCTGACTATAGGGCTGATTCCTCTAGAGCAGGAGTGGGGAACCTGAGGCCTTGAGGCCACATGTGGCATTCTAGGTCCTGGGGTGTGGCCTTTTGCTTGATTCCAAGTTTTACAGAACAAATCCTTTTATTATGGGGATTTGTTCTGTGAAGTTTGGATTCAGTCAAAGGACCACACTTGAGGACCTAGAGGTCCACATATGGCCTTGGGGCCTCAAGTTCCCCACCCTTGCCCTAGAGCCTTTCTCCAGAATACAATCCCCGCCCCCCAACATTATTCGCAGCTCAGATAGATACCTAGCAAACAGCAATTTGATACAGATCCCAAAGAGGCCACTGAACTGCTAGGCTGGCTTCACTTATACACTTCATTTATCTACAATAATAAGAATATCAATATTGTGGATTTATCTCTAGCTTTTCATCTGAGGAGGTCAAAGCATTTTAATTTAATTGTATGTTCCCTTGACTTTAAGACCCACTGGGTGTATTTACAAATGTAATAATAAGAACTCAGCTCCATCCTAGTTCACAACTGAGCAGACAACATCAAATCAAAATCTGCACATGTGCTAGTTCCTGCGCTGACTACACAAGCGCCTCAAATGACTTAGCTTTGGGTTCAAGGACCTGCATTCATTCTAAATTCAACACACATTTCTTGATCATACACTGCATGCTGTTTGGCATAACAGAGAGGTCCAGCCTTGGAGTTGGGAGGCCATCCCTTGACATCTAGTTATATGATTGTAGACAGGTCAGTTAACCTCTCAGAATCCCAGGAAAGTCTTTTATACAGAGAATTGCTGAGGAGTTGTGGATTTATGCTATTTTCCTAACACAGTGAAATCACAGAATCCTTCTTCTAGATCTCTGGAAAACAAAAATAGAAACAAACCAAAAGTCAATTATAGCTCTAGACGTGATGGCTTCTCTGGTGAGCCACTGTCTCCCTCCAAGTCCTGTCTTCGCTTGCTGCTCCCTGCTCATTAAAATAGTTAAGTTTTAGTTGCCCCTTCCCAATTTCCAACCTTCTGCTATTTCACAGGGACTGCCCAAATGCCCAGTTTGGCTTCCTAGTTCACTAGTTTCTAGGAGAAAGGGAAGACAAGTCTCAAGGCCTCTCTAATCTTTGATGACTAAACCTCCAGAATCCTCTTCCCCCTGATTTTGGCCTCCTACATTTGAATGAGGACAGAGGTAGAGAGTTTAATGCCCTTCCTGATTGATAGGATGAGAAAAGGAGCAGTGCAGGCAGGCTGGGGAAGCAAAGTCTGAGGAGCCTGGGGCATTTTCAGTTGAAGTTTTAATTTAGAGTTATTGATTCAAGGTAGAATACTCACCAAATCATCTACATGGCCTGCTGTTTTGTTCCTTGCCATCCTTCAATTAAAAGAAAAATTGCAGTCTTTGGAGAATGCTGATTCATAATACTGGGATGCCTGAAACAATTTGATTTCCCCTCTTCTCAGAAGTTCTTTAATCTTCACAGTTATGTGCTTCTTTTACATTTCTTGGCATGATATTTTTTTCTAACTTCTCCCTCTTCGTCTTTTCTCTCACTTTTTTGTCCTTTATACTTCTTTCCGACTTTTTTTTTTAATGCTTCCATATTTGACATAGTGAATGAATCTGTTGCATGAGACCTAGGAGAGCTCATAAACTAAAATTATTAAGTCTCAAGTAATGTAAAAAAAAACTATGTAAAAAATCTAACCAGATTAATTATTATTATTTTTAATATCATACTTCATTCTGACAGAGCAAAGGGCTGTTTTAAAGTTCTAGACAGTTAAGTTGTACTTCCTCTGTCATCCAACTATCTATGTGTTTTTGGCTTTATCTGGTGATGCTGGAACATTGGCATAAGACACACGTATAAATTAAACAACATAAAAAGCAGAAATAAAATATAATTTTAATATCCCAAAGAGAAATTTGCATTTTAATTAAATTTTTATACATTCTTGGGTTTTAGACACAATTATCTTGAGTTAAAAATGTCTTAAATTTTCAATAATCAAACCTTGAGAAAGCAGCATTCTGATTGTTTAGGGAGATACCAAAACTTTTGTCTCCTATGGGTTTTTTCCCGTTTGAGAATTCCTCGGGCAATTGGATAATGATTTTTAAAACTCCACAAAGACTTAAAAAATCAAGTGGAGAGAAAATGTGGAACTCAAAGTTTTAAAAACAAATGGTAAAAAATTGTTAGATGCAACTAGGGAAATAAGATATGCAGGTTGCCCTACTGGAAAGTAAGGGGTAAGGAGGTAAGGGAAGGGATACGGAGGGATATGTGAGAGGGCAGACCGGAGGAAGGAGTAATCAGTATGTTTGCCATCTTGGAATGGAGGGAGGGGAGAGATGGGGATAAAATGGGGAGAGATGGAACTCAAAATCTTGTGGAAATCAATGTTGAAAACTAAAAATAAATAAATTTTGGAAAAAAAATCAAGTGAAAAGCATTAAGATCGAGTATGATAAAAAACAATTAAGACTGGAATAAAAATAAATGAAGAACAATGATCAGGAGCTCTATGAAGCTGTCATTGGTTTAATTTTCCCACGCTACCAGCGCAAGCCAGAGGGAAATGAGCTTGACAGCGGATATTCACGGTTCATTGACGGAACTACAAGTACCAAGATGCTTTGCGGAAAAGAGCTCGCCCCGCCACAAGAAGATTGATACCTCCGATCCCGCCTTCTCACTTTCACTATTGGAGTTTTGGGCGTACGGCAACGCCCCTGCTCTGGTGTGATTGGTGAAAATTTCTAACGGGTTCCCGCTCAGTGGTTGAGAGTGCTTTTTCCTCTTCTTCCCTCCTCCTCACCTCTTGCCCTCCGCCCCGTACCAAGATGGCGGCAGAAGCAGCTGGTGGGAAGTACAGAAGCACAGTCAGCAAAAGCAAAGACCCCTCGGGGCTGCTCATCTCCGTGATCAGGTGAGGGAGGGCAGAGGCAGAAGTCCGCACTCAGGGGCCGGGGACCGGGATGTCTGGACCCCGGCTAAGGGACAGGGGAAGGGCTGTCAGTGGTTCTCATCCTCTGGACCCTTCCCTCGCCTCCCTCTCCGCCTCTGATGGGAAGCCTGTCTCAGGGAAGGCGCCCCCCGCCTCCCCCAACCCCTATGGTTGTCAGGGGTCACCCTGGAGGTCTCTCGGCCTCCCAGGTGACCTCAGCCCCCAGCAGTCTAGCTGGGAACACGGGACAGAAAATCAAGGGGTTTCCACCCATCCATCCATTCATTCATCCATCCATCCAAACATGTATCTGGGGCCCTGAACGCCGAGCTCCAGGAGTGGAGCTCAGGGAGGGTGGTCTGCAACCCCTGCCTGAATTTTGGGGATCCCTGAGCCTCCTGTAGCAGCTGCCCTGGCTCACCCCCTCGGGCACCCAGGGCCACAGGTTTGAAAGACAAGAACCCTTGGGGAGAGGAAGACGTGAGCATACTCATCTTCAGGAGTTGTAGTTCCCTTCACTTCCTTTCTGGTCTCCGCCCCAGCCTGTCCCCTTAACAAACTCTATACATTTTGCTGCCTTGGGCCTGTGATTTCTTAGTGTTAGGCCTTGTAAGTAAAACAGCTATCAAGTTTAAATGAATTGGTTGGAGAAGGGGGTGGGGGTGAGGAGGAGAGAGAAGGAATCCTTACATCCAGGATCAAATGAGATAAAGTACCTAAAGTAATAGGCGTTGTTTCAGTGGGAGCTGTTAGGCTCATCTAGTCCATCATTTAGTTTAGAGAAGGTAAATGGTCCCATTTCATTTTGGCGGCTAGTCAGTTTCATTCCAAGCATCTCCTGCCCTAGAGTGATTTTGTTTTGTGTTCCTGCACTGCTTGGGGATTTTTGAAGTAACAGGAATTAAAAATAAAAACATGCTGAATAAAAAGTTTTTTGGAGCAGGTGGGAATTAGCCTCACATTAAAAAAAAATCACTTGATAATTATTCCCAACATTAATTTTTTAGTTTGCACTAAGGTATCCCAAATTTAAAGGAAAAAACCCTGTAAAAATAAGACCCTGGGGTCATTCATATGAAATTAGAAGTGATTGCCCTAGTAGATGACACTGATTGATTAAAAGCCATACATTTAAAATTTACTCTTTTAAAAAATGTTTACTGAGTACCCATTATGTGCTTAGCACTTAGTGCATCCATAGATAGATAAGACCAAGTCCCTGGCCTTGAGAGATCATAAAATTAAATCCATTTAACCAATTCACTGAAATTTTCCAAACGTGTTTATGAAAGTAAGACTGAGGAAAACTAGGAGGATCAAGATGTGTAACATAAAAGCATTTGCATCCTTCCATTACTATAGTTTACATAAATGTGGAGAAGCAATTGCCTTTAATGTAGCCGTTGGTTTCTGATCTTTTTGCTATGATCTTAGGGTGCAAGGAAGTATGTGTGTGTATGGGAGTGAAGACTGGAAATCCACTCCTTATGTGTGGTTTTTTTTAAGACGATGAGAATAAAACATGCATGCACTTGGAAGAATTGCTGTGTTTGTGTTTGTCATAGTTAGGTGGGTATAGTGCACAGTGACTGATTAAGGCTGAAGGTCAATTGACCCATGCCACCTTTGAGGCCTTGGTTCTTTTTATTTAGTGGAATGTTTTCATCATCCTCCAAGTGCCTTAGCACTTTGTGCTAAGAGTATGATCCTTTAAAAAAGAAAACCCCAAGTATCTGAGAATTTCTGATGGTTTTACATTATTATAACATATAATATGTAATAATGTAAGTGTATAAGTCAGTACTTTCCTTGTCAAAATATATTCTAGAGAAGATGGTTTAAGACTAGTATAGGGTTTCTCTCTCCTGAAGAGGAGAAAATTAACTGTCTTGGGTATGATAGAAGAGTTTCTCATTTCCTTTTCTTCCATATTTTGTTGATCTCTTTTCTATATTAAGGCACTGGGTAAGAAATAAAAGTTAGGAAAACAGCTATTTGAATCTCTAGGACCTTGAACTTGATGGTGTGAAGAAGTCACAGTTCCACTGCATAATCTGAGGTTCATTGCTTTTTTTGGGTCTCGAAATTGGAAAAGACTTCATGGGTCCCTTATTCATTCATTCATTACACAAGAAACATTTATTGAGTGCTTACTATATACAAGGCAATGTATTCAGCATTGATGTTTCATTCAATTTCATCCACCAGGACTGATATTTCAGTTCCAATGACCTGTGTTCCCCCCCCCCCCTCCCGCCCATGCTTAGCTGTCCTTTTCTATCTAACAAAAATCTTCTTTTTAGTCAGTTCATATCCCATGATTGCCCTAAGTATGGGGCTAGAACTTTTGATAATTGAGAAGGTCTTTGAATAAGAAGTAGAGAAACAGCCCTCCGTTTGCTACCTCAGATACTGCTGGCTACCTTTTTGCTGGTTAGAACATAACATCACTATCCTGAAACTGATTCCCATTCAGCTTCTTAGGACCCTACCCTTGCCTGTTGGGCAGAGGCAACTCCAGGAAGCTGTTCACGTAGGATGGAGAAGGGTAGGATATCATAGCCTACAGATTTACACTGAATGTGAGGCACCTGGTAATCATTCCCTGCCTATCTGCTCAGAAATTCCTGACTAGTATCCCACTTTGGACCTGGGAATTTGTTCACTTTGATTTCTTTGCCATTGTGTGTTACTGTCTTCCTGTATCTCTGTCCACTCTAGACTAAAGGGACAATGCTTTCTGTCAAAAGCTAAGGATGGAAAAGGGAGTACATGCACATGTTGTTATACTGGGTGATTATGTTATGAACTGGGGATGAGGATCAGACATTTACCTCATTATCTACAAGTGTGGGTCAGATTGGTGGTGTAATGTTTTATCCTCCTGACTGCCTGTTGTCCTTAATTGTCTTTCCATTGAATTATTTTTGTTTTTATCCCATACCATAACTGGGGAAAAAAGTCAGTGTCTGTGGATGAGAACAGTGATGTCAGTCACTTTGAAGAAGGGAGAGAATGACAAGAGAGATATTTTTTAGGTATTTCTGGGGTAAAAGTTTTATTGCTCCAGTGAAATACAGTCTGAATTATTGGTAGGACTCACTCCATTGGACCTATTCCATTGCTTCTTACTAACCCTGATAAAACTCCTTCACCCTCTCTCTCTAACCATGTCCAAATTATCTGCTGAAAGTTGTAGCTGAAGCACATTGTGCATTAGGGTAGTTTTCCTGATGGCCTTATTAATAAACTAAAAGAATCTTTTATGCCATTATATATATATGTATATATAATATATATATATTTTATGCCATTGTATATATATATCCCAATATAATATGCCATTGTTTATGGCATATTAGCCATTACAAAACTAGTTATAGCGTAAGGATTGTTCTTTTCTAGGTATTCCACGCAAGTGGAAAGCTCTCGTAAGCGTAAGAAAACATTTCAAATACCAGATTCTCATGCAGTATTGTAGTGACCAGGACTTTGGTACTGCTCAGATGGGTTGGGTTAGTTTGTCTAGGGCAGGTATTCCCATCTTGGAGTACATGGTTCCCCTGTGGATTATGAGAAGCTTGTTAAGGGGCTATGCAGAATATTTGGTAGCTACTTTGTTCTCTTTGTAATCTTTATTTCTTATGTATATATGCTTGGTCAATTCTAGTTAATTTTATTTCATATTGAAAAGGGGATATAGGAGAATTTTTTTTATGTGCTATATTCTTGGAAAATTTTAGAATTTGTTTCCTCTCATATTGAATAGGATGTAGAGGAATGTTTATGGAAAGCCAAGGACCAAAAAGGTTGGGAACTCCTAGTCTAGGTTATAAAAATTGGTTATAGATTCATATCCACATGATATAGAAAGAAAAGGATTGTAGAGAAGCGTAGAAGGGCTTCCTTTTGTTCCTATGCTGAGGGTAGATCTCTTCTATAGCAAAAAATAAAATCCATATGCCATAGAAGACTTAGACATGAGTAATATTGCAAGTGTGTGTTAGTGCAAGGGCTTCATATGGAAGAAATAGAGAGAGGGGTTAGGGCAGCTAAATGATTTAGTGTAAAGAGTACCAGGCTGGGAGTCAGGAAGATCTGAATTCAAATCTGACCTCAGACGCCAGCTATGTGACCCTGGGCAAATCACTTAATCCCCTGACATCTTATGGCCAACATCAGTCATCTGGATCTTTTTGTTGCCTCTGGAATTCAGTGACTCTGGAGGAGAGAGTGAAGCTGGGGACTGTAAAGTTCTGCCCCACTCTTCCAATTCATGAACAAGTCAAGACATCACCCTTGTAATATCATTGGTCCTCTTTGAGAAGGAAGGATGAACAACAGCAAGGGTTCTACATGAACTCTCTATGCAGAAAGATTTCCAGAGGCAGGTGTTATGAGTTAAACCTTGTGACACATTTCTTAAACATGTACCTCATTACAATTATGGTCATCTGAATTTAAACTTACTCCTCCCATGGGAGCTGTATTTGTGGGAGGGAGTAAGCTAGGTTCATAGGAGAATGTTTTATATTACCTGTCTTTATCATGTTATCTGAGAGAAGTTGGTTTCTGTTATTTCTCCTCTTCTTCATCATTTGTTTATTTGTTTATTTATTTTCTTTTTAAGGAACTTGGACAGTTTACTTTTTGTTCTTTTTGGTTTTCATTTTTGATTTCTTGAAATACTGCTTTGGAAAGACAGGCTGTTAAAAAGCTCCTTGTGTTTTAGATGGAGCTACTTGACTTCACATAAAACCTCAACACTGTGGCTTTCATTGTGTGGCTAATAATAACCCCAACTCAAGCCTATGTGACTTATTGTTTAGATTTTTGATGGCTTAAAAAAGAATGTAAATATCACTAGTTTTCTGTTCTGGCTGAAAAGTTTGAGGATCTTCACCTCCCATGTTGATATCTTTGTGATGGTAAATTGAACCATCTTTTGATCCAACTCTTAACCAGTCCTCAGTCATTCAAAGACCTGGGACCAACTGAGACCTGGGAAAGACCTTAATTTAGAAAGACCACGGTCCCTAACTGTATCTTGGGCCATTGCCAGTTGTCCTGACTTTTGCTTTGCCAGTGGACTTCCATGACTGGAGGAGTGAGGCTAATGACTTTGTACAGCTCAGCCGCACTTGTATCCAATCCACTTACAAATTAAGACATCATACTCGTGATGGCATTAGTCTTTTTTGAAACAAAAGATGAACAGCAACACTTAATCTCTGTTTGTCTCAGTTCCTCATCTGTAAAATAGAGGCACACAGGAGAAGGAAATGGCAAATCACTCCACTATCTTTGCCAAGAAAATCCCATGGACAGAAGTCCATGGAGTCACATAGAGACAGACATGATTGAGTGACTCAACAACAGCAAGAAGAGGGGAAGACTGCCAGGCTAGATAGCATGGAGAGTACCTTCAGTATAGGGTGGAGAAAATCAGGAGAAATACCCACAAGTTCCCAAGAAGCAGAATTCAAGAAAAGAGCTGTAAGAAAACCTATTTATTGCCTCTGATTCCTGACACACAAGGTACAGTTATCCATTCCACATTGCAGAGGTTAGGGGTGCAGCATCCCACAATCTAGACAATTCATGTAACATTTTTTGGCCCTCTGTTTGTACCAGAGAAGTGTAAATTATTGTGGTATTAAAAGATAAAATATGTTGATCTTATACAATACTCTACATATATTTTATGCATTTCTGAGTTTCTAAACTTTTTCTGTGTTGTGTGCCGGCCTTTGCATGCTATCTGTGGCTTCTACAAAACTCCCCCACAATTCTCATTTAATTTCTTATGCTGACCTGTGATGTATCAAAACCATGACGGGAAAAGTGGAGATGTGGAAGAAGAGATAACTGTAGGTAGCCAACAAGATGGACCAGAATGCCTAATTGCTTAGAGACCTCATTAGAAGTTTTCAAAAAAGATTGTATGGTCACTTGTCAGGTATGTTGTGGAAAGGGTTCTTTTCTGGGTTTGGGTTGGACTGGATGTCCACTGAGGTTCCTTCTAAATGTGACATTTTGTTATTCTCTGCAGGAAACAAATTTGACCTCATGGGTATTGCTGCAGCTTGGTAGAGTGAAAGCAATGACTGGAATATGGCTCTGTAAGGTTGTAACTTATTCAAAAGACATAGCATAGGTAAAAGAAGGAGAAGCATGGTATATTAAGAAAATATACTTAGTGAAGAAAGTCAGGAACCTGAATGTGAAAACATGGTAGAGAGCGTTTGGGTTAATGAAGGCAGAAATTAAAAGGACATTGCCATACAAACTACTCAGACAAAAAGGAAATAGATGAGTGGTTCGGGAAATATCACCAACTTGGCACAGAGCTAAAAAGTGGGAGTGATGTGGGGTTTCAGTTTATCAGGGCATCTGCTGAATTGCTGGCACTGCCAAAAGCAGAGCAGCTAATACCTTCTTGACTTGACTTAATGGTAATTTCATCCTTAAGAAAGTGAAGAACTAACAAGGTGGAAACTTCTGGTCCTGATTCTCTCAACAGGATAAAATGTTGGACCAAATCTAATCTCATTTAATCGAGAAAAGTAAAAAAACTCTTGTGCTTGAGTTAAAAATAATCATCTTCCTGAGTACAAGATAGAAGAGACATGTCTAGGCAGCAGTTGTCTTAAGAAGGGCTGGGAGTTTTAGTGGCTTGTACTTGATGAGATGATGGTGATATAGTGACCATAAAAGCTGCCTCAATTTTAGGCTTCACTAGGAGCAGCATAGAACACAAGCTCTAAACCTGGACCCTGGGGACTTGCTTTTTCAATATTTTGATAACTGTTTTTCATTAGAATTTGTTTCCTTTGTAATCCTATGTGTTTTATTTTATTTATTTTTGTTTATTTTGGAGGGGAAGGCAAGGCAGTTGGGGTTAAGTGACTTGCCCAAGCTCACACAGCTAGTTAAGTGTCAAGTGTCTGAGGCCACATTTGAACTCAGGTCCTCCTGATTTCAGGGCCAGTGCTCTATTCACTGCACCATCTAGCTGCTACTCTTTGTATTTTATTTTATTTTATTAATTTTAAAACATCATTCTGTGAAGGGGTCCGTATTGTTTCACCAGACTGCCAAAGAGATCCTGATGCTATAAAGGTTATGATCCTCTGGTCTTAAACTTAGGGAGGAGATTGTATTTGGTGCAATACTGTGTCCAGTTTGGATTGCCTTAGTTTGGGATATGCATTGCCAAGTTAGAGAGCATTCAGAGGAGCATGGTGATGATAATTAAGTTCTCTCTGTCACTGTTATTTGAGAATCATTTGAAGAAAGTAAAGATATTTAGTGTGGATTAGAGGAAGTTTTCAGGGATTGAAGCTGGTGGGTTTGTTCATACATACTTTGTCTTCAAGTATTTGAAGGACTCTTGTATGGAATGAAGAGCAGAACTAAGGAGAACTGGATGGAAGTTACAGAGTGTCAGGTTTAGGTTTAAGATGAAAATCTAAGCTGATCCTGATACAGCAGTCCGCAAGAAGAATGAATCTCCTTGGGCATAGTGGGTATCTCATCCATTGGAGGTCTTAATTCAGAAGTGGGATGACCATTTCTTGACTGTAATGTAAAGTTTACTCTTTTCCGGGTCCACGTTGGATTAAATGCCATCTGAGATTGCTATCAACTCTTGAGATTTTGTGATTTTAGAGTCAAGAAATGTTTATATGAAGCAAGAGAAATTATTCTCTCTCCCTCTTCCCCAACAGATTTTGGGGTTGCCCAGATAACTTATTTATTTAGACTCAGCTTTTCCAGAGATGGTCCTAGTATATGATATTTCTCTTTAAAGCTTCCATGAACCCATCGTGTCTCAAAATTTATCTCCTGTCAGTGATGTGAAGGTACTGCCATGACCACCACCCCAGTGTAGACTGTGCTCACCCCACGTCCAGACTGTTGTAGTAGCCTGGCCTGCTTGTCTCAAGTCTCTTCGCTGCACTCTGTCCTCCATTCAGCTATCAAAGTGATCAAAGAGATTTTCCTAAAGTTCTGGTCTAACCATGTTATTCCCACTCCCTTCCCCTATTCCTATCAATACACTGGAGTGGTTCCCTGTCACCTTCAGGATCAAATACAAATCCTCCATTTGCTCTTCTTGCAGTTTCCTGATGTGTTGTGGTGGGACTGTCTCAAAGAATTCAGAGTCAGACTACCTCTAATCCAAGTATAGGCATTTATTGAGGAACCAGTAACTTCAGAGAGAGCAAGATAGATTTTTGTAGGGTAAAAATGCAATTACAAATCAGAAATTATGAATATCAAAAAGGCATGAGGAGTTTGTTAAGGGATTAGATAATAGGGGAAGGGTCCCAGCCACAGTGGAACTGCACATGTGATTACCCACAATGCCTACAGAAAAACCCACTTGGGGGTGTGTGTGTATGTATGATAATGATATCATATTAAGCCTATCTAGGTCATAAGTTCACCTAAATGATAACTTTTGCTTATACTGCGCAGGTACCTACTTAGGGAAAGTACTTTCCCTTCTACTGTTTTGGTGTCTACATCCTACTTGGGCATCCTGGTGGTGCTGCTTTCTGATTGCCTGGCTGTTGTGGTCCTGTCTGAGACTAGATGGATGTGGTTGTGGTTGAAGGCATGGACACACCTGCTGTTTCTGTGGGAAATATGAGGAATGGGTCTGGGGGCGGTGGCTGCTTTAGAAGCAGTGACCAGGATCCCATCACAGGGACTTGCCTGATGTTTCTGTGAGAAGTAAGAGTTCATGGACACACCCTTTGTTCTAGTGAGCAGTGAGGCACATATGGAGAAGTTAGGACATTGAGTCGGGGGGGCAGTGGCCAGGTTGGGGCCGTGGGCCTGCTGTTGAGTGGGGCCCAAAAGGAAGTTAGAATCCTGGGGCTGATTCCATCAGTCTCTCAACTTAGCCCTCCCCTGCACCTTTCCAGTGTTCTCATACTTTACACCTACACTTTACATTCCCCTGCCCCCATGACACTGGCCTTTTTGCTGTTGTTTCTTGTCTTTGGGCATTTTTACTGGCTGCCTTCCACGTCTGGAATTCTCTCCCTCCTCGTCTCCACCTCCTGGGCTTTCTTCAAGTCCCAGCTAAGAAAACCTTTCCCAGTCCCTCTTAATTCTCTTGCCTTCCTGCTATAGATTATTTCCTATCTATCCTGTATATAGTTTGTTCATAGCATGTTGTTTCCTCCACTAGATTGTAAGCTTCTTGTGGGAAGGGGCTGTCCTTTGCCTTTCTTTGTCTTCCCAGTGCTTAGCATAGTGCCTGATTCATATGGAGTACTTGGTCCCTTCTCTGAAAGATTTTAATGTTTTTTTTTTTAAAGGAATCTTATTGAAGCGATAGAGTATAGTGCTAGGCAGGCGCATCTGTCTAAAGCACCTGGAGGACTTTGGGGGAAATTGGCATTACTGGTAAACCTGTATACTTTTGGGGGAAACATTCATATTTACTCTTTCCCAAAGTGAAATATAGGGGTATGGGGATGATCTCAGATCTACAAAATGCTCTTTTGAGAAAGAGCCATAGAAATAACTAAATAGCATGAGAGAGAGGGGATTCTTAAAATTTAGTCATATACCAAAAGGATATTGGGTCAAAGTGCAGCCATTAGATCAAGTTTTGGTCCTTTAACCTTGCTACTAGCCTTTTAAAATGGAACTAATTGGATGGACAGAGTTCTGGCTACCTGCTGGTTTTGTTTTTGTTTAGTTTTTTTTTTTCTATACAGAAGACATTCACCTCCATTTATATTGATTTTTCCTAACCTTTTGTTGGTTCTGAAGTTTGTGGAGGCAGCCTTTTTACATGTAAAATAAGCAAGCTGGCATTTTGGAGATGCTATTTTATTTTTGCTAGACATTGTCAGATTTTTAATTGGAGAATGTGTCTGCCTCTTACAGTTAGGTGATTCGCTTTCCAATTAAATGTTGTTTTTTTACAAGTTGGCCTTTAATAGCTGCTTTAATTGGGAAGACAAACTTTGGTTGTGACTTGAGAAAGAGACCTCATTGAAAGCTCAGAGCAGGGCTTTTAAAGCCCTAGATTCTGGTTACAGATGACAAGGAGGATTGAAGACACCCAAAGTATCAACTTTTATGTCTTCCCAGAAGTTGGACTTTCACAAATTCTCTGAAAAGCCTTTATTTTAGACACCTATGAAATCCCTTCTTCAGAGGAATTTTTGGTTAGCACAACATTTAATTCAAAGGCAGCTTTGCAGAAGAGGTCTAGTTTTTGATGAAATCTTTGAAAAAACAGCCTTGATGTCAATGGCATGGTTGGTAGAAAGAAAGGAGCATCCATATGGTGGCCAGGGCTCATAGCAGAGTTGTCAGACTTGTGTTGAATGTCATTTCTGGCTCCTCCTTTTGCATGCTTTTGGAGTAACATTTTAATTTTTATTAGTTATTCCATTTCTAGGTGGGCTGGTAGGGTCTTTGAAAACTATTTCAAGATTACCTAGTATCAAATTCTTAATAGAAAGTCTCAGAAATCTTAGGAGTACTTGGAACACACATGTCATTTTAAAGGAGAAGAAATAATCATGTATCTAGGAAAACCATAAAGTACTAAAATGTTAGTCACCCAGAAGTTTCCATGGCCACCTTCTCTTTTTAGGTTCTTTCAGTCTAGGGCAGTAGAACATTTCATGGTGGGTAGGGAGAGGAGTGCAAGCTTATATCTAACAAAACAGTTAAGATTCTAAATACTGTCCATATTTTCTCTGGAGTAAACTGATGATTCTGCTGCCTAACTAGTCAGAACATCTCACAGACAAATTTAGACTCCATGTAAAAAAAAGCTTCCTAACAGTGTGAACTCTCTAGAAGTAGTATGGGTTTGCTTCAGGAGGTATTAGTGCATTTCCTCTCTTCTGAGGATTTCAAGCTAAGGTTGGGTTATTACTTGCTTGGTATCTTGTAAGAGATACAAATTAGAGTGAATTAAGTGGCCACTGAAGTCCCTCCTAACTCTCAGAACTTTGTGTAATTCTTTGGTACATTGGCCCATAGAAGTGTAGACAGACGATAGTAGACTTCCTAACTACCTTATGTTTAAATGCCTTGTTTCATCTTTGTATTCTTATTTTTATTCTATATACTTATATATGTACTTCTTTCCACTATAATGTAAGCTTCTTGAAAGTAGGTATTTTCATTTTTTATACATTTGTCTTTGCATATTGTATTTGAATCCTACAGTTCTCAGTAGTACATAAGCAATTATTAAATCAACAGGTATTTAATAAAATTAGAAAAGAAAATGGAAAACCACTCTAGTATCTTTGCCAAGAAACTCCATGGACAGAGGGCCACAAAGAGCTCGACACAATTGAAACAACTGAACAACCACAACAAAATTTAATAAATGCTTTTTGATTAATAAGCTTCACTAATATTGATTGTGGCAGCCAGGCTTTGTCATAGCAAGTGTTCATGCCCCTATCCACTTTCTGATTTGTAGCCTTATTTATTGGAAAATTTTATTTTATTTCTTCATCTGTTTGGAATGATAGTCTCAGTAAATTAATGCCAACCAAATTCAGAAGAGATGATTTGCATATTAGAAGTTCATTTATTACTTTATAAAAAGAAATATAGCCGCTAAACTAGAATGTTTGTGTTGGCTCTCAGCGCATTCTCTTTGTAGTATGAAAACCTTGTGAAATTTGGTTAAGATCAGAAGATTACTTCCCTGAGGGCATTTATTGTTAACTTTTTGTCTTTTCGTCTCCAGTGCCTTGGACATTGTCAGCATTTGATCAATGTTTGTTAGATTGAACTGAATTGGTATATAGAGAATTATTACAAATCGTAGGGACTTTTTAATTTAATTTAATTAATTTAATTTAGGGACCTTCTCCACCAAAGGGATACTCAAGCCAAATCGACTGGATATATCTGTTAAAAAATTGCAGTCTCACAGTTGGGGAAGGAGAGTGAGACTCAGGCCATGTAATTCAATTCTTACCTGAAAAATAATTCAGTTTATGACCAAGTCAACAAATGGTTATGCAACGTTTTCTTTTTTTTTTTTTTTGAGTTTTGAGAAATTGATTTCTGTCTTTTGTTTTCACATTATATCAGTTCTCTTATATTTATGTTCTCCAGTTTCTATGTACCTTATCTTTATAAACATTTCTCTGGTACCATGAAAATGTCTGCAGCTGTTTGGTATTTGTGGGATCTTTCTCTCTTTAAGGTGTATGTCTAGCAGTAGAATCTCTAGGTTTTCACTTATTATTATTATATAATTCCAAGTTTCCTTGCAGACTGATTATATCATTCAATAGCCCCACCAGCAACAGATTCATTTGCTTTTCTTTCTGTAGTCTCTCCAACATGGATGATGATTTATGAGATGACTAAGAAAGGGATTGTCAGATATTTAGGAGAAGAGCCGTAAGAGTGTCATGGAAACCCAGGGGGAGGCAGGTGGTAAGTAAGTAGTGTTAGATGTTGCATGGAGGTGAGGAAGAAAGAAGTCTAAGAAAAGGCATTTGGATTGAACAGTCACTTAATTTTTTTTGAAGGGTTGTCATGTGGAAATGTGATTAGATTTGTTTTACTTGTCCCTGGAGTGGAAAGTTAGGTGGAAGTTTGGCAATTGAGGATGCCAGTTTAATGTAAGGAAAACTTCCTAACAGTTTAATTTGTCCAAAATTGAAATGGGCTGCTCTAGGAGGTGGTGAGTTTGCCACCCTTGGAGATTTTCTAGTTCAGGCTGGATGACCACTTTTGGGGGATGTTGTAGAGAGAGAACCTGTGCTCAGGTACCAGATCTCACCTCACATGGAGGTCTCCTCTAAGCCTAACATTCCATCATTCTTTGAAATGTCAAGAATTTCACCAGATGAGTGAGAGACTTTATGGACCTGGTGGGATTTGAGCTAGTCCTTGATAGACTGAGAGGAGGGGGATGGGATTCCAAGTTTCCATATCAATGATGGAATAACTATGATTGGTATCTGCCTTATGTATTGTAATGGGCCTGATTTTACTTAAATTTGGAAATGTGCTTTTCACTTGGCTATACAGTTTTAATTGTCACCAGGAGTGTTCTGTATAACTGAGTTAATTGAAATATTGAAAAACTGTTTGTGTTCTGTATAGTAATTGTTACTAAGTGCTGTCCAGAGCAAGACACCAGTGATTTTTCAATTGACATCAAGAGGGAAATTGTTTACTGTCACTTTATATAAAATGGTTCTCTTTGTACCAAATTAAAGGATGGTGGTTTTAGTGTGGGAAAATGTTTTCAGAAGGACTTGTCTTTTTGAGTTATAGGTAAGTGAGTTGGTTCTCTCCCCCCATGTTTATGGCATCTGATGAAGCCAGATAGGAATTTGCAGCAAGAAAATAACAGCATCACAAAGTAGCTTGACGGATTTTGTCATGCTTTGGATCAAGTCATATTTCTGGGTACATAGTGGTGTTCCATAGATTCTCTCTTACTCTGCCACGAAAGGCCCATAACATTATTTTTAGCTCCCTATACTAGCATTTTGATGGACTTCTGTCATATTTATAGTTCACTGGTAGTGCTAATAGTGTGCCTAACAGACTAAGTGCCCTGCTAAGCAAAGTGTGCTGTTTCACAAAGATCCTTTTACTTAGTTCCCACCTGGTTGTCTGTAGCACTTAAATACTTTGCAATTCCTTCCCAGTAGCTTACTCTTCAATCTGCAGTTTTACTCAGCTAACACTTTCAACTGACCACGAGCAATACCAATGCTGACAAAACAGGCATATTTTGCTGTCAGACGACAGTCTTGAGATGGCTAGTGCACACTTTAAAGGAGCAGAAAATCTGTGAACCTGACACCTCGAAATGCAGGTTAAATAGATGGCGTAGTCCAATCTAATCTCTTTTGGTTATAGGCAGTTTGGGGAAGGAAATGGAAAAAAAGATTATGAAAGAACATGAAAGCTAGGAGACATCATCCTTCAGTTAATTTAGCTTAGTTATCAGTTCACCCAGATGGGCACACACACTTGATGACCTGAATATAGTAGAGCACTAGGGAAAATAAATGTAATGTCCCCTGACTGTTAATGATTCAAAAGAATTCTTAGGTCCTTCTCCTTAGGGAGAGGACTGAAAACCTATTTATCCTTGTTGCATTTGTTTAGAGTGTTTTAACTTTTGAACATTTTATTTTGTGAGTATCTCTAGACTTTTCCAGGCTTCAGGTTTCACATCTATAAAATCAAGATTGTAGACAAATCTCATCCCCATATTCCATGTGTGTGAATTATCATCTAGATTATAACTAGCCCCTCTCTCCCCTCCTAAGATGGCTTGCATTCTGATATAGGCTCTTACATATACATTCATGTTAAATATGTTTTTACATTCGTCATGTTGTAAAGAAGAATTACAACCAATGGAATGAACCATGAGAAAGAAGAAACAAAACAAAAAGAGAGAGAGGGCATAGACCAATATTTTACGCTTTGATCTACATTCAGACTCCATAGTTCTTTTTCTTTTTCTGGATGAGGTTATCATGAGTCTTTTGGAGTTGGCTTTGAACCTTGCATTGCAAGAGCCAAGTCTTTCAAAGTCATTCATTGCACAATGTGGCTGTTACAGTGTACAATATTCTCCTGGTTCTGCTCTCCTCCCTCAGCATCAGTTCATATAAGTCTTTCCAGGTTTTTCTGAAGTCTACCCTGCTCATCATTTCTTATGCCACAGTGGTGTTCTGTTACTTCCATATACCACAGCTTGTTCAGCCTTTCCCCAATTGATGGGCATCCCCTCAATTTCCAATTTTTGGCTTCCACAGAAAGAGCTGCTATAAATATTTTTGTACATGTGGGTCATTTTTCCATTTGTATGTATGTATCTTTGGGATACAGCCCTAGAAGTGGTATTTCCGGGTCAAAGAGTATGCACATTTTTATAGCTCTTTGGCTGTATTCTGAATTGCTCTCCAAAATGGTTATCAGTTTACGTCTCCAGCATTTATAATTTTCCTGTTTTGTCACATTAGCCAGTCTGACAGATGTCATGTGGTACTTAAGAGTTGTTTTGAATTTAATTTCTCTAATCAGTGATGACTTAGAGCATTTTTTTCATATGACTATAAATATCTTTAATTTTTTCCTCTGAAAACTGCTTCTTCATATCCTTTGACCATTTGTCAGTTGGGGAATGACTTTGTATTCTTATAAATTTGACTCAGTTCTCTATATATTTTAGAAATGAGGCCTTTATTAGAGACACTGGTTGTAAAAATTGTTTCCCAGTTTTCTGCTTCCCTCCTGATCTTCATTGCATTGACTTTGTTTGTACAAAAACTTTTCAATTTAATATAATCAAAACTATCCATTTTGCATTTCATAATGTTCTCTATCTCTTGTTTGGTCATAAATTCTTCTGTTTTCCAAAAATCTTGACAGATAAACTGTTCCTTGCTCTCCCAGGTGGATTATAGTATCAGTCTTTAGAGCTACATCATGTACTCATTTTCACTTTATTTTGGTATACTATGTAAGATATTGGTCTATGCCCACTTTCTGCCATACCATTTTCCAGTTTTCCCAGCAGTTTTTGTTGAATAGTGAGCTCTTATCCCAGAAACTGGAGTCTTTGGGGTTTATTAAATAGTAGATTACTGTTTGTTTTATTTTTCATAACTTCCTATGTCTTTCTGAATTTCTGATGCCTTCCATTTCTTATGACACAGTCCATAGCAGTTCTCCAAATGTTAGGCACCCACTTTCTTTCCAGTGGATTTTGTGTGTAAGTGTGCCATAAAGAGTATATTTTGTCATATACCTTTGGTAGCCCATTTTGTCATAGATTTCTTTGGGTTTAGTTTTAAGCTGTGGGTTTTGGGGTGGGAAAGTCCTTACTTTTCAGGGTAGGTATTACTCTGGTTCCCTATAAGTGAAGGGAATTTATAATCATTGAATTATCTTTGAAAGGTAAGTTATTCGTTGTCTTGCAATAGTAGCCTTTTAAGTTTTTTCTTTTTGGTCTTCACTTTGTTGTATATGTTATAAACAGACTCTGTATCCAGGTAATTGAATAAGTGAATTAGGATAATTAAGGTAAGGATTGGAAGGTAAAGACCCGTGGATTCTATGTGTGCAACCTTCAATCTAATGAGTAAAGGGGAGAGAGCAAATGCCCCATCTGTATATGATATCATAAGGAAGGAGGCTTCACGTAAATGGGACAGCTAGGTGGTGTGGAGAATAGAGCATCCACCCGGAGCTAGAAGATCTGAGTTCAAAACAGCCTCAAAACATTTACTAGCTGTGTAACTAATTATGTAACTCCAGACAAGTCAGTTTCCTCACCAATAAAATGGGGGTAATACAAGCACCTCTTTCCCAGGGTTATTCTGAAGCTCAATTGAGATGATAGTTGTAAAGCCCTTAGCATAGTGCTTGGCACAGAGTAAGTGATCTATGGGCGCAGCTAAGGTGGCTCCTTGGATAGTGCTGGGCCTGGAGTCAGGGAGGCCCAAGTTCAGATGTGGCTTCAGACACTTGCTATGTGACCCTGGGCAAGTCATGTTACCTCTGTCTGCCTTAATCCATGAGAGAAGGAAATCACAAACCACTCCACTGCCACTTGCTAAGAAAACCCCATGGTCGGTGTGGGCATGGGCACACTGTGGTCACAAAGACCTGGATACCACCGAACAACAAGTGGCCCTTGTAAATGTAAAAGGTAGCTGCTGTTATCATTATTATTCCTGCTGTATTAATGTTTCCCATGATGAGTATACCCCCTTAAGTGACAATGGTTTTTAAAAATACTTTTAATGAAGAACTTCCTGAAATGCATTATATGCTTTCATATATTAAACATGACTAAATATTTTCTTAAGGGCTCATGGTCATTTATGTCTTCCGTCCAGGCCAAAGTTGGGTATGTAAAAAGGATGTTTGCCTGTAAGATAGTGTCTTAGATGTTGTGTTGGAAGAGGTGTTCAGACTCCTTATTTCCTACATGCAGGAAATGAGGCTCAGGGGAATTAATCGATGTACTCAGGGAAGTGGCAGAGCTAAACTGAAACTCAGGTCCTTGCTTCCTAAATTCACTGCTCTTTACACCGCACCATGCAGTCTCATACTCAGACTCTAAAGGGCCCAAACCTAGTGTTTTTGAGTTCTTGTATCTGCTTTTTATTTTATTTTTCTTCCTTCACTCTCCAAATATCAACTGTTTTTTCTTGCTGCTTGTTGGCTTGCCTATCTCTCTTTTCATTTGCTTCATCTGATCCACTTTGAGTTTAAAAGAAAAATAGAGCTGAGATTTTTAGAGCTAGAAGGGAACCTTTGAGATCACCTGATAAGATAATAATTATTCTGGTGGCCTCATTTTGTAGATGAGGAGCTTGAGGCTAGAGAGTAAGTGAATTACTTGATGTCCCCAGGCTGGTTGGGGGCAGAGCAGAGCTACACACTCTAGAACCCCATGCCAAGTTAGGGCTCCACAATGTCTCTGAGCTTGTTAGACTTGGGACCAAATCAAGAGCCTGCTGATGTTTGGGCCTTTGAGTAAAGTGCATGGAATCTTTTAAATTCTTTCTTACTTCCTTGGATTATCAGTTATGTTTCATATAGTTGAAGTTGTTAGATTAATCAGCTTTTTTTTGATCAAAGAATTGTTTTAATAAAGTTTTTTGAACACCTCTCCCACCTAAATTTATCTGTGACTTACAAATGATATTCATGCACTAGAGTTATAAAACTTACCAAAAAATTGGTATTAAAATGATTAAAGATGAAAAAAAAAATTTGATCCCATAGTCTACTCAGGGAAACCTGGAGTAGAATGACGTGGTAATTAGACGTGCTTTAGGGAAAATGTTTTGGCAGCTATGTGGTGAATGGATTGGAGTGAGGAGAGCCTGGAGGTAGAGAAGCTAGCAAGCTGGTGCAGTAGCCCAGAGGAGAGGCAGGTAATAAGGACTTTAGGCACAAGGGCTTCTTAAACTGTGGCTCAGGAAACATTTAGCAAGAGTAAAAGGTTTCTGAATGCACAGTGACCAAAAATTAGTTCAAAATCAAACGCATGATTAATCCAAGGTGTTACTGGTGGCGCTTGCCCGTGTCACAATGCACAACTTCACTGCAGCCTTAGTTCAGAACACACATGTGTACTTTGCACTGCACATGCCATCACGCCACACAGCGCCACTGAACTCTGCCAGAAACACCTTGGCTCAGATTTGAAATTATTGGATGTTATGAATTGCAGTGTTTTTACTGTACATACAATATTCTTAAATGAATTTTGGTTTGGGATTAGGACAGAATTTCCAACAGTTTCTTAAATGGCCCTAAACATACTTCTGTCATATTGCACTACGTAGTTATGCAAAGTAGCATTCTCAGCATTGACAATTATAAAGTCAAACTGTTGATCAACTCTGGAAAATGTTGAAGATACTCTATATCCTGCAGTATCAAGTATTATGCCAAGACTTAATTCTTTATGTAAAAATAAGCACATCCATCTCACTTATTACTATGCAAATTTACTTTCATCTTTAATAAATGGTGAAATTCACCAAAGAATTGTGTATCGAAAGAATTGTTTTGAAATAAATTTCTTTATGATTTATTATCAGTAAATATTTGATTTGTATACCTATTTTATATATGTGTATACCTGGAGTCATGTAAAAATTTCTTGGCTGAAAAGGGATTGTGAGTGGAAAAAAATTTAAGAAGTCCTTATCTAGTGTAGTGGCTGTGTGAATGGAGTGAAAGAGACAGACTGTCTCTTTCAGTCAGAGATTTAGAACTGATTGACTTGGGAATGTGAGGTAAAGGAAAGGCGAGAGCTGAAAGTGACACTGAGGTGTCCAGTCCCTAGGTGACCAGAAGTATTATGGTACTCTTCATACTAAGGGCAGTTTGGAAGATGGGTAGGCTTGGGGGGATAATGTCAAGATATTTGTGATCCAGATTACAATCTATCCAAGTACTCTCCCCCACTCAAAATTAAAATGGGGAAAAAAAGCATTTATTCACTAGTCACCCCATGCCTCCAGCTCTGGGTTTCTCCTTCTAGAATGGCCTCTTGTCTCATGAGGTGGCCTGAGGGATCAGACAAGATTTCCCCAGTGATATCAGAACAACTGTTGTGGGTAACAGTCAATTTATGTTATAACTGTGCTTGGGCAGAGGAAGAGATAAGGTTAGGTGTGGTTGTAGTGGTTTGAAGCTACATTATTGGATATCTCTGCAGGGTGGGTTACCATCTGTCTTCCCTCCTTCTGATTACACACATACACCCTCTTGATCACATGTCCTCTTGGGATCAGGATATGTCCTCCGGGGTGAGGCTACAGCCCTTCAAAGGTCTTTGTCTTCCACTGTGGAGATCACAGTGCTGGATGACTGACATCCACACTCCACTTGGGTGTGGTGTTAGTGTAATTAATTTTTCTTAAATTGCTTGAAAGGTCTTCTGTTTATCCGTAGGTTAATCCTTAATGTTCCCAAAGGGCATATAGCTGTGTAGAATGGATTACTATTCACATATGTGTTTGACTCCATCAAAGCAGTAAGTCAGTTAGAAACATTCTTGAATTTCATCAGGTTTCTGGATATCAGGTTCAGAAGATGTTGAAACTTGTACCAGTGTGTTATGTCTCTTTGTTGGCCCTCTGGGTTTCCACAGTCATCCCCAGGTTTACGGGTACAGGGGATCGACTTACCTGAAAGCTGACTCGCCATTCTTTGGAGAATTACTGTCGTCGGAGGGTCCCCCTTCTCCAGCCCATGCATCGTGCTCCCCCACACAGGCCATGGCCCTGCTCTAAGTGGGTGCAGCATGGGGAAGCTCCTTTCCTCACTTCAGGTGCTTCCAGGAGTCAAATAATCCATCCTTCTTCCTTCAAGCGGTGGAGGTTCATCTGTGACTTATTTTATTGCAGTTCTGCTTGAAGGCAGGAGAGGAATTATTTGACTCGTAGAGGCCCTTAAAACTCTGGTGATTTGTATTTGCTAAGTATTTAGTGAGGAGTTACAGCTGGAAGACCACTTCTAACAGACCATTGCTCGAAGGAACCTCAGAGATCATCTCTTCCAACCCTCTCATGTTACAGTTGAGGAAACTGTGGTCCAGTGACACTGGGCTAAGGATATTGGTAGTAAGGAGCAGAGTTAGGATTTGTACCCAGGTCCTCTGACTAAAAATTCATTTTCTTTTCCACTCCATGGAATGTAAATTAGGACCATACAAAATTTTAAATAAAGTTCCTGCCTCCATTTCATAAATAAAGGTTCTGAGGTAGCTCAGGATGGAGGTGATTTCTTCAGCCTTTGTGTTCTAAAAATACAACAGCACATCCCTGTCCCTTAGTAATAATATAATATACTTCTTTATTAGATTTGAGGTTAGTGGTAACAAGGGCTCCATCTTAACATGTAGTGTTTTTAGGGATGCAGTTGAATGCATTTGTTGTGGGTGGGAGAGAAGGTCTTGATCCTGTTACTCTTTTGTTGGCTACTCAGATGGTGTTTTTCCTTGAGTGACAGGTTACACTCTGGGGAAACTGACCTTATTTCCAAGGTTTGTTTTTTCTTTACTCTTGTGTGCCGTCCATCTTTTCAGGGGTGTGCTGACTTATATATTTGGCCTTATCTGGATTCTATTACTTTAACAAAGTGAAGACAAAATTGCATCCAGAAGAAGCCAGTGGTAGTGACTAGCTATTTTTCCCTTCAGGTTGCTTGATCAGTCTTTCTGAAATGCAGGAAAAGGAACCGGACAAACTCACACTTAGACCTCCATGGTTATTCGCAGAGCTTTATGTGCCTGACTATAGGACTTTTTCGGGATTGACAGCTATGGGTTTAGTAGTAGAAGCACATTGTACGTCAGTGTTTGTATTCTCTGCTAGCTACTGTTAATGCCACTAACACGGACAATGCATTCCAGAGCCTCCCTGGGTAAAAATTAGACATCTTTGGAGAGCTATTTTTCCATTGACTCTTACTTCATTAATTTATTTTTCTAAGGTAATAATTTACTGAAAACACTCAAGTTGCTGTACAGAGTCTGTCTCATTCCATCTAGCATCTGGTTTAATATGTTAGTCTTCTGTGAACTTAATCTTGGTTAAATTATCAGATTTCTGAGGTAAAAATGGAAGGATCTAGAGGGAGGCTCAGTGACTTCAAAGAAGAGTGTGATGACAGAGCCCAAATCAATTTTGCCTCCCATTTCTGGGTTCGTGCTATGTATTTCATATCTAGCTACAAACACCTGCTACCTTTGCCCTAAACTTAAGACTCTTGCAACTTTAGAAGCGGCTTGGAGATCTCAGTTATGCTTTGGACTTGCTCTTATCTTTATTAAGTGCCTCTAGTTGAGCACTGCTCCTCTCTAAGGTACAGCTTTGACATGAACTGTTCTGATTAAGGGTGAGATTCAGCATCAGGAGCTGGAGTCAGGATGTGTTGTAGAAGACAGTCTTTGTTGTGAAGTTTAAACCAGGGCTTTACCACGGATAAATAGGAAGTCTTCAAAAAATAAATATGTTAAGCATGGGATGGGAGAATCTGTATTGGCTCAAGTTTATGTGAAAATGGCATTGGGATTGTAATTAACCAGACACTTGACTTGAGTATGGAAAAAAGATGATTCAGTGTTGGCACTTACAGTGATTTTCAGCATTTCCTATCTCATCTATAGACTACACCTAGAGTACTGTGTTTAATTCTTAACTCTATGTTTTGAGAGAGTACTTGGACAATCAAGACATTACAGAGTCTAGATAACATCATTCATTGAATGACTCATAAATCATTCATTGATTTAAAGGACTGTAGACAAGTCTAGTGATGAGAGGATGAAATAGAGGTATGATATCTATTTTCAAATATCCAAAGTGCCATCATAAAGAAAAAGGAGCTTTCCATTGTTCTGAAAGTCAGAACTAGGACCAGTAGTTGTAAATTATAAAAAGGAAAGTTTTGGATCAACATAAGACAGAACTTTTAAGCAATTAGAGTTGTCTGATGAACAGATTATAGACAGTAGAGCAGATTGCTTTAATAAGTATTGAGTTTCCTGTCACTAGAGACGTTCTTGAAAGATGGGATACTATAGAAGGGATCTCTGCATTGGATGGAAGCTTGGAGTCAAGGTATTACCTACATTCTGTTCTAATACTAAAATTCTATGAATTCTATCAAATGACTTAGCTACATGACTTACAAAGACCACTGTAGTCATACTGATATAACCTTGGTCTTTGCTACATGTTCTGCTTAATAAGTGTATAAATCACAACTTTCTATATTGAATTAGTTGGATGAATTCTGCTTTTTCTTAATTACCCTGCACAGGTTTTTGGCCTTTATTTCCATCTTCATTTTACAGAAGAGCAAACTGAGGCATGAAGAAGCATTTGTGTCATTCAAGAATAGTAAGAACAGGTCTCTGGTCCTAATTTCCTAGTTCAGTGACTATCCTTAGACTTGTATCTCAGTTTCACATTTCCCAAATACCTGTTTCTGAATTTATACTGGTCACGGGCTGTTCCTATCAGTCATTTCTAGATGGCAATTATCTTCTCTACATATGACATGTTAAGAAGTCTATGTGGTGTTGCTTTGATTGATTAGCATCTCTGTGAGCCCTTTGCTGTGGCTTCTTAATTTATGTTTTTTGGAGAACATTGTGTTCTTACTACTGCAATGGACTGTAGGAAAAATTTGAAAAGTGACCTAGCCCAGGAAGAGATAAAGGAAGGGAGAATGATATGCACAAGTGTATCTTTGCTTGGATTTTTGATATGGATATTGTCTCTGTATGAGAAAACACAAGCCAAAACCGAAGTAGGCATAATTTACTCTCTGGTTTGTACATCAATAACCCTCTCTATTTCTTAAATACCTCATAACCTGCCTATAATTTGCTACTATGGTAGTTGGCAGAGAAGCATGTGTCCTCTCTGGGCCTTTGTTTAATACCTATTTCATTAGTTAACCTAAGTAATGTGAAATGTTTTTGTACTTTTCCTCCCATAAGTGGGGGATGTAGAGGATGGAGAGAGAAGAACATAATAAGAGGGAGAGAATAGAGAGAGAGAGACTTACAAAGCTCTGAGGAAATTGATCTCAGCATATTGTTGACTTTTTTAATTATTACCCCATCATGACAACAAAGAACTGCAGCTAAATATTCAAAAAAGCCATTCATCTTGGTACATCTGACAAATCAAAAGAGTTTTAGGATCTTTCTTTTTCTGCTTTGGACTAGCAACAAGGAGGCCTTCAGATTTTGAGATCCGAGCTGAGTATGCATCACAGATGCAGCTGTTCTGAATTTCAGTCTTGAAATAAATTTTGGTAACCTAACTTTATAACTGAATTTCCCAAGTGCTTTTTCATCTCCATCTATTTCTAGTCCTTTCCAGATACCATTCTTTCCCTATAGATATTTTATAATTTCTAGTTAGTGCTTGATGACTGATTAATTGATTTGTCATCCTATAACTGGTCTGCAGGACCTTTAACTCAGCCTTAAGATGGTACTAACTCTGTGACCTTGGACAAGTCTCATGACCTTTCTGAACCTCAGGTTTCTCATCTGTAAAAGGAGGAGAATTTATACTGGATAATCTCAAAGCACCCTTCCAACTCTTCATCTTCTGCTTTGTAAATATGTAGGCTGCTCAGATTTTCCCTACATCAGTGGTAAGAAGGAACGTTTTTATGCTAAATAGCTCCTGAGTTGAGATCTCTTGCTTTAAATGTCAGTTTGGAGAAACTTCTTCATTTTTCATGGAAATATCTGAAAGTGGATTTATAATTGACTTACTGACTGTCCCATCTCTTAAAGAAGCTCTAATGATGGTCCTGAAAATGATGGCATTCATCACTGAGAGTCTAAAGTACCCATCCCAAATTAAAAAAGAAAATGAAATGCGCCGGACTGAGGGTACGTACAGACAAACCTGGGGGAATTTAATGAAACATTGTAAATTACAGCAACTAACAGATAAGAGGAGAAGGGTTTTTTTTCTCAGTTACTGAATATAAAACAGAATTAAAAAAAATTAAACTGCAAGTAAGATAATGGAAGAAGCAAAGATCTGGCTCATGTTTCAAACTAGGTTACTGAGAGTTTTTAAATAAGTGCATCCACCTTCTCCCTTGGTTGTTGTTGATCTCTATCAATCTCTTAGTGCTGTTATTAGAATTGTAAATACAGTGTCAGCCTTCATGTAGAGTTCAGATTTCTGCAGCTGCCGCATCTTCACAGTTCATGCAGTCTTTTGTTCTGATCCAGTGTTTGTATGGTACCTAGTTCAGTTATATCAGCTGTTCTTAATCTTCCCTGAAAAGGTTTGGTAGTTTGCAAAAATGCTTTTGTTTCATCCTCATGAAGATCCATAGAACTCCATAAGACTTATGTGCAACATGCTCCCTCTGTTGTAGGTACATTCCTTCCCTCTTCCTAGCACCCCAATCTTGCCTTTTTTCTGGACTGTCCCATAGCTCGAAGTTGCCATATTGGAATCTTCCAGGCTTTGTGGTAGAGTAAGAGCCTCACTGACCTGTCTTGAGCATCTGTCTATCTGACAACAGGAACAAAACCAACGAGGTGTATGAACAAGATTCTTTCCATCCTCCCTTGTCCCCTTCTCCTTACCCCCAGGAAAAACAAAATAAAATGAAACTTGGCCCTCAAATACATTACAGGGTTGTCTAGGTGTGGAGGGTGGAATCTGGATATCTTTATATTTAATTAGGAGCAGTGATAAGTGCTTTGTATAACCCGGATATATCAAGTCCTGAGAGCACCCTCTCAGTGTGCCATTGGTGATCCTCTTCTCATGGTTTGGAGACTGAGCTTATACCTGAGGCCCCAGGTAACAGAGATCCAGGTATATCTTCTGCCCTAAGCGGTTCTTCCCTTCCCTGATCCTCTTTGCCCCGAAACCTTAATTATTTTAAGTTAGACTTGATTTCTATAAGATACGCCTATAGTGATTTCTATAAGATACGCCTGTAACAAGGCCTACTGCTCTTAGTGACACTGGCCAGTCAAACTTTGTGCCTCAGTGTCCTGAACTATGTCAAAACATCATTCTTTCTCTAAAAGTAGTGTTTCTTTTGGTTTAACTAATTTCGGTCTATTTATTAAAATTAGGCTTTTAAGGTTTTTATGGACTGTTTTCTTGCTTTTTTTCTTGTCATGCATATTCTGTCTCTGTCAGGACTCTGTCTACAAGTGATGATGTGGAGGACAGAGAAAATGAAAAGGGCCGTCTGGAAGAAGCCTATGAAAAGTGTGACCGCGACCTGGACGAGCTGATCGTGCAGCACTACACGGAGCTGACGACGGCCATCCGCACCTATCAGAGCATCACGGAGCGCATCACTAACTCTCGAAATAAGATCAAGCAGGTAAGTGTCTGACTCGTGTTGACACGGAGCTTTATTCTTAAGTACAGGCTGCACATTGTGGGGGCTGCGGCTTTCCAGCTGTTGCTTACTAGCTAGTTGTGTCGGGTTGTTTCCAACCCTCATACAAGTCCACAGAGCTTTGCTGAAGGAGACCCCGTTGAGCATTCGCTATCTTGTTTCCATTCTACTCTCTGTTTTTTTCTACCCTTGTGAGATGACACAGCATGGTGGGACAAATAGTGGACTTAGATTAGGAAGAACTGGGTTTGAAACCACCCCTGACACTGACTAATTGTTTATGTCCCCCTAGACAAATCATTGAAACTCCTTTATGTCTTCATCTATAAAATGGTTATGATACTATCTGTAGTATGGACCTCACAGGATTGTTGAGTGGCTCAAATGATAATGGATGAAAAAGGGTTTGAAAACCCTATGAATAAATGTGAAGTGTGCCTGGACCTGTGATTTCATCAGCAGGGAACTTCCCAATGTGGAAACTCCTTCACCAGCACAGCTTAATTCTCTATAGCTTAGAGATTTGGAGACTTACCTTGGGAATAGAGAGATTATATGACTTGCTCATGGTCATGTGGCTCTTATGTGTCAGAGGCAGGACTTAAGCCTAGGTATTTCTGACCAGAATGCTAGTTAGGAGTGGGGAATCGCCTCAAGAGGAAGTTTGTTGGGGCTGCTAGGTGGTGCAATGAATAGAGTACTGGCCCTGGTGTCAGGAGGACCTGAGTTCAAATCCAGCCTCAGACGCTTAACACTAGCTGTGTGACCTTGGGCAAGTCACTTAACCCCAATTGCCCTGCCTTCCCCCCTCCAAAAAGCAAAAAAGAAAAAAAAAAGAAAGAAAGAAGAAGTTTGTTTTTGATGGGGCCAGTGTGAACTGATGAAATAGTTCAGGGCTCCCCTTCATTTATGGCTGTGTTTACCATTTGACTAGACTGTAAGGTCAAGGAGGGCACAGACCATGCCTTGGCCAAAGTTCCTTTCTCCCAAAGCAAGCACCATGCTCTGCACAAAGTGAGTCCTTAACATTAGTTGGATTTAATATTTATTAAATGCCTGTTGTGTTCAAAAAATTTGTCCTGTGTATATTGTTTTTAATTCAAATGAGAAACCATGGTTTTAGCTTCCCTAGATAGTAACTAATGAAATAAAAGTTCTTTGGTTATGACCTTTCCTTGGAAATATCTCTGCTTTCATAGCCATAGCCATTCTGCTTTTTGCATTTTCTGTCCTTTAGAGCTTAGAATGTGAAGATTTTGGAGACAGATACATAAATTGTTTTGTTTGAGGAGAGCTGTGGAGATCATGGTTTTCCACCTTTCAGAGCATCACTGTGGAAGCAGTAACCCATAACCCTATTTGAGGCAGAATGCTGACCTTGTCACCTTGTAAAATTAACTTGAGTATTTCCAAAGGAAAGGCTGAAGCTCTTATTCTTTACAAGTCAAGAGTTCATCCTACGGATTTATGTTTGAAACCAAGGGAAGCTTGAGATCAATTGCCCTAGATTTCAAATAAACTGTAGTCCATTTTGACCTAATATAGACTAAGCTCCAGAGGGGTCAGGGAATGAATGTACAGAGCCACTGACCTTTTGACTTTACTTAGAGTAATCACAGCTTGGGTGAAGAATCTTTTGGTATTTGTGTTTTCTGATTAGTTTTGGTTGATGCGTACTAAAAGGACTTTGTTGTTATCTCAAGGGAAGAAGCAGCAATGATTCTTGACTTGGCTTTTCTTCACTTTGAGTTGATGTTATCTTCACTGCTAAGAAAGAATGTTCACTTTGGAATAGACTTGAAAAGACATCATTCCGTGCTGATTTTTCTAATCCCTTTTTTGATTATTTCAGAGGCTTCTTTCAGTAGTGAAACCATTTTCTATCACCTCATTCTCCCTCTTCTGAGTTTCACAGCAAAAATATGAACATAACCCATATAGTCATTACACCAGGCGTTTATCAGGAAAATAATTGTCATGTAAGAAATTTTAAATTATGACAACTCTCAGATCACATAGGAAGAGAATTAAAGGACTAGAGCCCTTTAAAAAAGGATAGATGCCTTTACTAATTGACAAGTATGTGAAAAAAAAGATAGAAAAACAAAAGGTGAGTGGACTTGTTTTAAGTTGGAGAATTTGACAATTTCCTACCATGAAAGTCCAATTTCAATGCACTAAGGAAACACTGACATTTCTTTACTAACCTTTTCCCGTGGTTTCAAGAGAGTCATTGATTTATATACATACACCATAATTGTTAAAAGTATGAATGTGAATGATTTCGTTGTCTGGCCAATTGCCCAATGGATTATTTGGTGCCTTCAGGGACAAAGGACAGCAGAACATCGAAAATGTATTGGGCCATGAACTGAAATTTTCTTCTTGCTCTTAGCCAATAGAGTATAATTAGGAAATGGCAGATCCTTTTTTACTTTCATGTAGAACATGACACCATAGTATTTACACTTTGAGTGAGGTAGCATCATCTAGATACTGAGTTATGACAGCTTATATAATAGTCTCATGGGGCTTTGTGTATTTGGTAAAATCTAAACTTCAAAAAAAATTTAGTATTTTATTTTTTCCCAGTTACATGTAAAAACAATTTTTAAAACTTTGAGTTCCAAATTCTCTCCCTTCCTTCTAATTTCCCCCTTCCCCCATTGAGAAGGCAAGTGATTTGATATAGGCTATACATATGTAGTCATGCAAAACATATCCATAATAGTCATGTTGTGAAGGAAAACGTAGAAAAGAAAAAAATCAAGAAAAATAAACTGTATGCTTCAGCCCTTATTCAGACACCATCAGTTCTTTCTCTAGGAATGGATAGCAGTTTTTCCTAAGTCCTTCATTGTTGTCTTAGATCACTGTATTGCTGAGAATTGCTAAGTCATTCATAGCTGATCATCTTACAATATTGCTCTTACTTTGTACAGACTACATTTCACTTTGCATCAGTCCATTCAAGTCTTTCTAGGTTTTTCTGAGAGCACCCTGCTCATCACTTATTAAAGTACAATAGTATTCCATCATCATCAGATACCACAACTTGTTCAGCCATTCCCTAACTGATGGGCATCCCTTCTACTTCTAATTCTTTACCCTCAGAAAAGAATTGCTATAAATATTTTTGTATATATAGGTTCTTTTCCTTTTTGTTTTCTAACCTCTTTTGGGATATAGACCTAGTAGTGGTATTGTTGGGTCAAAGGTTATACATGGTTTTATGGCTCTTTGGGCATAGTTCCAAATTTCTCTACAGACTGGTTGAATCATTTCACAACTCCACCAACGGTGCATTAAAGTCTCATTTTTTCCACATCCCCTCCAGCACTTGTCATTTACCTTTTCTGTCCTGTTAACCAGTCTAATAGGTATGAGGTACTATCTCAGAATTGTTTAATTTGCATTTCTCCAATCAATAATGAGTTAGAGTATTTTTCATATAGCTATAGTTAACTTTGATTACTTCATCTGAAAACTGATAATAACTTTTTATCATTTATCAATTGGGAAATGGCTATTATTTTTATAAATTTGACTTAATTCTCTATAATTTTGAGAAGTGAGACCATTATCATAGAAACTTGCTTCAAATTTTTTTCAGTTACTATTGCTAACTATTTCCCTCCATCCAATTCCCTACTCCCCTTTATTCTATTCTCTCTTCTTTCATCCTGTCCCTCCTCAAAAGTGTTTTGCTTCTGACTATCCCCGTAATTTGCTCTCCATTCTATCACCTCTTCCCCCTTCATCTCCTTCCTGTAAAGTAAGATAGATTTCTATACCCAATTGAGTGTGTATGTTATTCCTTCTTTGAGCCAATTCTGATGAGAGTAAGGTTTACTCACTTCCCCTCCACTCCCCCTGCACAATAAAATCTTTTTCTTTCTCTTTTATGTTAGATAATTTACCCCATTCTTCCTTTCTTTTTCTTTCTCTTTCTCTCAGTACATTCCTTTCTTATCCCTTCATTTTATTATCATCCCTTCACATTCGACTCACACTTATGCCCTCTGTCTATATATACTCCTTCTAACTACCCTAATAATAAGAAAGATTCTTTCTTATGAGTTATAAATATCCATGTAGGAATGTAAACAGTTTAAAATTATTAAATCCCTTATGATTTCCCTTTCCTGTTTACCTTTTTATGCTTCTCTTGAGTCTTGTATTTGAAAGTCACATTTTCTATTCAGCTCTAGTTTTTTCTTCAGGAATGCTTGAAAGTCCTCTATCTTACTGAATATTCTTTTTCCCTACTGAAGAATTATATTAAGTTTTGCTGGGTAGGTGATTCTTGGTTGTAATTCTAGCTCCTTTACCCTCTGGAATATCATATTCCAAGCACTTAGATCCTTTAATATAGAAGCTGCTAAATCTTGTGTTATCCTGACTGTGGCTACATGACACTTGAATTATTTCTTTCTGTCTGCTTAATGGTATTTTCTTCTTGATCTGAGAACTCTGGAATTTGGCTGTAATATTTCTGGCAGTTTTCATTTTAGGATCTCTTTCAGGAGGTAATCAGTGGATTCTTTCAATTTCTATTTTACCCTCTGGTTCTAGAATATCACAGCTACCTTCCCTAATAATTTATTTTTTAAATTAAATTTTATGTTTATTTTTAGTTTATGTCATTCATTTCCACAAGATTTTGAGTTACAAATTTTCTCCCCTACCCACCACCCCAAAACAGCAGTCCCACTGTATAGCGCCTCCCCCAATCTGCTCTCGCCTATATCATCCCCTATCCCTCCTCCCATTTCCTGGTAGGACAAGATGGATCTCCATACCCTAGTTTCTGCATATCTTATTTCTGGGTTGCATGTAAAATAATAATAATAATAACAATAATTTTTTTAAACATTTGACTTTAAACTTTGAATTCCAGATTCTTTCCCTTCCTCTCTCATCACCCACCGTTACTGGGAAGATAAACAATTTAATATAGGTTGTGCATATGCAGTTACACAAAACATTTCCATAGTGGATATATTGTGAAAGACTATCTATATATTTCTCTCCATCCTATCTCACCCCCTACTTGTTCTGTTCTGTACTTTGACCCTGTCCCTTTTCAAAAGTGTGTGCTTCTAACCCCTCTTCCCTCCAACCTTCCCTTCCCTCCATCATCCCCCCTCTCATCCTTTTCCCCCCTACTCTACTGTAGGGCAAGACACCCAATTTAGTGTGTATGTCATTCCTTCCCTAAGCCAAATTCAGTGAGAGTAAGGTTGACCCATTCCCCTTTGGCTTCCTGTTCTTCCCCTCCATTGTAACAATTAGCCCTTGCCCCTTCTGCATGAGATGATTTACCCCTTTCTGTCTCTCCCCATCTCCTCTCATTATATTCCTCTATCACCTCTCAATTTCACCTTTTAAATATCATCCCTTCCTATTCAATTGATCCTGTGCCCTCTGTCTATGTATACCTGTACACACACACACACACACACACACACACACACACACACACATATACATACATATATATATATACACACTCACATATGTATTCATACACACATATACCCTTCTATATAGACATGTGTATGTATACACATATATACCTTTATATTCCCTTCAACTATCCTCATACTGCAAAAATTTTCATAAGTTACAATGATCATTTTTCCATGTAGACATGTAAATAGTTCAACTTCAATAAGTTCCTTACGATTTCTTTTCTCTGTTTACCTTCTCATTCTTTTCTTCCTTCTTGTATTTGAGTGTCAAATTTTCTATTTAACTCTGGTTTTTTTTTATCAAGAATGCTTGAAAGTCCTGTATTTCATTCAATGATGGCATTTTCCCCTGCAACATTATACTCAGTTTTGCTGGGTAGGCGATTCTTGGTTTTAATCCTTTGACCTCTGGAATATCATATTCCAAACCCTTTGATCCTTTAATATAGAAGCTGTTAGATCCTGTGCTATCCTGATTGTCTGATTGTGTTTCCACAATATTTGAATTGTTTCTTCTTGGCTACTTGTAATATTTTCTCCTTAATCTGGGAACTCTAGAACCTGGTTATTCCTAGGAGTTTTCTTTTTTGGGATCTTTTTCAAGAGGTGATTGGTGAATTCTTTCAATTTCTATTTTGCCTTCTGGTTCTAAAGTATCAGGGCAATTTTCCTTGAGAATTTCCTGAAGGATGCTTTCTAGGTTCTTTCTTTGATCATAGCTTTCAGGTAGTCCAATAATTTTTAAATTGTCTCTTCTGGATATGTTTTCCAGGTCAGTGATTTTTCCATTGAAGTATTTCACATTGCCTTCTATTTTTCCATTTGTTTGGATCTGTTTAATAGTATCTTGATTTCTCATAAAGTTGTTAGCTTCTGTTTGCTCCAACCTAATTCTGAAGGAATTATTCTCTTCAGTGAGCTTTTATGATTGTTTTTCCACCTGGCAAATTTGACTTTTTAAGGCATTCTTCTCTTCATTGGCTTTTTGGGCCTCTTTTGCTATTTGAGCTAATCTATTTTTTTTAAGGTGTTATTTTCTTCATTCAGGTTGTTGACTCTTTTTTCATGATTTTCTTGTATCATTCTCATTTCTTTTCCCATTTTTTCTTCCACTTCTCTTAATTGATTTTCAAAATCCTTCTTGAGCTCCTGTGTACCTGTAAGCAGTTCATATTTTTCTTGGAAGCTTTTGGTGAAGGAGTTCTGACTGTGTTGTCTTCCTCCCATTCCATGCTTTGATCTTTTTTGTCCCCCAAAAAGGAATCTAAAGTTGGATTGCCGTGCTTGCTTTGCTTCCTTTGCTTACTCATGTTGCCAGTGAATTACTTGACTTTTGAGCTCTTTGCCACAATAGAATTCTTCTTCCAGAGGGGAGAGCTTTGTCTCAAATTGCTGGGGTTTTCGCAGCTGCCAGAGCTATTAGGAGGGTGCCCTCTCTGCAGCCCCCAGAAACTCTGGCTTACTGGTCACATACCTCAGGACTATCGTCCAAGACCATGATCCAGATCCAGGCAGGTTAAAGCAAGAGCAATTACCTTCTGAATGTTTGCTTGGCCCCTCTATTATCTGCAGGCCAGAAGCTCTGAAGTAACACATGGAGGCAGCTGAAGGGCCACTACACCTTTGCCACTTCTGGCTCTGGGGGCAGAAGCCAGACCCATTCCTCTGTCTCTCCCCAGTTCCAACAGAGTTCTATACTGATCTCTCACTTTTCTTTGGCATTTATGATAATTCTGGAAACCTCCACTGCTGCTGGTGATCCACTGTCCTGAAGTCTGCTGCAGCTCCTGGTAGGGGCAACCCTGGGGCTAAAACTGTGGGCTCACGTGGGGCTGGGCTCAGCTCCCAGTGCACTGTGATGGACCCTTCCTGTCTGCCTGCCAGGCTGCCTTCAGTGGGAGATTTGTTTTTCTCTGTCACTTTGTGGGTTCTGTAGCTCTAAAATGTATTTAGAGTCATGTTTTATAGGTATTTGAGGTGGTTATGGGGGGAGCCACGGAGTTTTCCTGCTTCTATGCCGCCACCTTGGCTCTGTCTCCCCTAATAATTTCTTGAAAGATGGTATCTAGGCTTTCTTTTTTTTTTTTTTTTTTTGATCTTGGCTTTCAGATAGTGCAATAATTCTTAAATTATCTCTCTTGGATCTATTTTCTAGGTCAGTTGTTTTTCCATTCAGATATTTCACCTTGTCTTCCATTTTTTTCATTCTTTTGGTTTGTTTTTTTATTCTTGATTTTTCATAAAGTCGTTAGTTTCCATTTCCTCCATTCTCATTTTTAGGGAATTATTTTCTTCAGTGAGCTTTTGGACCTCTTTTTCCCTTGGCCAGTTCTGTGTTTTAAGACATTAACATTATAATGTTAAAAGACATTATCTCCTCATTGACTTTTTGTATGTCTTTTACCATTTCGCCTAGTCTTTATTTTAAGGTGTTATTTTCTTTAGTATTTTTTTGTGTGTGTGCCCTTTACCAAGCTGTTGACATATTTTTCATTCATCACTCTCATTTATCTTCCCAATTTTTCCTCTACCTCTCACACTTGATTTTCAAGATTCCTTTTTTTTTGGAGGTGGGAATACTAGGCAATTAGGGTTAAGTGACTTTTCCAAGGTCACACAGCTAATAAGCATGTTAGGTGTCTAAGGCTGGATTTGAATTCAGGTCCTCCTGACTCCAGGGCCGGTGCTGTATTTATTATGCTGCCTCGCTGCCCCGCAAAATTCTTTTTGAACTCTTCCATGGCCTGAGACCAATTCGTATTTTTCTTGGAGGCATTGGATGTAGGAGCTTTGACTTTATTGTCTTCTTCTGCGTGTATGTTTTGATCTTCATTGTCACCGTAGTGACTTTGTGTAGTCAGAATTTTTCCCCAGTTGTTTGCCCATTTTCCTAGCCTGTTACTTGACTTTTAACTCTTTGTTAAAGTAGGACTCTGCTTCCAGGGTAGAAGGCACACTGTCCCAAACTTCAGGGTTTTGTGCAGCTCTTTTCAGGGATACTTCTAGGGATCTGTAAGTTTTCAGTTCTTTCAAGGTGGTATAATCTGAGAAGAGGTGTTTATTCCTCTCTTGGCCTGTGCTCTGGTCTGTGAGGGACCGCACTTTTCTACCCTGGCATGGTAACAGCGGTGCCCCTCTGCTACTGTTGCAAGCTCTGCTGTGCTGGTGCTCCTCCTTACCCTGGGATTGCCACTTAGGACTGTGAGCCGGATCTAAGTATGGGCAAAGCCACAGTGTCCTGCCTCAGTGCTAGCTAAGAGACTTCTGTGATCTCCTTTTTTTTTTTTTTTTTTTTGTAATCCTGTTGATTTTATTTTTCTTTCTAGCATCTTAATTTTATTTTTTATCACAAATTTTTATTCAAGCCTTTTTAAAAAATCAAAATAATTTCCAAATGTATGCTCCACAATTGAATACTGCCCTATAAAACAAAAAATAAAATCTGAGCAAAACCTAAGGAATAAAGGACCTCATTCGACTATACAAGATGTTC
>CM053597.1:89051429-89078158 GCA_028646575.1 Pseudocheirus occidentalis | reverse complement strand
GTGCTGCAACAGCCGCCGCCCGCTGCCTCCTTGCCCTGGGAGCAGTTTGGCCGGACCCGCTCTTCTCCTCCCCAGTTAGCAAAATCCACTGACCTTTCTCTTAGCCTTTTTGTCTTCTGGCCTGATAAATGTGGTAACTGTACCTCCAGTGCAGCTGATCTGCTCTCCTGCAGCCGCGGTTCCCCACCCGATACCCCAGGGCCTGAGCCAGCTGGGGTTTCAGCAGTGGGTCCCAGACTGCTGGGAAGAGCACCGCCTGCTGTGCTGCCTGTAGCAACAGATGTGCTTTCAGTCTTGTGGAGAGTTTTGGAGCTTGAAAATCTGTTTAGCGTCCCATTTTATGAGTTTTTTAGTGTGTTTGTGTGGGAGCTGTGGTCCTTTGCTGCTTCTATGCCGCCATCTTGGCTCCGCCCCCCTGTGATCTCCTTTTGACCAATTGCTCTACCCCCTTTCTGTCTGTGGGCTGAGAGCGCCAGAAGCAGCCTCTGCTGATTCAGTGACTACCAAGGTCTGCTCCTGATTTGATGGGGCCAGGGTTGTGCTGGCATGGCCCTGTGTTCCACTCTCACCAAGGTGCAACTGACTTTTCCTGCCGACCTTCGATGTTGTTTTTGGCATCTGTGGGCTGAGAAGTTCTGGAAACTGCCAGTGTTGCTAGTGATTCTGTTGTCCTGAAGCCTGCCCTGGGTTTGTTGAGGTGGAGTTAATGCTGATCAAGCTTACGGTGGGCTTTGCTCCTCTCATCCTAGTGCACAGACTTTTCCTTTCCACCTTACAAGTTGCCTTGGGCTGGAAATTTGTTTCACTCTGTCTTTTTCTGGGCTCTGATGCTGTAGAATTTATGTAGTCATTTTTTATAGGTATTTGTAGGGGTTTGTGGGAGAGCTCAGGTGAATCCCTGCCTTTTCTCCATTATCTTGGCTCTACTTCCTGAAATCTAAAACTCTTTATGATAGTGTAGACAAATGGATTTGGATTAGTATTAACTAACTAGTTCTTTGCCAAATGCAACTGATTCCTTTTTCAGATCATATAAAAAAATCATTAGAAATTTTGTCCAGTTAAGAAATTTATTTTCCAACAAAATGACACAATTTTTAGTCAGTTCAAATAATGTAGATTTTTACCAAAAGTATTGGGCATTTTTGTCAATGGTTCTAATTATTGGTATATATGAAAAGTTAGCTGCTATTTTTTTCTTTGTTGGAACTATCATTTTTATAGCATGAGAACTATAATGGGTAAATACTAGTTGACACGGCCATTTTGGTAGAACTTAACAAAGATTTAGGACTAGAAAGACCTTTAGAGATCATCTTATCTAACCCCATCATTTTATGTCTAAGGAAACTGAGGTCTAGAGATATGAAGGGATTTAGCCAAGTTGGCTCAAATAGGAAAGAGCAGACTGGGTTGCTAATGACAAATCCAGACTTCTTTTTCATTTTGTCTTATTGCCTTATTAGCTTTTAAGCGAATATATAAAGGAAGATTTTAGAATAGTTTTAATTTTTTTTCCCTAACTCTGGATCTCTTTTAAAATAGAATAAGTTCTGGTTTAGGAACAGGATGTATTAGTGATCTCTCAACAGTTTTTCCAGTCTTAGGATTTCTGTATCTTCTTAATATTGTTGCTACTTGGGAAAATGTTGAAAGTCTATGGTAGGGGCGGCTAGGTGGTGCAGTGAATAGAGCACCGGCCCTGGAATCAGGAGTACCTGAGTTCAAATCCGGCCTCAGACACTTAACACAAAAAACTAGCCGTGTGACCTTGGGCAAGTCACTTAACCCCAACAGCCCTCCAAAAAAAAAAAAAAAGAAAGTCTATGGTAATCTGAAGTTATGTAGTAGAACCTTTCTCACTATGTAGTCTCTTTTTGCATATTGGAAGATTAATTAAATGTGAATACACTTGAATTTCAGAAGTGGATCTTGAATCTCAAATTGAAAGACATTGAAAAAAGTCATTTAATCTTGGGATGTTTCCTGGTAACTTTTGTTATAGAACTTATTTATCAGTAAGGACAATTGCTAGTTACATTTTTCCTTTTGGGTTGGTTAGGATGTGAATCCATTTGCCAGCGTTGATTTAAATAAGGCTTCCCTTGGAGGCATATAACCCCTTAGAGTCCCTTCAAGTCCAAGGATTCTCTATGGAAGATTAGAGAGGAATAGCAGCGTAAAGTTTTCATTTCAGTTATTTCCCCATGAAACATATTTAACATTTACATAGCACTTAATATTTTCAAAGTACTTTATATCATTAGTTATGTCTTATGGATTCACTCAGGGGTAGGTCAGGGGTAGTATTCTCATTTCACAGCAGAGAAAACACAGACAGAGAGAGGCGAGGACTCATCGAAATGAGTCAGTGTCAGAGCCAGGATTAGAACTCAGAAAACACACTAACCCAGGGGATTAAGGAAAAGTGGGAGTTAGCAACTGTTAAGTACAATTAGCATCAAGGAACAATGTTAACTGGTTAGTGGGTTTAAAATGCAAAGAATTTGGACTGAATCAAGGTTGAAATTGCTCTTTTCTAGGTAAAGGAAAATCTGCTTTCCTGCAAGATGTTGTTGCATTGCAAACGGGATGAGCTCCGGAAGCTATGGATTGAAGGAATTGAGCACAAGCATGTCCTAAATCTTCTGGATGAAATTGAGAATATCAAACAAGTGCCTCAAAAACTGGAACAGTGCATGGCCAGCAAGCACTATCTCAATGCCACGGACATGCTGGTAAGATGTGATACCTTCTGCTAATGGACTGTTCCTCAGGGCTTTAGAAGCACTCCTGGCACTTCAGACCCCTTTTTAGTCTTTCTAAATCTGGTAATGCATGCATCCTGTTACAGCCTTTCCTTTGGGGATTCCGTAGTTCTTGGCAGGTGATAGGGAGTAATCTCTACTACTACTTTAAGCTTTTTAAATAGGAAGTGATTACTATTTATATATCCTCTGTCTTTGGAAAGCTGGGCTTGGTACCAAGTCATGTAATGGTGCAAAACCAGTACTTAAATTATGCTGGGATGGGAGGCAAAAAGACTCATAGTTTCAACACAAGGTAGTTAATGTATTCCATTGTAAAGACTCAAATGAACATGGGAGAATACAGGAGTACTTTTGAATTGGGTTACCTTATCTTTCCTGGAATTCTTTGAGAGGGTCATAAGACTGTCTTAAAGTTGATAAAAAAGGAGAGGGATTGCTGTCATTATTGTAAGAGGCAACCTTGATCAGCAGCCTGAGCAATAGAACTTTACCGCCTGGAGCCTTCACTGGGCCCTACTATTTCTTTCTTAGAAATTAAATGAAGGAAAGGTGGGATTGGAAGTTGATGATTGGTTGACCCTTGAGAATAATATGGAAGAAAAAAGAAAATACTGAGTGTGGTTTCTAGTTAAACTCTTTCCTTAGGGTTTGTAGTTCTTATAATGGGACACCCTACCTCCTTATCATCATTTTTTTTACTATCTACTCATTCTATAACTCTGTTTCTGATTTTCAGCTCTATCACTCTACTGGAATTCCACCCTTCCAGGACAATAGCCAAACCCTAATTGCCATTTCTTGGCTAAAATGATGTATTATTTTTCCTTTTTTGGAGGGGGGAAGGCAGGGTAATTGGGGTTAAGTGACTTGCCCAAGGTCACACAGTTAATAAGTGTTAAATATCTGAGGCTGGAGTTGTACTCAGGTCTTCCTGACTCAAGGGCTGATGTTCTATTCACTGTGCCTCCTAGCTGCCCCTAAATAGTATTTCCAATGTACAGATTTGATAATTGAAATATTCCATTCTTCAAAGTCTTTCAGTGGCTCTCCATGGCCTGTTGTATGAAATATAAACAACTTATTTTCACATTTAAAGACCTCTATATTCTGCTTCCAGTGTGTCTTCCTAGCTTTATTTCATCATATTCTTATTCAATATGACCAAACTGGATTACCCCTTGATAGTCTTTCTTAGCTCCTTGCCTTTGGACATACATCCTACATCCCTTAAATGATTCTCTTTATATATCAATCTATTGACGTTGAACCTTTTTTTTTTTTCCCCGCAAGAACGACCTTAGGTAGTTCCTCTTCCATGAAGCCTTCCCTGGAAGACCTCCCCTGTAACTGGCTTCTCCTTGAATCTCTTAGGCCATTTCTTTGATGTGTGCTATTATTCATTTAATATTTTCTGCTAGATATTTTCACTTGGCAACTTTTCTTCTTATGAAATTCACCCCATTATCCAGTCTAGGTCCTTGTTTCAGTTGTCTACTGGCTTTCCCCATCAAGTTGTTTCACTCTTGGCTTAATTGTTCTGGTCATACCCAGTCTTTGTCTTCATGTTCAGGGGATTCAGTATGTGCATAGGAATTCCCTTTAAGCACCTTGGTGTCCCAGTTCATCTACCTTCTTTACTCCCAATATCCAGTTATTTTCAGTCTCTGTTAGCTATCCACAGGTATAATCGTACCTTCTATCAGAGATTCTTTTTTTTTTAACTTCTGTTTATTTTTGTATTCTTTGGTTTACATCATTGATTTCTACAAGATTTTGAGTTACAAATTTTCTCCCCGTATTTCGCCTACCCACCACCCCAAAATATCGATTCCATTGTATACCCCATCCACCAGTCTGCTTTCTCCTGTATCCTCCCCCATTACCCTTCTGACTTTCTGGTAGGGTAAGATGGATCTCCCTATCCCAGTGCCTATATATCTTATTCCCCAGTTGCATGTAAATAATAATAATATAATAATTATATACATATATATTTATCATTTGATTTTAGAACTTTAAATTCTATAGTCTTTCCAATTCCTCCTTTGTCACCCACCCCCACTGGAAAGTCAGGTAATTCAATATAGGCCATACATGTGTAGTTATGCAGAACATCTCCATAATGAGCATATTGTGTAACAACTGACTTTATTTCCCTCCTTCCCATCCCACCCCACCGCCTTCTTCTGTTCTCTACTTTGTCCCTGTCCCTTTACAGAAGTGTGTGCTTCTAACATCCCTCTCCCCCCACCCTGCCTTCCCCTCCATCATCTCCCCTCTCATCCCCATCCCCCCTACTCTCCTATAGGGCAAGATACCCACTTTAGAGTGTATATCATTCCTTCCCTAAGCCAAATTCAATGAGAGTAAAGTTGACCCTTTCCCTTTTGCCTTCCTGTTCTTCCCCTCCATTATCAGATTCTTAACCTGGGATCTGTGAGCTTGTTGTTAAAAATATTTGGATGATGACTATTTCAGTGTAACTTATTTTCTTTGTCATTCTATGTGTTTTATTTTAAGCATTTAGACATACTTTTCTGAGAAGAAATCTCTAGGTTTCATCAGATTACTTAGGGGGTCGGTGACACAAAAAAGGTCTAGAACCTCTGCCTTAGATCTTTGCATCACCCATAGTTGTACTACTTCAGTGTTCTTGATCCCTTCTTTGAACATAACCTCCTCTACTTTCATATTTCCCTCTACTTTCTCTTCCTAAAGCTATCCTCCCTTCTCACCATAACTTTCCATTTTTACCTCTGGTTTTCCTAATTTATTACCCTTGCTGTGGTCTTTCTTTGATCTCCTCACAACCTTCAGCCCTACCTACCATTGACCACTTCAGCTATTCATTGTCATCTACCCTCGAAACTCTCACCTCTTTGTCCTGTTCCCACTTATTCCTTTCCGAATCAGAGCCCTGGGCTACTCCCACCCCCTGCCACCTTCTCTTCTGTACTCATAAAAGGGACAAAAGAAGGAAGGAAAGAAGGCACTCATTTATTAACTGCCTTTCAGGTGCCAGATACTGTCTATGTACTTTACAAGTATTTTCTCATTTGAGCCTCACAGAACCATGGGAGATATGTACTGTTAATGTCCTCATTTTATAGCGGGGAAAATTCAGGCAGAGAGAGGTTAAGTGACCTCCCCAGACTCACGTAGCTAGTATTGCAGGCCAGGTTTGAGCTCAGATCTTTCTTATTCCAGGCCCAATCGTCTTTCCACTCTGTCATCTGTGTTGCTGAATTCACCTGGAGGAAATCATTCAGTGTGTTGACTAGGCCCATTACAAATTTATCAGATCTCAACAAGGCCTTCGTTATTTGATGGCTATCTGCCCTCCCTGCAACAACTCATGCAAATGTTTTCTTTTTTCCTCAGTCTCATTATTCAGCTCCTTCTCAACTCAGAGTATAACTTGCCTCCTACTTTACTAGCAAATCTGTTATCCAATGTGAATTCCTCCTCTTTATGTATATTTCAGAACCACTCTATGTGGTCTGCCATTCTTACCTCTCTTGCTTCAGTCTGTGTCATGGCTGTCTTCGTATCTCTGTCCCTACAAGATACTATGCTCTTTGAAAGCAGAGACTGTGTTACCTTTCACTTTTGTGTCTCCACCCCAATACAGGACATTAAATATAATACATGTTTAATACATTGAAAGGACAGTGATCCCCAACTAAGAATTGTTCATGGTTACAGGCCGCACATGAACTCAAAACTGCTTTTAGAGTCAACGGTTCTAGAACTACATGTTAACACTATAGTTATTTTTCTTTGAAAGAATGGAGGTCCTTTTCCTTTGTTATGCCAAATTATATGGACTGCAACATATACACATAAAGTGCCTGGAAGGGGAACAGATTAAATGATCTAAGTGAGCCCTTCATGTCTTATTTCTACAGTCTAATTTATTCATACTTTCAAGAAGCATTTTGATAAAAGTCCTTTATGTGATGCTTTTAAGGATATTTGGTAGCCATAGGGTGAGAGGTGCTGTGACATCCTGTCATGGATTATAACCTGCTTATGGGATAAGGAATGAATGGTCTATTTTCACAGCTATTCTAGGTTAATAGTGGTCTGCCCTTGGGAGTAGTATTAGGAATGTTGATTCCCAGTAACTTGCTCAAGGTGATATCATGTGTAATGTAGTTGAACAGGAATCCTAATGGAGGTCATTCTTACTTTAGTATTGGTTTATGGATTCTGAATACATGTATATTATATGGGTGTTTAAATATGAAAGCTTGTCTTTGTTATATTCCTTATAGTCCAGTGGTTCTCAGCCATCCCAATGCCATGACCCTTTAATACAGTTCCTCATGTTGTGGTGAACCCCAACCATAAAATTATTTTCATTACTGCTTCATAACTGTAATTTGCTACTGTTATGAATTGTAATGTAAATATCTGATATGCAGGATGTATTTAAATCGAACATAACCCACAGGTTGAGAACCGCTGTTACAGAGGGTATTATAGACTTGTTACTGTTTTGGATCAAGTACCTTTTTTTTTCCTTCAATCCTGCAAAACATCTTCCATGTTCAAGGCAAAGAAGAATAAGAGAACAAGGTATAGTCTTAGCACTCATAGAGATTATAGTCTAGTAAGAGAGTTAAGGTATAAACATGACTTCCTTGTAATGTAGGAAGTCAGAGAGGCGTGAAAAGTCACCAAATCTCATGGGAGCTTGGAGGAAAGGGAGAGATGATATTTTTGTTCTCCACGTTGTTACTTCCTACCAACACATATGCGATTTCTGAGGGCATAAGCTTCTTTATTTTTAAGAAACATGCCAATTAAAGTTGTGATGTAAAAAAAGCAGAGGACAGGATAAAACAGATTTGTTGTTGAAACACTTCTATGTGGTCCAGTTTTGAATTAGGTCCAATTTCAAGTGTAGTCATAGTAAGTGGGTGATTGAAATTTTTTTCAGATCAGATCTTTATCCCTTTTGAGATTTCGTATTTCTGGTTTGTACTAAGTAAGGTAAATCTTATCTGCTTACTAATTAAAAGTCAAATATTGAAAAAAACTTGTCTTTACCTCTGACTCCTTGATTCATATTCCTTTGGGAAAACCTCAACAAAGCCTTAATAAGCTTCGCTGTGTATTTAGATACTGATTGTAGGAGATGATAAAGGGTAGAAATTCATGTGGGTGACAGCTAGCAAATCTTGAGCAACTGAAGAGTCATGAGATTGTCCTGTATATACATAATATGTATATACAGACCCTGGCTCATTTAGTATAATCTTTAAAAGGAATTTACTTACTTAGTCCTTAAAAGGATCCACAATGACGTCATTTGGCCCAGTTCATGTTGTAGCACCTTGAGAACTTAGTAAGCCATCTTTGTGAGTTGATGTGGCCAGACAAATTCATCTCCTAGAGACCATCCTTTTGTTGGTGTGTAGTGAGCCTAAATATAATAGAACCTGAGTATACTTGGGGTAATATGTGAAACAGAGAGAAGGTGGGAAACTCGGACTGTGACACTCTATGCCTAAGGTAGCCGCTTCTAATCTTGATGGAGAAAATGTTTGGTTTCTGTCAGAGAATCCAATAAAGTTAGTATAAAATTGGAATTATATTGTTAAAAACACCGTACAGCATTCTCAGAATCATATTTAAATATAAAATTCACCTCTCTGTCATATGAACTTGGCAGTAGAGGGTTTTTGAATGGAAGAAGTGGTGCACTTCAGACCCATGACCGCTTTGTGAATGTGGGCTTAGAATCGAGGGGCTGGCCAGCCATCCTGCCCCTGCCCTGAGCAGACCAGCCCAGAGTACTGAGAGGATCTGAGACTGGAGTGCAGGATCGTGTCCAGGGCAAGGACAGTGACAGTCTCACTATAGGGTCCTCTTATGGGTATTGTGTTTTAAAGGGGAAATTGATCAACTGATTTGTGTCTACAAGAATGTGAACAGGATTATGAGGACTTGAATGTAGACCATGTGCAGATAAGTTGAGAGAAATTAAGGTATTTAGGTTGAAGAACCTGTTACAGCTGTTTGTAAGAGTCTCATTCCTCTCCCACTTACACTGGGGTGGTAGCTGTGTCAGAGGAGAAAGGGAGGTGTATTTAAGAGATGTTACTAGGATAGAAATGACAAGATTTGGCGATTGATTAGATGTGGGAGGAGTGAGAATATTGTACATGAGGAGTCAAGCATGATATCTAGGTTGTGAGCTTGGGTGACTGGGAGGAAAATGGTACTGTTCATAATAATTGGGAAATTTGGAAGCAGGGGAAATGATTTTTGGGGAAAGAAAATGAGATCAATTTTAGACATGTTGAGTTTATGATATCTGTAGGATGTCTAGTTTAAGATGTCCAATGAAAGCTGAAGATGTGAGACTGGAAGTCTAGAGAGAGGATAGAGCTGGACAAATGGCTTGGAGAATCTGAATCCATGGAGAAGTGAGATCAGGAAGGATGGGAACTGAGAAGAATTCATTATTATTATTCTGCTTAGCCTCAAAGGTTGCATGTAAGATCAGAGGTTGGAAATTGTGGAGAGGCAGATTTCAGCTCAGTGTAAGGAAGACTTGCTAACACCAAATGTTCGTTTGCTTCTCCACTTGATTCCTTTTAGGTCTTTTTTCCTCTCTAACTCATTTTTACTCTATATTCTCTTTTTTATAGTTAGGTTTTTAGGAAAATCAGCATTGGCCTCCATTTGTTAGGGGTAAGGGAGAGGGAAGAGGAATGGAGAATCTCTGCATTCTGCTATCTGCTACTTAAATATTCTGTCTTGTGCTGTTACATATCTTTGCTAATATAAATGTTGCTGCCCTGAGGAAATGGCAGCTACCATTCTCTGTGGTTGAGTGCTACTTGGCATTATCAGTGTGAAATCAGTGGCTCAACAGCCACATGGCTATGCTAGGAGAGGGAGGGCTGCTTCTGTTAAAGAAAGGGATTGATATTGCCCCAGGGAAAAGAAGAGGCTTCTCCCCTGCTGAAGCTCTTGTTTTATGCCGAGGATTAGGATTAGAGGCCTCCTTGTAGTTGGTATCTGCACTGCCATTCCCATTTGAAGAATTGGTGTCCACTCTCATTATGTGACCCAAGTGGGCAGGGACCAAGCTGGAAGGAGAAGACAGTTTCCCTCTCTGTTCTGTATTCAGATGAGTAGGAACGTCAATGGCCCAGCCTTAGTGCTTTGAGCCATTAATCTTGAGAGCAATTTCAGTACTTTCTGTGGGAAAACGAGAGCAATTTCAGTACTTTCTGTGGGAAAACGAGCTTAACTTTCTATAGGGGTTGAGGCGGTTTAGGGATTTGCCATAACCATGGCCTGGAAATACTCTTATTCTTCCCTTATTGACTATACACTCTCCATAGCTACTCTTTTAAACCTCCTCTTAGCTTAATCCTTTTCCCATCCTCTGTCTCTTAGTAGAGCACTCCACTTCCTACTTTACTAAGGGCATGTCTCCCTCTAGGTGCTTAGTAAATGTTTTTCGTATTTAGTTGAATTATCTCCTGAAGTAGAATAGAAGCTTGGGATTCACCATAGGGAGTAATAGTGTAGGTAGTATAAGCACGCTTCCCCTGTCAGTTCTGCCACATTTATTTGACCCTGTTGAATTAAGACCTTTTAAGTCAGTTCCTACTTTTTGGTCATGTTTTTGGGAGTCAGAATGGAAAAAGAGAATGGCAGACAAATGGTTAGCTTTGGTGTGCCATGAATTCTTTTGGTTAGAAACCCCTAGATAAGCCTTGAACTTTTACCTCTTTTCACCACTAGATGGTGCCTATGTTTTCATGTAAATAAGGTGAATTGGGGAGATTTCTTTGTGCTTTTTAAGGGACCCTTTTTAAAGGGACCTGACAAATGAGGGGAATAAAGAGGTTGAAATAGAAGTATGGGTCTTTTTTAAAGGCCTTATTGAATGAGTGGAGCAAGAACATGCAAAGGATTAAAAAGTGTTTGCATTGCCTTTGCTTCATTTTTTGGGTCATATTTACCTGATGATTTCCACCAAAGTAGTAATAGTAATATGCAACATTTACATAGCACTTTTACATTTGCTAAGGGCTTTATTTACATGAGCTCGCTCACACCTCATAATTACCCAGTGTGGTAGCCACTACAGGTATTTTAAATCTCTTTTTAGAGTAGAGAACTGAGACTTGGGTTGTGATTTGCCTAAGGCCATTTAGCTAAGACGTGTCAGGAAGTATTTGAACCCAGACTTTTCTCCTTCGACATCCAATATACTCTTTGTGATCACAAACTATACTAGATGAAGGTAATCACCCATGCGTAGCCAGGGCACAACCTGAGCAAGCTGGTTCATATTGTGATCCTTCAGATTGGGGTCTCATTTATAAATGAGAATATTGGATTAGATGATGTTTAAAAGCCCTTCCAGTCCAAGAGTGTATGTCCCAGGTCCAGCCAGGATCCTGCACATGTGTAGTCAGGCTTGTCTACATTGGAAGGCTGTGTATTTGGGAAAGCTTTCCTGCCTCTGTACTCTACATACACATGGTAGAATGGGAAAAACATTGGATTTTGAATGAAAGGACTTGGATTCAAATCCCAACTCTTCTAGTTACCACTTTAAACTAGGGCACTTACCCATCAGAACCTCAGCTTCCTCATCTGTGAAATGAAGGTGTCGGGTCCTTTTCTCTTCTGAATCTTAGGACAAGAAGATGAGAATTTGGACTATTCATCCTAGAGAAGAAACTCTTGGCAAATTCATTCATCAGGACTCTGTCTATAGTTCTTTCAGGAAGCATTAAGGCAGTAAGCTACCTTAAGTTACAAAGCTTTCAGTACATAGACATTGGTGAAGGGGAGCCCCTGCTAAGAAATGGGCTTGTACCTTTTCAAGTACTTACATAAAATTCAAGTGCAGTCTTCTGTCGACAGGCACGAATGCTTTTAATAAACCTGAGACTACATTTTAGCAGACAGCTGTTTTCAGTTAACAAATAAGTATAAAATGGCCTAATTAATGGATTCGTTGATGGCTGTTAACCTGGTGAAGGATATTGGCCCAAATTCCCTATCATCTGTTTGAATGGGGGTGTATGTGAAGGGAATGGGACAGAGGGAATATATTAGTAGAAGAGGTTTGATGCCAGCAACATCATAGTCATTTTGGTGTAAGGTTCTGGAATCAACACTTGAGATTTGTTGGTGGGAGAGAAGAAAGGGTAGACTCAGATGATGTCTGTGACATTTATTCCTATGCCAAAGAGAGGCCCTTGACTGAAAATGTTTGAGAGCTACTGATGTAGAATTAAATTTAGAGATCTATTTTGGTTAACATTATCCTACCTTTATAAACTTGATTGCAGTGGCTTGGCTTCCACGATCTTATTGCTTTCATGTGAACTCAGGGGAACATGAGCTCCCTTTTAGGGGAATAGAGATAGGTTAATATCCTCAAATATTTCTCTAAGCTGGTTAGGCACCTTTTATGCATATTCTTGTTAGGGGAACTTTATCAATTTGTTAATCATGAAACAACTTGATACTATTCTGCTGTAGTGTATAGGAATCCATTTCAGTCTGAAATGTAGAGGTTCTTAAATTTTTTTCAAGCAAATAGTTTTTATTGTTAAATGCTGGGGATGGGGTTGGGTGGTGAAAGTAGGATGAAGGGTGGGGCATGGAGGAAAGTGTCAAAAAGCTTGAGACTTTTAAGGCTACTGTCTTTAAAGAATTGTTGACCTAATTGGGTATATAATATATGAAAATAAATTTAAGAACATGAGAGAGTATAATGAACAATTTCCAAATGATTAGTGTGGTCAGTAAGTGCTATTAGAATTCAGAGGAAGGAGAGATCACTGTAGGAAGGGTTGATCAGGGAGGAATTTATAGAATTAAGATTAGAATTGGTCCTTGAAGTCAGTTGATATGATGTGAGTAGGCAAGAAATGGACATAGGTAGGCTGGGTTAACAATACAAAGAAAGAGATGGTGGTGGGAGAACATGAAACAAAAAAAAAAGTATATGAAAAAAGATAACACCTCTTTATATTAAAAACATTAAAAGACATAGAAATAAATGAATTCTTTATTAATGTGGTATTATCTGTTAAAACTAAGAGTTAGTGTTGTGTATATTCAGAAAAAAAACCCGAGTCCTTTGCAGTAAGATTAGCCATAGCAAGGATATCCATTGTAATTTCTATATAGTTTTAAAGATGCCATTCATAGCAATAACATAAGAAAAGGAACTGAAGGGGGAAAAAACATAGGCAAAAAAAGAGAAAAAAACATAGCTTTTTGTAGATGACCATGGAGCCCTATAGAGTTGACTAAAAATCAGTTGAAACAGGAAGGTAGCAGAATATAAAATAACTAATAGATCATCAGCTTTTCTGTACATTGCCAACAAAACCTGACAATAAGAGATGGAAAGGGAAATTTCATTTAAAATAATTATAGAGAATGTACAAAACATTTAGGAATCCAACTAACAAGACAAAATACAAAAACTACTGAACCTTCTTTACAAAAATAAAAACCTAAATAATTGGAAAGATTAATTTTCATGGTTGGACTGCACCAGTATAATAAAATGATAGTACTACCTGAATTAATATTGTGATCTAATGCCAATCATACTACAAATAGTTACTTTATAGAACTAGAAAAAATAACACAGTTCATCTGGAGACACAAAAGGTTAAGAATATCAAGAGTGATAATAAAAAAAAAGTGGGAAGAGGAGACTAGTAGTACCATATCTTAAACTATCCGGCGAGACAGTAATCATCCAAACTATTTGGTCCTGGTTAGAAAATATAAAAGCTGATGAGTAGAACAGTTAGGGATACAAGATTCAGAAACAATTGAACATAGTAGCATAGTGTTTGATGAAACCAAGGACACCAATAATTGGGTTAAGGATTTAGTATGTAACTCAAAGTGCAAGGAAAGCCAGAAAGCAGTCTGGTTGAAATTAGGTTTGGATTAGCATCTCATACTATATAATACAATCAGCTCCAAATGGATAAATGAGTCACCTGTACGTAAAAGGTTGGAAGGAGAGAGGAGATTTTTAGCTGGGGGAAATATTCTTTGCAGCAGATTTTTCTGATAAATATCTGATATCCAAGATATTTGGGAAGTTGATAGAAATATGTAAGAAAAAAAAGAGCCATTCTTCAATAGATAATTGCTTAAAGGATGTGAACAAGGATGGATAGTTTCACCAGAATTAAAACAAAGACTGGTTCTGCTTTTATGACACACTGTTAGGAAAAATGTTTTATTCTGGGAATATAAATATAGATATCATGTTAAATTAATATTATGAAAAATCAGCCTGGCAGCCACTTAAAGCCAAACTTTGGCACCCAGACTTTTTTTTTAATAGTATTTTATTTTTTCTCCCAATTATACGTAAAGACAATTTTTAGCATTCACTTTTACAAAATTTTGAGTTCCAAATTTTTCTCCCTTCTTCCCCTCCCCTCTTCCTAAAATGCTAAACAATTTGATATAGCTTATATATATGCACAATCACGTAAAACATTTCCATATTAGTTACAGTTGTGAAAGAAGAAACAGTCCAAAAGGAAAAAAACACACAAAAAAGTGAAAATAGTATGCTTTGATCTGTATTCAGAGTCTATCAGTTCTTTCTCTGAGTGTCAGTAGCATTTTCCGTCATAAGTCCTTTGTAATTGTCTTGGATCACCATATTGCTGAGAAGAGCTAAGTCTATCAGAATTGGTCATGATATAGTGTTGCTGTTACTGTGTATAATGTTCTTCTGGTTCTGCACATTTCACTTTGTGTGAGTTCATGCAAGTCTTTCCAGGTTTTTCTGAAATGAGTGTCCTCATAATTTTTGCACAGTAGTATTCCATTAATATTTATATAACACAGCTTGTCCAGCCATTCCCCATCTGATGAGCATACCCTCAATTTCCAGTTTTTTACCACCTCCAAAACAACTGCTATAAATATTTTTTTACTTGTAGGTCCCTTTCCTTTTTAATGATCTCTTTGGGATATAGATGTAGTGGTGATATTGCTGGCTCAAAGGGTATGTGCAGTTTGGTGGCAACCAAATTTCTAACATATTTGTGTCAGATTTTTTTGGATAATGTATAATTATAAAGACTCTGCTGCCATATGCTAATTGTCTTATTCCAGTGACTCAGCAAACAAAGATTTAGGGTATGAGATGTATGTAGATGGAAAAATAGGTAAAGAATTTATTAAGCACTTATTACCAGGATCTGTGCTAAATGCTGAAAATGCAAATGCAAGCTGCCCTGTCCCCCAAATGTCCCTGCCCTCAAAGAATTTATATTCTAGTGAGGGAAAACAACAGAAAAGAGGGAACTGAAAAGTTGGAGGGGTCAGTGAGGAGAGGTACCTGTGTAGGTACCAAAATGGAGTCCAGAGAAGTCTTTGGACTAAACTGTGTTTGTGGTGAACATGGTTGTTTTGGGTAAGTCCTAAAATGGAGATTTAGGCATGAACTCACCAATTGGAGGAGGAGACTGAAGAGTTAAAGGTGTTGCCAGAGTGAAGAAAACTGCTGGGGTGTGGATAACATTGGTTTTAATTAGTGAGTGTGCCAGGTACTTTTGTTAGGAAATACGAACTGGAATCTTGGAACTGGTATTACCCATCATTTTATACGTTAATTACCCTTACCTGTATGTATTTTTTTTGGTGGTCATTTATGTTATTTGGTCTTGGATTAATCTATGTTGAAAGGCTTAACACCAGTTAAGATTCATTCTTTTAACTGAGGCATGACCATTCCTTTAGAAGCTATTGGCCCATCTTATATCCTGGCTGGTTTTCTAGATCACCATTTAATATTTCCTACCTCTTTTCCCCCTCCACATTGATATCCGTTCATAATGATTTGTTATGTAGTTGCTACATAATTTTTAACAAATGAAGACTTACTTCATGGAGGAAATGGCCCGAAGTTAGATTAGAAGAGGGACCTTTGGTCTCATTCTCATTTTCTAGGACTCTGGAGAAAGGGAAACAAATGCTAGTAATGGGCTTTCTACAAGCCTTCCATGGGGGGAAAAAGTCAGATTTCTTTCCCTCATAGTACACTTTTGGAAGCAAAACCTGCTTATGGCTTCTCAAGGAATGAAATAGAAGTCTTTGCTGAAAGATACCATAAGGAAAATCATGACAAAATATAGTTTAATTCTTACATATCGTTCTTCTCCTTTTACTTTATCAAAAGATTTTGTATCTTCCATTTCAAAGAAGATGGAGTACATTACATAGGATGCCCAGTAAATGTAATCCCTATCAAGAGCAAGGTTACTAAATCCAAAGTAAATAAATCAGTGAGTTGGCGCTGGGTATTGCCAGGTCCTCTTATCACCCCTTCAACATCGAAATGATATATACATTGTCTTGACTGGATTCCTTATTTTTACTTTTGATATGGTAACTCAAGTATTGTATGAAATAATTAAATTGTCATAGCTAGGAATGTTTGCAAATAGGCCTGTCCCTTTGTTTCCTTCTTCAAGGTAAACAGCTGCTGTTGGCTTATGAAAAGCTAGAAGTGATCCGACAAGAAGCCTGTTTCCGTCACGTTGAAATCGGAGACTTGATTAATATTGTTGCCTGTAGCTTTGTGATATGTACAGTCTAAATTAGACCTTTGCAGTCATTGTGCTGGGTGGATGCAAGCACGTTAATGACATAATTTCTGGTTGCTGCATCACATTTCTGCAGTCTGTCTTTTGTATTCCACTCACATTAATTGAAGTAATTTTGCCACTGAAGCGTGTTTCAAACCTCTGCATTTAAATTGAAATTTTAATTCCCTTATTGTCTTGAAAAGACGGCTGAAGATGCCTTGTTACAGGTTTCATTATCACTCAAAACACTCCAGCTGCTGGTTCTAATGTACAATGACTGATTAATTCTGGGAAGAATTATTAATATAAGAATAGCAGCTTTTCCCTGGTGGCATAAGCTAGCCAGGAAGGTATTTCTGTGACAGCTCATATTTTTATGAACTTAGGTTTATTTTAAAGAAGTTTTTGAAAAAATAACAGTTTGTAGCAAACTAAAATTGCATAGATGAGATTTGAAAATCACTTATCCAAGTTCTGATTTATCAGCCCATAGAAGTCAATTCATAATTGCAGTGAAGCACTGTAAACCAAGCCAATGAGAGTAGTTTGGGAGCACTTTAGCTGACAGTCACAAGGCTTGTGACTAAAATAATATATTTTTTTTCCTTTTCTAAACCTATTTCAGCATGTGAAGCTTTGAATGTCTCTTAATCATTTTATTTGTCTCTTTTTTATTTATATGCCTTTTAAAGGAATCTATAGCTGCACAGTCAGATAAGGATTATTATGATAATTATAATAATAACTTATATTTCTGTAGCTGTGTTCCTCCCAGAGGGTACCAGAGTACTTTGCTGAGAACTGTAGAGAGAAAATATTTTACTCCCACCATTAACATGTGGCTGTATCTGGACTAGATGGAATGAGGTCACTCTATTAATTGGGTGGATTTTGATACAGGACAATAAGAATGTGCTGCTTTACCCTTTTCTCTTTTCCAAGCCCTATGCAGTTGTTTATTGGTAGGGTTTGCGCACTACTCTGCTGGAAGACTTAGAGGCAAACTCGATCTTAAAATCGAGAAATTGATCTGGAGGTTGAATTACCATACTTTCTTTTGAGTCCTTGGGAGAGTTAATATAGAGGTAAGATTAGCATTCTGATTCCTTGTCTTCCTGATTGGGAAAAGCAAGAGGAAAGACCCCCAGGCCATCTGCTCAGCGGCATCGCTTTAGCACGCAACAGTTTCCTTTAAAACATTTCATGGTTCTCTATTATGAGGATAGTGGAGCTCTGTGATGATATGTGCCTGCCAAGTTACAAATTTGAAATATAATTAATATCTCGAGTTTCATTCTTGGTGGGAAAAGGTAGAGGCAATATTTTCCATTATGTACAGCTTTTGGTATTGTTACATACCTTCTAAATAGGACATTCAGGGATCTCTGAATAAAGAAATCCTTATTATTGGCATGTATGTCTATGAAGATGTAAACAGGTCTGCAGCAAAGAAACAAGTCATGCTTCTTCACATGCCTATTTCGATTGGTCCTCACAATAACCTTGTGAGATATGGCTGGTCAGTATTATTATTTCCATGATGTGGCTACGGAAACTGAGGCAGACGAACAAAGTGATTTGCTCAAGGCCACATGGCAAGCAGACGGTGACCTCCTGAGGTCACCTGTCTCCCAGGTCTGGACACTTTCCATAATGCTCTACTGCTGCTCATCTGTGATTGACACACTCCTGTCCCAGCCTCACTTTAGAATCCTTTGAAGGCCCAGGTGTCCAGGGAAGGTTTGAGTGTGAAGCATAGCTCAAGGGTGAGTAAATGCCTGGTGGGTCACTATTTAGGAGTCCTATAACCATAGGAAGGGCTCTCCATAAGTGGAGCTTGAGATGACTTCCTTCCTTTGTAGTGTGATTTTAGAGGCTGTAAAAAGCTTCTGGCCAAACATATCTCCCCCTTCAGACAGTCCCAGGACCTGAAATTCCTCGATTTCTAATTGGGTGTTTGTAATCGCTGACTCCTCTTTAACTTGTCAGAGTAGTACTTAAGCAAAAGTTTCAGACCAGAAATACAGATAGAAGCAGGTATTTAGCATGTTAGAGAATATAAGAGTGCTTTAGTGTTTATTCAGTAAACACTTACTGAACCACTGATGTTTATAAGATCATTGAGCTAGGCCCTAGGGAAGAGGCATAGACACAGCCCTTGCCCTCAAGGAGCTTGTAGTTTTGTAGCATATTAAACCACTAAAATAGATAGTACTCTGCATTATAGTGCATTAGTTTCAAAACCAAAGTGCTGAGTGAAATTCAAGAGGGAATTTACTGCTAGGAAAAGAGTGGAAAAAGGAGTTTTTGAAGTGGGATTTATGAGATAGATAGGAATTTATCAGATGAAATGGGGAAGGGGGAGGACATTCCAGGTCCTGGAAACAGTAACCTCCCAGGCCTGGGCTCCTTCCCTAGGCCCCTGAGGGCCTTCGCTTCCTTCCACCACCTGCTGAGTCCTATATTCAACAGTCTTATGTGTATTGGTTACCATTTTGACCTCAATGCCAGTAACTTTCCTACTTCATTTCCTCTATTTACTTAAAGGCTAGAGCTGTAGAAGGTAGGCAGTTCTCAGAGTCAGCTGTTTTAGGTCAGGCTCTATGAGAGCCCTTCAGCAAATGTCTGTAAATGCCCTACTATGTACCAAGCACTATTTGGCTTCTGGGGTTCCAAAGACACAGGCACAAAGGCAGTGGTTGTAAGTGTTGGGGTTGTGATCTCCCTTTCTTTGTGCTTCTGGCTGTGGCACCCTAACTAACTTAAGTGCCTCTTGTGCTTAGACTTTTAAGTGCAAAAGCAGTTTCCACTGCAGAAATTCACATGTGGGAGGCTGAGAGATGTTTTTTCCTTTCTTTGTATTTCTAGTCCTTTGAACAGTTGCTGGCATGTAGTAAGCCCTTTGTAAGTGCTTCTTGATTGACTAACAGAAACCTGATCAGAAATTTAAAAAGCAAACAGTAAACCCTCAAAACTTGTCAAATCAAAGACCTTAACTATATATAGAGTAAGGAGCTAAGGATAGTAAGGATGGCTATAGCCCTCTCTGTCTTTGTCATACATGCTGCTCAGTCCTTTTTGCTTTTGGCTTTCAAGCTGTATTGCTAGAAGTCTGACCGCTGGATGCACAGAACATTTACTGGACTAGTTTTAGTTTCTGTTTGACTTTGAAAGGAGATATTTTGATGTAAAAATAATTTTACCTTTTAATCTTCCTGTTTCTTTATTTACAATTTACATGTCTGCTATCACCTTTAGCCCAGTTTTATGAGTAACATGAATGTGATCCCTTTTGTGGGGAAGGAATATACTGACTTGGTGTCTAATTTTCCTAGTGTTTAGATAATCTAGGCCTAACTTCTCATTTGATAGTTGAGTCATCTGAGGTTCAGAGAGGTCAACTGACTTTCCTAAAATCACGTAACTAGTAAGATTTGTTTTTCTAGTAGTAAGGGTGGGTTTCTGATGGCAGGCTTCTGTTAAAGGGATACCTTGTGGCAGTGGACCAGAGGAAGTCCAAATGGCCATTCAGTTTGAACCTACCTTGACTTCAGTTGTATTGGAAGCTACCCAACTGAGCTAACTAGCCACAATCAAACATTGAACTCTTCATGTGATAGATAAACAGACCTTACCCCTCATGCTTGTGTTCAGATTTTCTTTAAAAAATGCTGTAACATGGGCCTTGCTTTGTTGCCACCTTCTGTTTTAGCTCTGTAATTGAGCTGATGGAGATTTCAGTAGCATTTGCATTTCATTGAGTGTTCAGGCTGACATAATCTGTTAAGAATATGAGCTTGGCTTGTAGTTAAATTAGGGCGTTTTTGATCTTTGTGCTGATTTAACATGCTCCAAAGTTGCCATGTTTACCTTTTGCATCCTGATGCTGTGATACTGAATCTTTGCTGTGGTTTAGAATCTCATTTATTGAAATGAAGCAAATTTCTACATAACCTTGCCAAATTGTTATCACACCAGTCTCTCCTTTGTATGCAGATCTCTGCCTCTTATGGCATTAATGGATAAAGCACAAGACAAAACTGTCGATGGACAAAATTCTGGGAACCCTAATACTACATGTAGGAGATAGCTACTCAGTAAATTGAAGAAGACCAGCCTGTCCACTGGGAGGATGCTAATGATGATATGTTGCCAATGACAAATCAAATTAAGGATGCGTAGAGCAATTCTAGTATGCACTGGTAATTTAAGGATTTTCTAAGTCGTTCCCATATTAGTCCAAAATGCAAGGTTAGGGTGGGTCTTGTGTTGGGTACTCTTTCCAGGCAGCATAAGGAGAAGAAAGGTATGTGTAATGAAGTGAGGAGTGTGAAAGCACCATTTATTTTTAAGTGACTCTATTGGTGGCAATTTGTTAACTAAACCCTACCAGGGGGTGGGGAATCTGTGGCCTTGAGGCCACATGGGACCTTCTGCATCCTTAGGTGGGGCCTTTTGACTGAGTCCAAGTTTTACAGAACAAATCCTGTGTTCTATGAAGTTTGGAATCGAAGGGCCACACTTGACCTAGAGAGCAGGCTACATGTGGCCTTGAGGCTGAGGGTTTTCCACCCCTGCTTCTAGACCATTGAACAGTTATTGGTCTGCTACTGGCATCATTGCTAGGATAGATCATTAAAACATTGTTTTGTTTGGCCAGTTTCATTTGAAAGCTGGATGGGGGAGAGTAAGCAACATCCACATTGTAGTTGTGATGGGTGCCCTATGTTGAAACTTGATGTCAGGACCTGATGATACTGATTTGTAGCCTTGGCTTGGTTTGGCAAGATGAGAACTCATTAGAGAAGTCAGTTTTGTTTGAGATTCTGTCCAGTACTAATTAGTTGTGGTTGCTTAGCTCTTAAAAAAAAAAAGCCACGTTTTACTGAGATTCCTTTGTAGGATTTTAATAGTTTTAGTAAAGTTAGTTACCAGGATGCTGAACACTATTAATGGAGCTGGGAGCTCTCTTGCAAAGAGTAGGAGAAATTGCTGTAATTTTAGTATGATATTGAAGTGAGTCTCCAAGTTCTCCCTTGTTAACCCTTCTCAGCTTGATCATGAACTTTAGACATCATCTAGACCAACTATACTGTTACGGATGAGGTAACTGAGGCCCAGAAAATTAATATGTTTTCCTCAGGGTCTTATAGCTACTGTCACAGCTAGGATTAGAGCTATGTATAGTAGAAAGAGGACTGGATTTGGAATAAAATGAGCAGAGTTCAAATCCTGCTTCTCATACATGTTATACAAGATACATCTGACAAATTCATGGCAGAAATGAACTATACTTATCAAAAGTTAGTTAGAAGGAATTTTCAAGGGGTTTGAAAATTTAAACAAAAAAGACTTTAAAACTAAAGCAGAAGAGAGAAGACTGCCTCTGTATATCCCCCAAATTAGATAGCATAGTGAGTAATCACAAAGAAGTAAAAAGATTACTAGCAGGGATACCCATAGACTCACAGGAAACAAAATCCAGGGAAGGGAACTGTAGTAAAACCAAAGACCTCAAACATCTAATGTGGAATTTTGGCAACAAACAAAATGGTCGATAGGTCCCAACAGTAGGAGCCAAACTTGCTCTTAGCGGTATCATTGAAACGTGGTGAGGTGAAATCCAGGACTAGCTCAGGGATAGCTTGGGATGGGGGATACTTTGTGCTAAAGAAGTCGGCTTGGCAAATGGAATGAGAGGGTAGCATTTTATAACAAAAGTGTATTCATTTGAGGAAATCCAGGGACCAGAAAGGGAAAACATGATGGCAAGTATTTTGATGAAAGTCAAAAGGAGTTGTTTGTAATTGAACTGCACTGGCCTATTTGTAGTGGCTCAGATATGACGCATGGCTCTGCATTTGCGGTGGCTGTCCGTGTGTCTGGAAAGCTTTACTTCCTTCCCTCTAACTCTTTCTGGCTTCCCTCAAGACTTAGCTTGGGTGTCTTCATCAGGAGGCCTTTTCTGGTCTCCCTGCTCCTAATTTCTTTTCCTTTCAAATGACTTTCATCTGATCTGTATATATCTTGTGTATACACACACACACACACACACACACACACACACACATGTAATTTAGTATATTATTATATAATTATTATACATTGCACATGATATATGCATTATATATTATTATACAATAGTATATATTATAGTATATTATTATATTAGTATATAATATATATAGCATAATGCCTTGTATTTAAATACCTGTTACACCTTTTTGTTGTTGTTCATCCTTTGTTCTTGAAAAGGACTTCTTTTAGTCATGTCTGACTCTTCATGACCCCATTTGGGGTTTTCTTGACAAAGATACTGGAGTAGTTTGCCATTTCCTTCTCCAGCTCATTTGACAGATGAGGAAACTGATGCAAACAGGGTTAAGTGACTTGTCTAGGGTCATACAGCTAGTGTCTGAAGCCAGATTTAAATTCAGGAAGATGAATCTTCCTGACTCCAGGCCTGGCGCTCTATCCACCGTGCCACCTAGAACATGCTTTACTTGAGGACGGGCATGGTAGGGTTTTTCTCCCTCTTTTTCTTCCTCCTTTCTTTATATCTCCAGCACTTCTTACAGTGACTGAAACAGGGTGAGTGCTTAATAATGCTTGTTGACTGATCAACAGTGTGACTGCAAATCATACCAGAAGTCTTTTGAGTATGTTAACTGATATATGCTTGAGTTCTGGGCTCTATATGAGCCTTTTTAAATATTCTTTTTTTTTTCCTTTGGAGAGGGAAGGCAAAGCAAAAGAGATTAAGTGACTTGCCCAAGGTCACACAGCTAGTAAGTGTGTCTGAGGCTGGATTTGAACTCTGGTCCTCCAGGTTCCAGGGCAGGTGCTCTACTCACTGCACCATCTAGCTGCTGCCCCCCCCCCCTTTTAAAATATTCCTAAGTGATTGTTTTGATTCCTTATGCCTTTATTTCGACATTTTGAAAACAAGAATGGCAGTAGTTGCTTCCTAACTTCCTTACAGATTGTTCCATAAGCAGATGATTTTTTCAGACATAAAAATGCCTTTACAACAATTTCTACAGAGATTGGCATCACATAAACACAAGGGTGCTTATTATTATTATCATTATTTCCTCTAAATGATTTTCTTTTTCATTGATACCTTTTGTTTTGACATAGTCACTATTCAACAAACTGCATAACCCTTTGTCTCCATTCAAAAGTGGTTATTGATTATAAGACCAATTATGAAAGCTCAGCCTGACACGCTGTGGTAAATTACGTAGCTGCTCGATTTACAGTCCAGAATCGGGTAAACAGGTTTATCAGACAAATTAATTTTGTTTGTCTTTCATGAAAATTCTAGCACAGTGTGATCGCTGATGGCAGTAAGTCTAACTCGCTTGAATGTAACGTAGAGCTTAGTGCAGTGGGTCACAGTGTAGACCATTCCTCATTGCTTGAGTCTGGTCAGATCAACATTCTTGCCCATTAGAGGCAGCTGGTGCACAGTGAGCAGAGTGCTGGCCCTGGATTCGGGAAGATCTGAGTTCATAACTGACATCAGACACTTAGTAGCCATGTGACCCGGACAAGTCACTTAACTTCTGTTTGCCTTAGTTTTTTCAGTTGTAAAATGGGGCTAACAATAGCACTCACCTCCTAGTATTGTTGTCAGGATCAAATGAGATGATATTTGTGTAGGACGTAGCACAGTGCTTGGCACGGAGCAGACACTACATAAATGCTTATTGCTCTCCCCTTTTCTTTCCTCATTCTGATTCATAATTTACAGATTTGATGTGATGTCAGATAAAATCAACAAACCATAAAATCCTTTACCAGCCCTATGTGGCAGAGAGTAGGTTTGGAAGAAAGACGGAATTAAATGTACGTCTTTTCTGATCTCTTAATGATTTATATTATAGTAGGACACAGCTTTGTGATGGACTTCTTGAGTTATGGGGGCACCTGGGTGATGCGGTGGATTAAGTGCTGGACCTGGCGTCAGAAAGATTCATCTTCCTGAGTTCCAATCTGGCCTCAGATACTTACTGGCTGTGTGACCCTGGGCAAATCACTTAACCCTGTTTGCCTCAGTTTTCTCATAAAATGACTTGGAGAAGGAATCTCTGCCTCATATTTCTGCCAAGGAAATTCTAAATAGGGTCACAAAGAGTTAGGTATGATATACGCCTATTGTTATCTTGAGTTATAGTCTCCCTATCTATATTAGATTGGAATCGTTTTGAGGATGTAGATCTATACCTTCATTTCTTTTTCTTTTAAAATATTTTTATTGATTTATTTCTGTTTTTCTCTACTCCCTTGAGTCATGTCTTATCATAAGCAAAAAGTTAAAAAATCTCAGAAAAAGCAGCCACCCTTGACAGCATATTCTGCACCAATGATTCCCTGCTTCTTCTGAGAGGAAGGATATGGATTTCATCATTGGGAACAAAGGCATTGAATTACTATTCATATGAGCTTTTTGCTTTTTGGTATTGTCATTTACCTTATTATAATTTTGTATGTACTGCTTTTTTTCTTTCTGTATCACTGCATGCAAAATTTCCCATGTTTTTTGAATTGCTGAATATTTGTTATTTCTTAAAGTGTAATGATATTTCATTATGTTTATATATTAAAGTTTGTTTAGACATTCTTGAGTTGATGAGTGCCACAAACAGTGCTGCTACAAATGCTGTATATAGGATCTTCCTTTATAATTGCTCCCCTTGGAGTACATGCCTTGTAGTGAGATGGTGAATCAGTGGACATAAGCAGTTGAGTGACCTTCGTTTTTCTTTTTCTCCTTAGTTTCTAGTAGTAAATATGCAATAGGTACTCAGGAAAAACTCTGTTTATTCCTCTCTTTGCATATTTGATCTAATTTCAGAGAAGAGGATTGGCATGAAATCTTGATCCAGCCTTTGATCAAAATGGATGCAGGATGGAACAGTATGGGAACCATGTCAAGAAGAGTTGGGGAGGAGTCAATTACTTATTCCCATGACTCAGGGTCCTAATATGATCCCTGGGTTACAGGGATAAATCAGGAATTCTATACCTGAGTGGAGGAGAGGGAAGTAGATTCACAGCCTCTTTCATATACGTGGCTCCTATAATCTAATAAGGAAAGAGTCAGGTTTTCTAGGGGAACTAGATTTACATTGTTTAACTTAGAAAATCAGCATACCAAACTGTCAAAAAGTAGACATCAGAACTCTGACTTGATAGCTAAGGTCAGCAAATGAGTACTTACTATCTTTCATGTGCATATACATATATATATATATATATATATATATATATATATATATATATATATACACATATAAAATGTGCATGTGTACATGTACATGCATACATACACACATACACATACCCCAAAATGTGGCTTTTAATATATTCTGGGTCCTTACCAAAACTAGCTTTCTACTGAACTCCTGAGTAGGAGAAGTACTTGAATATATAGAGAAGCATGTCATTGTATTCTTAAAATGATTGGAAATAAAGACTATGTACACAAATATTAGAATTGCTTGCTAAAGAGGGAAAACGTTTTTAGTTTTGCATTGTATGATAAGCTATGTTAATAAGGTCTATGCTTATGACTGTTTCTGTTAGATATTTATTAAAATTGTTAGTGGTCTTCTAACCCAATTTTATGACCTCAAACCCAGTACTAACTGAAATATTTTATATTTTTATTTGACCTAAATGTTTATTAGACTACAAACATGTTCCTCTAGCATTTTTTTTAACCTTTTAGAATTCAGAGGAATGGCAAATTTTAGGGAGGGCAATGGAAATTGAGAAATTATGTATAAAGAAGAATATGGAGAAATTCCATACAACGAAATTCCATATTTATGTGTATGCAGTTTGGGGAGAAGGCAGAACAATTGGAGTTAAGTGACTTGCCCAAGGTCACACAGCTAGTAAGTGTTAAGTGTCAGAGGCTGGATTTGAACTCAGGTTCTTCTGTCTCTAGGACTGGTGCTCTCTTCACTGGTGTATGGAATTTCTTGTGCTCATTGTGGCATGATTAGGGTACTCATACCACTATGGGAATTCTTTCAGAGAACAATCTGACATCTATATGTTCTTTTCCTTTCAAGAAGAAGTAAAGAATTGTATAATGCTTAAGCTGGAAAGATCCTTAGCCTAGACTACCTTGTCTAACTGCCTCATTTTATAGCAAGCTGAGATTCAGTTTGTGTGGCCCTAAGGGACTAGAACAAGGCTTCATCTCCCTCAGGTGGATTTCCTGTTCCCTACCTAAAGACGATTTGTTCCTTCCTTCCTTCCTTCCTTCCTTCCTTCCTTCCTTCCTTCCTTCCTTCCTTCCTTCCTTCCTTCCTTC
>CM053597.1:89008207-89050929 GCA_028646575.1 Pseudocheirus occidentalis | reverse complement strand
TCCTTCCTTCCTTCTGTCCTTCCTTCTTCTCTTTCTCCCTCTCTCTGCACATTGACTCTTCTGGAGTTTATCTCCATATGTTATATCTTAAGATGTAATGGGGAAATTCTAAAAGAATAGAAAAGTATTGAGTGGTACTTTTACTGGGGAAAAAAAGGTGCCCAAGAAAACTTTAGGTACTTCTTAACCAATACTTTTTTTCATATTTTTGAAGATAATATAATAATTGACATTTATAAAGTACTTCTACAGTGCTTTGTATCCATCACCTCATTTTATAACAGAATCATATCATCTCAGAGCTAGAATGGCCATCAGGGACTTACCTGAACTAGCTCCTATGTACATACCTTTTATAATATACTAAAGCAAGTTGGTCAATCAGCATTTTGCTTGAAGATTTTCAGGAGAGGGCAGCTCATTGCCTCCCCAGGCAGCCTAGTCAATGGTTGTTGTAATTGTTTGGAAAATTTCCCTTTTGTTAAACCCAAATTTGCCTCTTCACAGCTCTTGTCGTTGCTTCTGCCAAGCAGAACAAGTCTTTGAACACTCTTCTACATGACTGCCTTTTAGACGTTTGAAGATAAGTTATCATGTTTCTCCTAGGTCTTCTCCCCTTCTGGCTAACCACACTCAGTTCTTTTGACTGATTATTTATTCAGCTGATATATTATGGCATGATATAGAGCAGTGGTTCTCAACCTTCTTAAGACCATGGCCATTTAATACTTGTATGTGGGCTTGTCTGCATGTGAGCGGACCCGCCTGGAGACAGATCGAGGAGCAGTGTCTCAGTTCCTAAGACCATCAGAAATATGTGTTTTCTGATGATCTTAGGTGGTTGCTGTGAAAGGTTTGTTCGATCCCCCCCCAGAGGTCACAACCCACAGGTTGAGAACCGTTGATCTAGAGGCGCTTCATCATCCTGGTTGCCTTTCCTTGGATGCTCTCTAGTTTATCAATGTGCTTCCTAAAATGTGGCATCCAGGACTGAAGACAGTCCTTTAGATGTGATCTGTCTAGAGCAGTATATTCTAAGACTCTCCATTCTTTCTGAACACTTCTGCCTTTCTTAATGTAGTCTCACATTGCATTAGGTTTCTTGGTTGCCACTTCATAATGTTGATTCATATGATACTTTCAGTCTCTTAAAACTGCCATATTTTTTTCATTTAAACTGCTCTCTAGCCATACCTCCCTTATCTTGTACTTGTAAAATTGATTTTTTGATCCCAAGTATAAGACTTTCCATTCATCCCTATTAGATATCATCTTATTAGATTTAGTCTGTTCTAGTATGTCAGGATTCTTTTTTTACTTGTCACTATAATGTGACATGTTGACTGTCCTTTCCAGCTTTATGTCATCTACAAATTTGATAAACATGCCATCTTTATCCAAGTCATTTATAAAATAGTTGATCACACTGCCAAGCAGACAGGCCACTTAAAATAAATTGACTTTCATGTTAACATAGAATTATCAATGAATGCCCTTTAGGTCTTGATGTTTAACTGGTCTGCATCCACCTAATTGTACTATAATTTAACACATGTCTCTCCTTCTTGTGCGTAATAATAATAATATGAGAGACCTTGTCAAATGCTTTGATAAAGGTCAGCCAATCAATAAACATTTTGTAAAGTGACTAGTATGTGCCAGACACTGTGCTAAGTGCTAGGGACACAAATACTAAAAACAAAGACCCCCCTGCTCTCAAAGAGTTTCCCATCCAATGGGACAATACAGAAAACTGAAAAGCAGGGCAGTGGGAAAATACCTGGTTTGGGGATGTGATGGAAAAATACAAGGGCATGCAGCCAGTTGAGAAATGAAGAGGTGTCTGGTCTTAAATAGAGCTTTTGGGTGGTGCCCTTTGCTGTACCCTCTAATCAGAGCAATCAGAGGGGAAGAGAATACTGTCATCTGAGTGCCAAAGCTCCTTTAGTCTTACAGAATCAGAAGATTCCTGAGGCATGATCTGAGGGAAATCCAAAGGAGTGCAACATTGCCCTGTTACGTAAAGGAAATAATCTTAGTTTGATTCTTCAGTGACCCATAACTGTTCTTTTTAGTAACTCATTTTAGAGTGTTGCCAGCAATTAAAGTCAAACTCATTGGTTTATATTCTTTTTCCTTAAAAAGAAGTAAAGTCCTTCAGTCATGTAGTATCCCTCCAGTTCTGCATGCTCTCAACCAGTTGCTGACAGTGATTCTTCACTCACCCTCATTAGTTCTCTCAGTCCCCAGGAATGGTTTTCATCAGGGCTAGGTGACTGGAATGCTCACAGGACTGTATAAAGTGGGCATTATAAGTATCATCACCCCATTTTGTAGATGGCAATTAAGTACAGAAGAAGATTAAGTGGCTTTCCCATAGTCTCACAGGTAATGTGTGAGCATCAGAGGTGGTGTTTGAACCACAGGTCTTCATGACTGAGTCTGCCAGCCTTCAGGCTTTTGTTACCTACTTTGTGTAGAGGCCCACCTCCTGAGAAGTGTGGGGAACATACAAGATCCTGGTTATGTATGTCTTGTTTTTCGGTTTTAAAGAAAGTTACTTATGACAGAAAATTCCAGTCTAACAGGTTGTCCTCAGATGCAATGTCTCTCTCATGGTGTGATAAGATCACTTTGTCCAACTGTATTTGTTGAAGATGTTTGTCCGTGTCACTGAACCTCTCCTGCTTAATGTCAGTGCAGAGAATTGCCTCTCTGTGGTGGAGTTCTTCACTTCCTGATGACATTATATCACTTGGATTGAATGTTGGAATCTTGTTCAGCCTCCTTAGTGAAATCCACGGTACTACCAAATAGCACGGTCCAATTGTTTGCACTAAAAACAAAATAAATGAGAAGTGCATATTGCTTAGATCATGATTTGCAGCTGGATGGGCAACCTGTCAAATTAGTCCTTCAGTAGATATATCTTGGACAAGTGCTGCAGATGGTTAATGAGTTGGGTTGGGAATTTAGTAGGAGGAGGAGATGGAGCTTGATTGCATTTGGGAAATGTGTAGTGCTTTCAGTGATCCTAAAATGTCCATTACTGCAAAACCTATGTCTTTAATACCGTTATTTTCTCAGTGATATTATCTGACCTTGAATCTTAGAATACAGTGTTTTCAGAAGAATTAAAATTATAAACAAACAAAAGGACAATGGAGAGTCAAACAGGTAATGGCATGTTATCATTAACAAAATGTATTACATCTCTCTTAAAATGTTTTGGGATTTCTTTGACTAGGAAAGGAAGCGGGCTTCTTTTGTGTCAAGAATGAAAGGCAACAAGTGGACAAATTAATTGCTTCATTTATAATCCTAAGCTGCATGCTGGAGCCCAATGCCTTGCACTTAATAGGCATTTAATTTTGTTTGTTGAATCAAAGATGTTAAAAGAACGAGAGTAAAAGTCTTGGGTGCATTGGGTAGATTTAAAAAAATTTTAAAATTCATTTTGAACTTAAATACTTAAAAAATTTGCATGTATACAGCATAAAAAAAGATTCCATATAAAATCATGAATTTCCATTTCACTGTTTACTTTTTTGAAAAAATATGCAATTAACAACTACATGTCATTTTCAAAGCTACTCTGCTTTTCTGTTCTTCTAAGTTTTCTTTTGTTCTTATTTTTATCTATTTTTATTGTTTTATTTTTTTCTCCCTTTCTTCTCCCACCTCTTCCCCACCCCCTTCACTCTAGAGAAGGCTACCATTCAAATATGTATGTATGTATATGTATATGTGTGTGTGTGTGTGTGCATGTGTGTGCGTGCAGAAAGCTGTACTATACATACATCTGTTTATCAGTTCTTTCTCTGGAGGTGAATAGCGTCTTTCATAGGTTCTTTGTAGTTGATTTGAGTATTTTATACTCAAAATTACTTAGTTGTTTAAAGTTGTACTTAGAACAATGTTGCTGTTACTGTATCCAACATTCTCTTGGTTCTGCTCATTTCAGTTTTCATTATTTTATCCAAGGCTTTCCATGATTTTCTAAAATCAACCAGCTTATCATTTCTTATAGCACAGTAAGTAGCATTCTGTCACAATCATATACCACAATTTGTCCAGCCATTCCCAATTTGATGGACATTCCCTCAATTTCCATTTCTTTGCCACCACAAAGAAAGCTGCTATAAATATTTTAGAACATATAAGTTCTTTTTCTTTTTTCCCAATCGTCTTGGGAAACAGATCTAGTAGTGGTATTGCTGGGTCAGAGGGTCTACACAGTTTTATAGCTCTTTGGGTATAATTCCATATTGCTCTCCAGAATGCCTGTATTAGTTCGTAGTTCCACCAACAGTGAATTAGTGTCCCAATTTTTCTACATTCCCTCCAACATTTGTCACTTTCACCTTCTATCCTTTTAGTCAGCCTGATAGGTGTAAAATGATAGGGTAGATTCTTTATGGAGGATTTATGGGGAGGGTTTGGACAAGTATTACATAGAATGAGCAAGCTTTGTAAGCATTTCCAACCATATTGGTGAAGTAAGTAACCCACACTGATAAAATCATGGCTCTTATCAAAGTATCATGAGGTTTGAGAAATTATATATTTTGGGAGCCCTTGGCAAGCAACATCTTGGCAACTTGGGGAAAAAAAAAAGATTCAGCAAATGCTTATGGTATCTGTTGTTTGTGTCTGGCATGATCATTGCTCTCTAGGAATTGAAAAGAAAAAAGGATGAACTTTTGCTTTAATAAAATGACTTTTTTGGAGTTTTTTTTTTTTACTTGTCTTTCATTGATTCCTCCTCTCCCCTTTACCCCCCCAAAAAACCAACAAACCAACCTGTGTGCTTTTAAAAGAAGCAAAATGCTTTTAATGAGAAGTTTGGTGCCTTAGTACTAGTCAGGATAGTGATATTTTTGATCAAAGTGAATTGTGACATTTACTTGCTCTTGGGTTTTATTTCTTCTGGTACATTTGAAAGAATCTTTAATGTAGAAATTCACAAATAAATGGCCCTTTCTTTGACAGCACTTTATCTGTCAAACCTCTCCCTCCTTTCCTGCACTTATCAATAACTTCATCTCATTTACTTTATCCTGTAAATTCCATTATCTCTGAGGCAGTCTATTGCATTAAGCTGTTAGTACCTAATATCGCCTCATTTACATTGACACATGCTTGACCTCAACCCTTCTACTCTCTTAGTTAATGCCCCAACAAGCACTGATATCTCTCTGGAGCATTATCATTTGGCTGTTAGCTCAACTAATAACAACCATTCATTTGAGCTGATGAAAGTTTATTAAATAAGAACATGCAATAACCCTGGCAGTAATGAAGGTAGAATGGCAGTAGATAGCATCCTGGTTTTAACGGTGAGAGTATGCTGAGTCTGCATTATAGATATTGGGTTTCCTGAGGGAGAAAAAAGGGCACCCTTCTAAGTCTAATCAATATTTTGTCATCAAACTGATTTAGAAATGGACATATCTAAATGCCTGAAATGCTTATTGATGATTACAGTGCAGGCTGAATGATGATGATGATGATAGTGGTGATGATGATGATGATGATGATGATGATGATGATGGTGGTGATGATGGAGATGAAGATAATAAAAAACCTCTTGCTCTAGGCAGTTGAAATTGCCTTTGTGATGTGCCTTCCTTAGGATCTTTCTCATCTGTTTAGAAAACAGATGAGACAGTCTTTAACCCTGGAGGACTTTAATGGGAGAAAGCTGTAGCCAAAGCAAGCCAAAACTTCTTTGTGTCCTTTCTAGTGAAATGGAATTACCTTCCCTTATCTGTAAAATGAGATGATTGAACTAGAATGAGCTTTAAGAATGATCCTACTTCCAGCTCCAAAGCTATCTAATGAATTTACATTTATCTAGGACCCTAAAGTAACAGTCATCTCAATTTGATCCTTACATAACTCTATTTTCTAGGCAGTATAAGTATTGCTTTCCTTATGTTGTAGATGATGAAACTGGGATTCTGAGGCATCCAAGGGCTTGCTTAAATTCTAATGGGATTTTTGAACTAGTTTTCCTGGTCTAACCAAGTACATCTTTCAGATTTGACTCTGTGGCGGTCAAAAGGTCAACTTATTAGGACAAATAAGTGAATTATTAGCAAAGTAATAATCTGAATGGCTACCTTTTTTGAAACTTGCACTTGCATGTAGCATAGTTTCTTACAGCTGAAATTTTTAACCCTCAGGTACTATTTATTGACTCGAAACTTTTATGCTGATATGTGATAGTGTTTCCCTCCTTTTGGCTTTTGTTCTCTTGTGTCAGTAAACAAAAGTCAGGAATAAATCAATGTTTTGAATTTCTAGAATCAGGTTAATGATCTTTTTTCCTTTCCATATATACTGGTACAGATCATCGCTGTCATTGCTCTACTAGAAATCTTTCTTTAGCAGATCCAATACATTTATTAATTGGGTAACTCCTGGGAAGTTGGTGTCTTTTCAAAATCAGAAAACGGGGAGCCTTTATTTTTGTGGCCGCTTTTCTAATACATGGCATATGTTAGATTCTTTCATCCATGGCACTCCTGGACAAATGGGATCATTTTCTTTTTGAAATTTTATTCTTGAGGTAATAGTAAATGCATCCTTGTCCCTGTTTTGGCCTGTTCATTTTGTCTCTGAACTATTGGCTCTTTTGCTGGGAAATCTCAAGAGGATTTTGGTAATATAGAGTCTCTACATTTTGGGATTTCTATTTTCTGTTTCTAATCTTTCCTAGTATTGGAAGATAATTGGTTGTGACCAACACATGTGCTCTGATTTCCCTTGCTTCTACACCCCCTCCCACATCCATCTGTGCCTCCTTAAATATCTCTCCCAAGTGCACTTGGGTCAGGTACCATTGATATGCAGTACATTAGAGACATTAGTTTTTGTTCCACAATTTTTTCATGTCTGGGTAGTTCTTTCCTCCCCAAACTCCCCTTATATTCTGCCTGTTTCCCAGTGACTGTCTTTTCATGTAAAGTTGGTTAGGCCCTGTATTATATAGCTGAGAAATTGATCCCTTTAAATTAGACTTAATCTTGCTATCTCTCTTTTAAAATCTGTTTTTCTTCTTTCTGGGTCTTTCTTCCCTACTGGAGGAGGCATTTGTAGCTCTTTAATTAATCTTTAAAAAAAGTGCTTTGAAGATAAAAATGCTCTATAGAAGTATTATTATTAATTTGTTACAGACAGTGTGACTGCCAAGTACTGAAACCTGTAAATAGACTGCTGTAGGGACAAAGTTTTGTAAGCTTTGTAAGTTAGGGAAGCTATATTTCTGTTTATTAGTCTGTGGATAGATAGTCCATATTTTCCTCATTCCCTTCAGTTAATAGAATACTGTTCTGTTTCTAATGAGTAATAGAAGTGCTCCAACATGCATTTATTGAATATACTCTGTTCTGGCCTTCCAGAGAGATGTAGAAATGTGGACCATGGCCTTTGCTCTCATAGAGTTTATAACTTAATTTAACAAATGTTTATTAAGCACCTACTACATTTATAGTATTATAGTAGGCACTGGCTATACAAAGAAGAAAACAAAACAGTTCCTTCAAATTTATAATCTTGGAGGTTTGTATGTACATGTGAATGGCCAGGAGTGGTGTCATTCGCCTGTAAACCCCGATCCTAGGGGATGCTAAGGCTGGAGTATTGTTTGAGCTCGGGAATTCTGAACTGCAATAATACTAAAGCTGCTGCTCTGTCCCTACTGAGGGCCTGTCAGGCGACTTGAGGCCCCAGTTGGAAAAGCAGCAGGTCAAAGCTTTTGTGCTGGTGAACAGTGGAGTCAGGCCATGGGCCTGGACAAGACGAGAAGACCTAGTCTTCCCTTAGGGACAAAAGATGATTTCATGTAATTTCATATTTTATTTTCTAAATTTAAAACGGACTTTTAAAATGTTCTTAGGATGTCATAATAGAATCATAGGTTAGCATTAGAAGGGGCCGTAATAATCACTGAGTTCAGTCTTTTAATTTTGCAGATGAAGAAACTGAGGCCCACAGATATTGTCACATAATAAATTTGTGGCAGAACTTGGATTACGACCTGGATCTCCTGGCTCAGTGTCCAGTGGTCTTCCATCAATGTAATACTCTCCCTTACTAATATAGCCCTGGCTCTTTTTAGTCTGTTTTTTAAAGCCTGTGTGTTTCTAGGTTTATCTCAGTCTTCATTTTTATTTCCTGTAGCACTGCACTTTATATCCATGTTGTACTTGCTTATGCAAGTCTACTGGAATCTCAGGAGGGAATTCAATTCCAGTGGTACCTATTATGGTCTGAAACAGTGAGTTGAGACATGTGGTGCTTTGTCAGAGCAGTTTGTGGCACTAATATTTTATTTTGAGTAGCATAACTCAAGTTGCCAGATTATAGATAGTAGTAGTAGGCATTGGATTAAGAGTGTATGTTGAAATGGGACTTTGGTTTCTTAGAAATGGTGTTGCTTTCCCCAACATTACTGACCTGTCATCTGTAGATTATGACCTCTGAGCTGTTTTTCTAGTGTTGATAATCTGAAAAGGAGGTGAAAAGGATATTGCATAATATCTGATCAATTATGAGTTTTTTTCTTAATTCCTATTTGCCTGCAGTGATGGATAATGGACAATAGATTCCCTGGAATTATCCATACCATCTCCCCCAGTTCTCTTGGGGCCAGCTGCAGGCTGTGAAGCGGAAATTTTCAATCATTTGGTTTGTAGAGTAGTGCCTTGTGTTTAGCAGACCCAACCTAAGAAAATATACACAGAAGATAAAATTGGGGATATCATCACTGAACTTTAGAAGACTTTTGAGACAAACTAGTTCAGCCATCTTATTTTAACAGGTGATGCCATTTGAAACACAGACACATTAAGTGATCTTGCCAAGATTGTAATATGTTGCAGAATGTGGACTACTGGGATTCTCTGTTCTCAGTTCATTACATGTTTCTTGGCATTTTACTTCCTCTCTCCATTGTATAAAAGAGATTTACAATGGGTTCTCTTTAAATAGAAAATTCCCCTCTTTCAATGAAAATATGATTTGATTTATAAAATTTTGTTTTATTCACAACTTTGAGAAAACACATATTGCATAGTTCCCCAGGGGGATACAGTGTGCAATACTGGCTTCATTATTAATAACCACAACAGCAATAAAATAAAAGCTTGCATTTTTATGGTGCTTTATAGTTAGAATACTTTCATGTTATCTCATTTTAATCTCATTAGTTCCCTGCTCTAACTAGGTGACCTAACAGGCTCAGGTGTGTTGTTTCAGGCAAGATGAAAACTTGCTATGCTGTTGGAAATGTTCTGTTATTATCTTTTACTGCTCTCCTTCTGACATAGAGACAGGTAGCAAGTAATTTGTAGTCAGGTGGTAGCAGGAGTATTAAATGACTGCTTTAGAAGAGGGAGTGTTTCCAAAAGAGAAGGACGGGAGAAATAATGGGGGTTTCTTGTGGCAGTTGTGTAGCTTCTGCCTAGCCACGAAAGCCTTACCCCGAGCAGAGCTGAGGGAGGACTCCAGAAGCACATGTGCTTTGTTGGCCATGGTGACTGGCGAGACCAACGGAGCAGCTCTCTGGAGGGAGGCCTTGGCTGACAAGAATGTTGATGAATGAGTAGGGAGCATCTCATCAAACTCAGAGAGTTCTTTCATTTTTATTAACTTTTATTTAGTTTCAAAATTTGTTCTATGCCTCTTTCTCTGTATCACCTCTATCTTTTTAGTTTGGGTGATCCCAGTAAATAAAGCAGAAAGATTTTGAAGGGTCTTGTGTCCCCTTACACTTTTTTCGCCTCACTTTTTGGAGGGGGAAGACAGCAATTGGAGTTAAGTGACTTGCTCAAGGTCACACAGCTACTCAGTGTTAAGTGTCTGAGGCTAGATTTGAACTTAGGTCCTCCTGACTCCAGGGCTAGTGCTCTATTCACTGTGCCTCCTAGCCACCCCTCTTATACTTTTTTATGTGTTGTCATGTTAGTAGGAGGTGTAAATCCTCTGAAATACCCTCTAGTTACATACATGTTAACTGCAACTTTAATTTTGTCTAAAGAAACAGTTACAGAATGTCTGTATTGTGTTAATGTTGAATATGTTTCCCATGAGAGGTCACGTTCTGGCATACTGAAAGTAACAAACCATTTTAAAAGTCTTTGGTTATCTTGACAGTCATAAAAAAGTGTTTATTTTGGCCGCAACAATTTTTTCCAAATTTTCTTTTGGAAAACAAAAAGAAAAGTTACTAAAGCAAACACTTTTATGAAGTAACAGATGGTATAGTTGTAAAGATGTTAATTTTGGGGGGGGCTTAAATCAGATTCTTATTTAGAAACACTTGCTAATGTCAACTACCTCTGAGTGTCTACACAGCATTTCCTCCCTAGGTTTCTTTTACAACTTTTCTCCAATGAAACAGGTGTTGAAAATGGCAGAATTTATCATTGCCTCCCTGATATTTCAGTTGGTTCATCCAAAACAATGAAGGTAAATATTTCTGTTTAGCTGGCATTCATGAGAAAGATTGACAAAGAATACATTTTTAATTCTCTTCTGTATGCCATAGGAATAGCAAATGACACCTTTGTTTTTGACCCTGAGGTGAAAATGTGAAATAAGTTATGGGGAAAGTTTTTTTTTTTTATAGATAATATTTCAGTCACCAGGAATATTCCTTTTGGTTATATTGTGTTTGTCTCTCAAAGAGTAAAACCAGTAAGTTAGAACAGGAAGGGACCTCAGAGGTCATCTTGTTTATTCAGCTCCTTTATTTTACATGAAGAAACTGAGGCCCAGAAAGGTTAAGGTTTTAAAAACATTACCATCCTGACTGCAAACGTGGCAAGTAGTGACCGCAGTTTGAACACAGAATTCTCTGACTCCACATTGAGTCCTCTTTCCATTTGATCAGGAGGTTAGATGTAAGTGCAAACATCAAATCATCAGCTCTGCGCTTCAGAGTTAAAGAGACAACATAAATCTATTACTTAGAATTTAAAACTGTGTGCCTCCTATGTGTTTGATTTGTGAAAAATCATGTTAACATCATCTTTTGCAGAAATGTAGACTTTGAATGGATCTGTGATCTCATCAGTGTGGGTATTCCTGCCGCTGCTGCCAGCTGTATCCTATCCAGCCCTTCTTGTTGTGTGTCTATTTCATTCCATCTGTCTTCCGTAGAAGATCATACCAGCGTATTAGAGGGAAGATCCTTAAACAAACATTCATCTGTAGTCTGTACAGTGCATAAATACTCTTTGATATGATGGTATAACTCAGATGATAGTAACTTCCCAGAAGCACAGATTTGGGAATGAATAAAGCATGACTGGTTTTAAGAGAGATCTTTGGTAGCATGACTCTCAGCTGTCATAAGGCTCTTTGTGCTCTTTGGCTAGCGTGGTGAGGGTCAATGTGCTGTGACTTGGACAGAACTGTAATCTAAGTTAGCAACAAAATTTGGAAGAGTACTGAGGATTGCCTGGGATCTTATATATTGAGTATGGCCATATCTGGTCATAGGAGGATTAAGATGTATTTCTATATTGTAACACAGGAGCTTTTGGGTTCCAGCTTCTAGCAGGTTCATGCTTGATCCGGACAGTCAGAAGGACAGCAAGAAAGACAGATGGGATGAGGAATTAATCATTTTATTCTTGCAGGGGCTGGTGAGAATGGGAGCACCAGCTCCTCCAGGATCCCTTAAGTCTCGATGGGGGCCAGTCAAAACAAGCACACACATTCACAAATCATGCCAAGCCTTGATGTTGGTTGGTCAAGGCATGCACAGCATTCCAGCTTGTGCATTCCACAAATAGGCAAATCTGTACTTACTGACCAATGCTCACTTGATTTATAGAGGAGCACACAAAGAAGGCATTTTGCCAACAGTCAGCTCACAAGTTTACAGTAACTTTAGCAATATTATAGTGATTCAGCATAGTGCAGGTTCAGTAGGCTGTTTATAATTTAACTCAAATGTTTATGTTATTTAAGATTATATAGTCACGTGCAAGCACAGTGAAATTTTTTACAGGCAAGGAGCCTGAGGAACTAGTAGATTGTTTATGGCCATGGATCCTGGGAACTAGTATCTTAAAAAGAAAACAAATCTACCTTGCATACATATATCCACTTTTTGAATAAGAAAAATGGAGCCCATAGAAATTGACTTGCATTTGGGTCCATAGCTAATTAGATGTCTGAATTATGATGAAGGCATCATCATAAGGTAACCATTCTTCAACATGTTCAACTGGAAAGAGAAAATGTATTAAAAGCAAAATGTATTGTTTTAATCTAAGGATATTTTTATCCTATAAATTATGGACCCTTCTCCTTGTGTTGGTAAAGGCACCTAAAAGTTTTAAGCTGAAATAATAGCTTAAAAAGACATTGAAAATATTTTTTTTCTCTGTCACTCCACATGGGAATAGAAAAAATAGATTTCCTCTCTTTTCAAGTGTGGGAATATAAGATGGTAAGATAAAAAACATTATTGAGTGTCTTCCTTTAAAAAAGGTAAAATATAGACTTAAAAAATCCTGCATTCCTGGAGCCCAGATGTGCAGAGGTGAAGATGTTGGGGTTGGAGCAGAAAGTAAACTGCTAATTAGCCCCCAAGGAAGCAGCATCCGCTGGCTTTGGAGAGGTAGTGTTTCCAGGATTTTCTGTGCAACCTGATCATAGGTCTTAGAGCTGGAAAGAACCCTTGAGACTGCTCATTCCAGCCCACAGGAGACAAGTGTGAAGGATGTGCTGGATGAATCGTAGGCAGGGTAATGTAGTGGAAAGAATATTGAATTTGGAATCAGAGGACCCAGCTTGGCTAGTTGTTTTAACTTGGGCAAAGGGATTTCCCCTCTTTATGCCTTAGTTTTTTTTTACCTGAAAAATGGGAGCATTAAACTAGAACATTTTCCAGTTCCCTTCAGTTCTAGCCTTCTGTGGAGCTGAATTTTCCTTAATTTGTGAAATTGTAGTGTGATCTATCCAAAATTAGATGGGAAAATGGCAAACATCTGATCTTCTGGAAATCAGGTGTTGAAGTGACAACTACTTACTTTAGATTGGTGGTGGAGTGGATAGAGCACTGGGCCTGGAGTCAGGAAGATGCGTCATCCTGAATTTAAATCAGGCCTTAGACACTTACAAGCTGTGTGACCCTGGGTAAATCCCTTAACCCTCTTTGCCTCAGTTACTCATCTGTAAAATGTTTGGCAAACCACTCTAGTATCTCTGCCAATAAAATCCCCAGTCTGGTCATGAAGAGTCAGACGTGACTGAAACAACCAGATAGTGATGACAATAATCCTTCTGATTTGTTGGAATGTCACATAGAAAGGTCAGAGATATGGAGAACTCGGATCTTACAGAGTGCTTTTAGTATCACTCTACAAGCGTTTTATTACATGAAGTCCTGTGGCAGTGTCATTTTTTTCTTGAATGGAAATGAAAGTAACCTAGAGGTGGGGGAACTTCAACCAGGGTACTTGTGTATCTCTCACATTATTAATGATGGATGTAGGATAATGAAGAAGAGTAATTTTGTTCATTATCAGAACCTCTTAAAAGACATTTTATGCATTTTGGAGGAAATTTAATAATAAATAAATAAACATAATAAAATAAAATAAAATAAATTTAATAATAAAATTTGGAGGCATTTAATAAAAGCTTTAAAGGGTATTTTAGTGTGTTTGGGTATGGCTTTGAAGGCAAAGTAATAATTATACTTATTATTCCTGAGTCAAAATATTTCCTGAAATTCATGCTAACCTTTAAACTAGTATACTTTTCTAATTTTCACATCTCACTTCAAATTTGCTATTTCTAAATTTCTTATGCTTTCCTAGAGAGCCACTGGAGTTTTATATTTTTCAGTTGCCATAACATGAATACCTGAAATCTTTGCAGAGATTATACGCTGTGCAGTGCTCAGCATCTGGAGATTTAGCAGCTTGTGACAGTTCTGAGTCCCTGCCACATGTTATATTGCCTCTGGCCACAAGGAATATTACAGAGCTAAAGTATGTGAAAATGGATGTTGTCTTAAAGTGCAAATGGTTGGAAGCTTCACTTAGAGGTTGGAATTTGTTTTGAGAGTTTTCTGAGATCTCAGTGTACATTTCTGACACATTGACAGAGTGGTCCTTATTTCTGTCAGGTAAGATGGCCTGCTTTATTTGCATTACCCTTTATGGAATAGGAAACTTAATAGAGAGATAAAGTGGCAGGATCTTCCCTTATTTCTCCCACCATCATCCAGTTAGGCTGTTTACCATCTGAAAGGGATTGGAGGCAGTTTACAAAGTTACGTTGCCATCCAGTGGTTCTCATTCATGCAGTGATTAAACTCCTAGTGAAGTCGGATACAGATCTTGCTGCCATGCAGAGGTAGAGAGCATGGCTGCCATTGAAGCCTTACTTTGGTTTGGATCTCAGTGCTATCTGTGTTGCTGTTGTGTTACCCGGCAGCTTCCCTGTGTGCACGTTAACATTTTTGATTAATTGTTGACTTCTCCAACTCCTTAGTACTATTAATGTACTAATAAGAGTTACAAATATTGATTCTGGAGTCAGAGGACCCAGCTTGGGTAGTTGTTTGAACTTTGGCAAAATATTTCTCCTCTTTGGACCTTAGTTTCTTTATCTGAAAAATGGGAGCATTAGACTAGATAATCTTCCAGTTCCTTTCCAGTTATAGCCTTCTATGGATCTGAATTTTCCTTAAATTTGTGAATTTGTGGTGTGATCTTTCCAGAATCAGATGGGAAAATGGCAAAAATCTGGTGATCCGGAAATCAGATGTGTTGAACTGACAACCACTTAATTCAGATTGGTTGGAGTGCCACTTATTAAGAGGTGGAAGGATTGAAAGGCATAGTGAGGACAAAGAACAGAGTTAGTGGTCATAAAGAAGAAGGAAAGATGGAATTATAAAATATTATATAAAAAGAGAAAGAATTTTGAATTTACCAAGTAAGCAAGTGAAACACTTGTTGGTGTGGCAGGACCATGGCTATGACTATTTCTGGGTGTAGGTCAGGTGGAATAACTATTGAGTAGATCATTGAACCAGGAAGTTAAGTTAAAGTATTTGAGGGAGAGAGAGTGTTTGTGTGTGTCTTCTAATATGAGGGTATGAGTCAGAGTGGAGAGAAAGACTGAGCCAGATACTGTATTCATTAAGGAAAGGAGAGTGTCCTGGTGGTTGTTATATAATCTCCACCAGGATCTGGATTAGGTAATGCATTTAAATAGTTTGAACCTCAAAGGAAAAGGTGGTGCTGAGTGATGGATGATAAAAGAGGGAGAGTCAGAAAGTGGCAGTGGGAAGGAAGGAGTATTCCTGTCCCCCACCACAGTCAGTGAATTAGAGGTATGAGTGAAAGTATAACTAGTGGATAGAATTGGGAGGGACGTGCTAGTATTAGGAGGGAGACAGGTCTCAGTGAATGTCACAAAGATAGAAGGACTGAGAGAAGAAAAAATTTTAAATGAAAGTTAATTTTAAAATTATGATGTAGATGTTCCAGAGACCATAGTGGAAAGTGTGACTAGGTCTGGAGTGAACTAATCGAGGGGTGGGGTTAAGGGGTATGGTAGTGAGGGACCAGGAAGTTGGGGATGAGGAACAAGGTTTATTCTTCAGCAGGGGATTCAGAATGACTGGAGTGGGGAAAGTATGAAGGTGGGAGCTTGCTAACCATTGAAGAATGAATTAGTGCAGAGTATTAGTATCTTAGAATGGTCTGTTGAGGGAAGTGATTGGACTGTTTGGGACCTTCCCTTGGAGTTGCCTTGAGCAGGTGATGATGTTACATCCTGAAAGGACTAGGAAGACCTTCCACATGGCAGTGTGCCCATATAAGTAGAAATAGAATGTACACAAAATAAAAAATGGTGTAATTGGGAATTGGGGGACAAGGGATGAAATAGGATGTTGAAGAGCTCTTCAGGGCTGCCATATTTAAGTATGGGTTCTGTGATTACATGGCAGAGTTTTTTATTTTGTTCATTGTTTTTTCCAGTATCATGTATTCTGTATCTTCTTGTGGTCTAAAACCTTATTTAACTTCTTGAAATAACTAATTGTGAATGGCATTCATCAGCTGATAGAAAAAGGTCCTAAGCTTTTGAGAGTTTTAATGATATATGCTGTTACAGTTGTTATATCTAGGCAACCTTTATGATAATTGCTTTGGAAAATTTTATGCCTGTTGTTTTTATGCACAATCATTTCCTAATATGTTCCCCCGGATGGGGGAACTCCTACCCTCTTTGCTCCCCCACGTATATAAAAAAAGCAGTTAAAGAACCAAAACAACAAAGGATGTATGTTTGACAGCGTGTACCATATTTTGCCCCATAGTTCCTCATTGTTATTGAGCGAATGGAGTTGTGTTTCATTTTCTGGTACTGAGATTGATATTTTCAATTAATCTATGTATGACTACCTTATACTCTTGGTTTTTTTATGTTCTTCTAGTCTTTGTGCACGTTATTCTGATTCTGTTCTTCAGTCAGCATTAGTTTATGCAAGTCTTGCCATGTTTTTCTGAATTCATTATATTCTGAATTTCTGATATTGCAGTAACATGTTCCATGACACAGATATGCTATTTTTGTTTAGCCACTCCCAAGTTGAAGGACATCTGTTGTGATAATTTTTGCAACCTTAAAGAGTACTTTTGTGATATTTTATACACATAGGCTTTTCCCCCATAATCTTTTATTACTTTGCACTATATGCCTGTTAGTTGAATAGCCATTTTACAAGGTAGGAACAGCTTAGTTACTTTTTCCACAGAATTCCAGATTGTTTTCTAGATTGGAAAATGTTGGTCTTTTAGAAGTGTTCTAGAATAAAAAAGAAAAATCTCTGTTGAGAAGTATAAAGATTTGTGCTCAGATGCTCTATTCGCATAAGCTGTATGGATCATGAAATGGATTGTGTTACTGATAGTACCTCCTGGGCTTTCATCATTCCTAGAATAAATGGTTATAGTCATTGGGTAGTTTTGGAGGTTTTACTTTATCACATAATTGTGTATTTGGACCATGAGCACATGAAGGTAAAAATCTTCTTGCAAATTCCTCCAAACAAATTACATATGTCTGCTCAGGGGGTGATTTTAAAGCTCCAAATCTCATCTGGTTTTGATTATCTTAAAGGATAAGGCTGCATGATGGGACAGTTTACCAAATCATTTTTTCATTTTCTGGATCTAAATGTCACTAAAGGTTAATTCGTCTAACGTTTACTGCCCAAGACATGGGCTAAAATTTATTCTAGATCACTAGGACAAATATATTTATTGTTCTCTTTCTCCTTGGGGAGTGTTTGATCATTTTGTGAAACTGAATGAATTTTCATTTTGGAGATGTTGGCAGCTTGCAAGTAGCCCAGGGGCAGTGGCAACTCCGACTGAAGACAAACTGGCAAGCTTCATGAGGCAGAAATGGCTCGTGGATTATCAGTCCTGGGTCTCCTCAAGCTTCTCTTTCTCGTAGTCTCTGAAGTTAAGGAAAATGTCTTTGCTACTGACAGTTGAATAGCGAACACTTTGCAAAACAAAATATTAATTCAACAAGTATTTATTATTAATATGTACTTACTCTGTGAATAGTATTGAACAAGGCACTGAAGGAGAGAATACATTTTTTAGTTCAAATGCAGTCCCGGCACTCATGGAATTTATAGTCCAGGAGTGTAAGATAACTGTAATATACAACAGTAGAGATAATGGAAGAATTCAGAGTATTATGTGATAAATGTGTTAAGGGATTTTTAAAAGAAACTGCTATATGAGGTCCAAGGGGGAAGGTAGTTTTTGACTAGATGAATCATGGAGAGAACCTGGAAGAGGTGGCATTTGAGTTGGGCTTTAAAGGGTATCTAGGGAATCAGAAGTGATGAAGGAAAAGAGTATAAAATACACTGAAAACTTTTGGAACCAAGGCATAGAAACAGGAGCATTAACAAGTGAGTTGGGGAAATATAGAATAATTCAGTTTTACTTTAGCATATAGTGTGTAGAGGGGTGCAATGGAAGATTGGGCTGAAAATTAGTAGGGAGGCAGAGGAATGATATAACTATGCATAGGAGACAAAATCTGTATGTATTTTGTAAGAGGTCATATGAGGGATGGATTGAAGGAGGGCAGTCTGTAAGAAAGCTCTTGTAATAATATAGATAATTTGAAATGAGAATGGTGGCAATGAGAATAGAGAAGTGAGAATGGATGGGAAATCTTTTGTGGAGATGCAGTGGACCAGATTTGGTCACTGGACAGGAGAGGTGAGGTTATGGTTATAGATGGGCTTCTCTCTTTTTTTGCCTTATTTCCTCAATCAACCTTATCCCTCGAGGGATCAGCTTTCCTGGACCACTGACTTTGGTACTGGTTATGATATTTGGGCTCTAGAACCAAGTGTGGGACTTGAGTGAATGCTTTATATTCTTGTTGATTTCATTTTTGGTCACCAGCATACTTGATAGGACATGCAACATTTTGGCATAATTCTATCCAGAATATTCAAATCAGGCTCCTTTTTACTGGGGCACTGTAGGGTATTAAAATGATTTTCATCTTTTAGCTCTGTTCTTTTTCACCCCAGTGTTTTCCTTTCCTTCTGTAGTTCTCCCTTTAGAAGGAATACTTGCAACAGAGTCTATATTTGTGTTTCAAGCCAGGGTGCCGTAGACCACCTGAGTTCCTCTACCTAATGCAGTTAGTTGCCTCCAAAGCTTTTCCAGAATTTCTTTATGTACCTGGCGTAGGTATCAGTACATACTCCCTAACCTGCTGGGCTCTTTTTTTTTTCTTTCATATTTCTTTATTCAAATGATGCTTCATTCAGGAAAATTGATGGAGTTGGGGAGTGGGTAAATGACCTCTCTTGTTCAATATTGAGACTCCCTTGGCTCTCCAACTTCTTAAATTTTTGCCTTTCATATGTATATGTTATGGCTAAAGACCAGACTCTGGCTAGTAGCCACCTAAGAGGAAAACAATTAGCAAATTCATGAATTATTCTATTTATTCTATTCCCTAGGCTAGTTGTTTACTTAAGTAAAGACTTGTACTTTGATTAACATGGTTATCATGTGGAAGTGTTTTCTGAATTTTGAAGTATGAGACATGAATTCAGATATGGTTGGGTGAATGCATAGAATAGTTCCATTAGTTAAGGGTCCTTTGCATATCTGTATTCATTCATAAATAGTATATTTCTTGACTGTCCTTTTGCATTTTCCTCTGTCCATATAATTTGTGTCTGAGTTGTCTTTCTTAGATTTTAAACCCCTTAAGAGGAGGCCTAAGTCTTTCTGAATTGCTCTAAAGTGCCTAGCATAGCATCACATGCAAATACACTCTTTTTTGCTGTAATTAAAAAAAATTGCCTTAATTTTTTTTAATGAACAGAACTGTTTTCTCTCCTTCCCTCTTTTCCCCCACCCATAAGAAAAAAAAAAGAAAGAGGAAAACAAAATATTTGTAACAAACATGCATAGTCAGGCAACTCAAATCCCAAAATTGGCTGGCCATGTCTGAAAATGTATCTCATTCTTCATTCTGAATCTGTTTCTCACAGGAGGGAGGTAGCAAACAGATTCCATCATTGTTATTCTGTACCTGTGATCGGTCTTGGTGCTGATCAGAATTCACAGATCTTTGAAAGTCATTTGTCTTTACAATGTCATTATTTTCTACATTATTCTCTTGGTTCTGCTTCTTTCACTTTCCAGTTCATATAAATCTTGCCACATTTCTTTGAAATTATCCCCTCTGTGATTTCCGGTGGTGCAGTATTCTATTTCATAATTTCTGATGGCACAAATAGTAGATTTGTATACCATAATTTTGTTCAGCCTTTCACCAATGGGAAAACAACCCTTTAGTTTCTAGTTCTTTGCCACTACAAGAAGAGCTGCTATAAATATTTTTGTACTTTAGTATCTTTCTCTCTCTCTCTTTTAAAAAATTTGTTTGGTGATATAGGCCTAATAGTGGTATTTATAGGTCAACAAGGTTGTACAATTTTGTGACTTTTACACATAGTTTCTATAGATAAAGGGCTTAGCTGCAAAACCATGTGGGAACTATGGAAAACTGCCAGAAGAGAAATAGGGAGGAGTTATATCTTGTAGAATGGGAAGAGGGCCATGTAGGAAATTGATGACAGGGAGCTATGACCAAAGCTACCCGTTGGGAGCTTAGCTTTTCAGGCTTTGCTCCCTTCTACACACTTTATGATGCACAGACACTGGCCTTTGTGCTCTTCTTAGCATGCGACTTTCCATCTCCCAAGTCCATCCTTTTCAGAGGTTGTCCTCCATGCTTGGAATGCTCTCCCTGTTGTTATCTGCCTTAAGGCTTCCCTGTATTCTTTTTTTTTTTTTTTGAAAGGGGAAGGCAGGGCAATTGGGGCTAAGTGACTTGCCCAAGGTCACACAGCTAGTAAGTGTGTCAAGTGTCTGAGGTTGGATTTGCACTCAGGTCCTCCTGACTCCAAGGCTGGTTCTCTTTTCACTGTACCCCCTAGCTGCCCCTTCCCTGGATTATTTCAAGGTTCAATTCAAGTCTTCTCTTCTGCAAGAGGCCTTTCTTAGTCTTCATCAGTGATACTGTCTCCTTTGTGAGGTTACTTACAATTTATCCTGTATATAACTTGTATATGTGCTGTTGAATGTCCTTTTTTTTGTCCTTAGGGTTTAGTATAGTGTCTTGCATATAGTAAATGCTGTATAAATATTTGTTGTTTTGACCTTGTGATTTGCTAGTTCTGTATTTCTTTTTAGAATGGCTGGACTAATTCACAGCTCTAACAGAAGCAGTGTATTAGCATGCTTATTTTCCATTAGCTCTTCCTTTTTTCCCCCCTTTTTGGTCAACTTTGTCCCTCTGAAGGCTGTGAGGAGGAATCTCAGAGTTGCTTCAAATGGAGTCTTTGCAAATAACTTTTTGGTGAAGTATTTTCCCCCATCTCCTTCATTCATGATGTTGGAAAACTTTTAACTGTGGTTTCCTTTTCCTTTTCCTTTTCCAGGTGTCAGCGGTAGATTCATTAGAGGGCCCCCTCCTTCAGGTAGAGGGGCTGAGTGACCTGAGACTGGAGCTTCACAGCAAAAAGATGAACCTTCATCTGGTTCTTATTGATGAGTTACATCGGCACCTGTACATTAAATCAACCAGCCGTGTTGGACAGCGGAATAAGGAGAAAGGAAGAATGAGGTTGGTTCCAAAACGGTTTCCTGAAAACCTAACATCACCACTTAGGGTTCTGTAGAAGATTCTGTTTTCTACAATGATTTGTGCTTCTTTTGACTTTTCCTTTACCTCACAGATTTCCTTTCATTATGTTGATTCCATAGCTAAACAATAATTGTGCCATAACATTAATGGAAACTGCTACTATATGTGTACTGGATCTGCCTTATCAAGGTCTACATTCATTTTTTAATTTTTTTCTCTTTTTGGAGGGAGGAAGGTAGGGCAGTTGGGGTTAAGTGCCCAAGGTTACACGACTAGTTTTGTGTTAAGGGTCTGAGTTCGGATTTGAACTCAGGTCCTCCTGACTCGAAGCCTGTGCTCTATTCACTGCGCCACCCAGCTGCCTCAAGGTCTACATTCATGATTATGATTGTTAAAGGATTTTCTAAGGGAGTTAGGAAAGATGGCTAAGACTAATAATTCATAGACACCACCTTTCTATTTGAAAAAGTAACTGGTGTAGGAAATAGAAGAACAGGACAATTGGTTCCCAGTGTTCCAGTGTTTATATAGGGAAGACTACTCAGTTAGGAAATGCAGTGATGTGCGAAGAAGCCTCAGAATGCTTATTGCTTTATGATAATATTCAGCATTAGCAATCTTTACCTTTTGGAAAGAGTTTAGGAATAATCTGAAGAATAGACTGTCCTTCCATTTCTGGGTTGGTTTCACCATAGCATTTAAGAGGTGCATGTTAGGAATGGATAATTCAAGAGGGTTTACTTTATTTCAGAGTACACTCAGCAGAGAATTAGCCTCATGCCCACGTCAAGTTTTGTCTTGTTGTGGCTCATTACTTATACGGAGGATCTTTGGTGGCTCCAAAACCTTGTCTCAGTCCTATATGTGATTTGGCTTCCTGTAGAAAGAAGTCCATTTTTTTTCATTTTGTTTTTGACTTAAATCCTTGTCTTCTAAACCTAATTCCCAAATGCTCTTTCCATATTGAAGATGCTATACTTTTTCAGTGTTGTGCTTATTTTTCAGGCTTTGCCTGTTCTCTCTTGACCTTTGTCTTTCTTGTCATCTGTTTTTTTTGCTTCTGTTTGTCTCTCATTTTTGTCTTCTTTTTCTTTTAAGGAATCCTGTGCTTTTATCCTTAACTCATCATCACAACCTGTGCCTCTTTATGTTTTTTTCTTTTATTGATTCAACAAAACTTTTCATCTTAGAAGATCACTTCAGTCCCGGCAATCACACTTTGGAATTGCCCCATCCTTTCACCCCCGCCCCACCCTGGTTGCCCTACGTCCCCTTCCTCTGAATGAATGGCTCCTCTCAGAATGTCCATTTAAGGCAGGTGCCCTTTCTCACCATTCAGAGCTCCAGAATTCTCTTTCATGCCCCAGAGCTGGGTACCTTCCTCTCCCTACGCCTTTTCATCTTCCCTTTACACATCGTCTTCCTCCATTAAAATGTCAGCTCCTCAAGGACAAGAATGCTCTCCTTTTCATTATATTTGTATTCCTAATACTTAGCACAGGACTTGGCACCTCATAAGCATTTCATAATTGCTTGTTGACTGTCAAAAACAAACAAGTATTAAATGCTTACTCAGAGTAGAGAACTGTGTTAGGTGCCAGAAGAACAGTTTAAAAATTAAATAAAATGTGATGTCCTTATTATCTTAGAACTTGCAGTCTAGTATATAACATATACAAATAAATATAGTACAAAATAGTAAATCTTATGTGTAGGAGAGGGGTAAAAAAATGCTTGTGATATTCCAAGGAAAGGATGACCATTACCAATTGAGGGATGAAGGAAAAGTTTCTTGAAGAGATGATATTCAAGACATAGTGATCATCTATCACTTTAAGGATTTGAGAGTCATTTGTGTACAGGTGATAATTGAAGCCATTAGCATGAATGAAATGATCAAGGAAGAACAGGAAAGAGGAGGTGATCAGACGGAAATCTTAGGAAGCACCAATAGTGTGGCACTCCGTTCTTCCTCATTTGATCCTTGCCCTATGCTTCTAGACTCATTGAAAACTGACTCCAGGTGCAGCTGAATTACAAAGATGTAGATGCTTTGGGTTACCTCATGTCAATCTGTCGTTTCTTTTCCATCATCATTTCCCTTATCTTACTAAAGTAAGGTTTTGGTAATTAACTCCTAATTGTTAGAAGATTTATACTTAAGGGCCTGTTCACTGCCATTGCTTTTTAGTGTAACAATAATCCCCCAACCCCATCCCCAGATAAGCTATCATTTTTTGCACAGTTGTACCTACTAAGTGATGATGCTGAAATTAATTTTTCTGATGAAAGAAAAACACTTCTGATAAGCTATGAAGGCTTAGAAACCTCCTTGATAAAGCACACTTATCTGTGATTATGACCCAGAAGCATTGAATTAAAATTCCTTAAAATTAGACCTCTAGTGGCAACAGATGTTTATGGATTGTTACTAGTCAGAAAGTCTTGAAATTTGTATGTGTATTTATTTACTACAATACGTTTCCTCTTTTCACCTGTGGTTTTGGTCACCTTAGCAGTTATAGCCAATAAGCCTCATTTAGACAGAATGTCTATAGCATTAAAATTCTTTCATTAAAATTTCTTTTTTAGAGCAGTGGTTCTCAACCTTCCTAATGCCGCAACCGTTTAATACGGTTCCTTGTGTTGTGGTGACCCCCAACCATAATGTAAATCATAATGTAAATATCTGATATGCAGGATGTATTTTCATTGTTATAAATTGAACATAACCCACAGGTTGAGAACCACTGGGTTAGAGCGATGCTGGATTCTTGTCCCCTGTTGGATAAGAATTATGAGATTTCTATTTCCAGGAAGTGGTCTTTATGTCTTAAGTTAGTCTAAATAAGAATTTAGTTGAGACATGAAATAGCTCATGCTTAAAAATAAAAATAACTACGACCAACCAATATTCCTTGCAAAATGGAGTATTTAGAGTATTTCTGGTAATTAGAATTCCTCCCCACCCCAATAAAGTGGTAATATAATTCTTTGTTTTACATGCTTTGATGTATTTTCTCTGAGACATAAAACATAAGCATAAAACATGTTTTACCACTCTTTAGTATCCATGAATATCTTTCATGGATATTAATTAATTCATTGCCAACTTTCCCTGTCATATATGTAGAGGAGAGAGATATTTTTATACCATTAAGCCCAGATGGAAATTGAGGCACAGTGTATTTAAAGAGGCTCTTGGGTAGCCTTAGTGTCTTCTGGGTCATCTGTGGGGTAATTCGTCTTTGTGCTTCCTGATAATTCAGTGACTAACTGGAACATGGACTTTTTCTCTTGAACTCTTTAAAACAAATCTCCCAATTAAAAAAGCCTATACAGAACTACTTGCCTTTGGGTCAGTGTTCACAGAGGAGAAAATGGAAGCCTATGGGAAAAATTTCAGAGAAGAGAGATAGATATGAGCACATGAAGATAGTTTTGAAGCAAATTGGCTTTCTCCCTCCTGGCACCTGTGATAATGACTGCAGGTCATATTGCTTTAAAGCAAGATAGAGATTCATTATCCTATATATATAAAACTAAAATAGCTTTTAAATTCATGGCTGAAATGTCTGTAGATTTTAACTTTTTTTGGATGAAACCATGTTTCTATATCTGTATATATTACAAATGTTTGTGATATATTTAGATATAAGGTAAAGATGAATATCATCATTATGAATACATGTATAGATATACACAATACATCCTGCTTTGACAATGTACTCTGACACCGTATTGGGCCGCGGAGGTGACCCAAGTTCTGGAGGAGTGCAGGATGTGGCGGCCCCTAAACCAGAAAACCTTTGGATGCAGGCTTTAGTAGTTTGTTGTGTGTGAAGCTTCTTACCACAAGTTTAGCTCCCAGGTGATGGAATTCTGACCGTAGCAACAGAAAAAGACTGTTGGCTGATATAGTGAAAGGTTTGCAATCTGCATTGGTAGAGAAAAGACTTAACTGAATGAAAGCCCTGATCTTTTAAAAAGAAATAAGCCATATATACCCATACATACATATATGTATGTATATATTCTATATAATGCATATGTATATCTATCCATGTATGTGTGTATATGGACATACACACATTTATGTGTATCTATACATGCACATACATGCGTACATATGTATGGTTTGTGTGTGTGTAATGCTTATTTACTGCATATTGGCATGTAGTGATGTGTTCAAAACTGAGTGCTCTGTATAACTGATCTTTCCCCCTGTATTCTTCAAAACTTTTTTATGTATGTTTACTACCATTATTGGTGAAAATGTTATATATTATTCTCCCCTCTGCCTTCCTAGTGTATGCTCAATATACTTTAGCCTTTTTTATTACTCTAAGTTAATATTTTGAATATCAATGGTTGTGCTTGGTGTTATGTTGTCTTAAAGTAGTGGTTCCTAATGTTTTTTGTTCTTTGAACCCTGTTGAACAACAACAAAAAATTTGTGTAGTGAATTCTCAGGGTAATTTAATAAACTACTTATAATAATATTCTTTTAGAATTATTCATTGTTTACTACAACTACCATGATAACTTTTGTCCTTGCAACTTCAAATTAATTATATTTAGTTTAAGTATATTTAATTATAACTTGTTATAATTAAATTAAAATTATAAAATTTTATTCTACCTGTAATTATGCAATCTCTAAAAATTATAAACTCAAATTAGAAAATAATTACTAATGTTCCATTTGGGACATTTTATAAGAATTAAAAGATTTAATTCAACAAGATCTCATGCTTGCTGTTATCTTTAAGACTTCATCTTAAATTTATTTAAACAATTTTCATGAATATAAATAACATTTTAAATAAGTTGCAACTTGAAAGATGTTTAACATTCTATAATAATATAGAAACTTGATTTCAGTGTTGAATTTTTAAAATTTATATGTAGGTTTCCAATATTTGACTCAACACCAGATAAGCAGTTTTTAATTTGGTTCCATGTTGAGTTTATTTCTGTATTTTGATTTAAAACAAAAATAAAGTAAAAATGCTCACTCACACAAATATGTAGAAAATGGTAGAATTTCACAAGCTCTCCTGCTGAGAGGTAGAAATTAATTAAAAAAATTTTATATACCCAACCAATTGGTGAAAATGAACAGTATAAAATAGTTATTTTTCTATTGACTAGTGACAAACACTGTTTTAAATGCTAAATAGACATAAAGTTTAATTGATTTTTAACAGTGTTTATCTGTAATTTAACCTTTCTAAGGAAATACTTTCTTCACATGTGACTTTCTTCTCTTCTAACACTGGCACACTGGCTACATTCTCACAGAAAGCCTATTAAATGATTGACCCATATTGCCAGCTGTTTCACTTAAAAATATATCTCATTGGGGTAGCTAGGTGGCACAGTGAATAGGAATAGAGCACAGGCCCTGGAGTCAGGAGGATCTGAGTTCAAATTCAGCCTCAGACACTTAACACTTACTAGCAATGTGACCTTGGACAAGTCACTTAACCCAATTGCCCTGCCTTTCCCCCTCCAAAAAGACAAAAAAAGAAAAAAAGATATCCAATAGAAGAATTAAGGATAAGTTTGGATAAAATAAGGATAAAGATAAAGATAAATTTAAACCAGAGAATGATCTTACTACTGCATTGAGGCGATACCAGGTTTGTTTCAGCAGAACATTTGTGATAGTCCATGAAGCTTTCAAGATGGCTTTATATTATGTATGCTCAGTGATAGAATTTCCCATAGCCAGACCCTGCGGCCACAAGAATTGAGATGTCAATAGTATTTTGAACAGCTTTTGATTATGCAGCTGATGAAGTACAGTTAGAGGGTAGCAGAAGGGGAGGAGGGAATGTTCCTCCTGTGGTCCAGGGTCCAGGACACAAATGGGGCAGGTGCAGGTGTCTGCACAGCTAACTCTTGTGGTGGTTCAGATACAGTTTCGTGACAGGTCAACAAACAGAAAGAACATGTTGCACTTAGAAGCGTCCCAGGTTTGTCACAATCACTGCACACGCACCAATGTTGCTGTGCACCTCATCATGGTCATTTAGAATTGTTGCAGAAACAAGCCTGTAATGACTCGGTCATACACATTTGAAGTCACAGAGGGAAGATACATTTTTAACAGAAATGTGCCGCTATTGATTATGTAAGGTAGCATTAAAGAAGTTCTGCTGTGAACCCCGTGGACCATAGTGGGATAACTTAAGTGGCTACCACTGCCCCGAGAGGATATTGTGTGTAACTGTGCCTATACCCAATGATCCTGGTCCGCTCTGCTTTCTGAGGGTTGGTATTTTTTTTAGGCTCCCCTCATGTCAGCTGATCTCTGTGTCTACTACTTACTCCCTTTCTGTTTATTAGCTCATTTAGTACTTTTAATCCGTCCTAGGTTGGGAAACCAGATAACAAAGCCTTGTAACTGTCTTAATAGTAAACAGTCCCTGAGTCTTTGTTGTAAGTGTAGATGAGCTTTTTAGTATACAAATGTTGGCGACTTTCTTCCCTTACTTTCTGGCTGTGTTCTCGAAAATTGAGGCTCTGGGCAAGGGTCCTTCGGATAAGTGAGGCATGATATTGTGCACATTGATATACACTCATGGATCTCTATGCATGAATTGGAAATTTTCATGTTCTTCAAAAAGTTGTGTGGGTATCTTATATTGGTTTGAACATATTTTAAATCATAAAACTACTTTAGAATAGTGTTCATCCACATTCCACCTTAGTTTTATCTTATTTCTTTATTTGTTGGGGGAGGGAACATTTTTAGGTGTTTAAATTTCCTATGATTTCCCACAAACCACTAGAACTTTCTTTAGTAGCTGTCATAACATAAATTCCTCATGGTGGTACAGCTAGGGGCAGGCCTTTTGAAAAGCTTATATTTTACAAAAATAATGAAAAATGCAAGGAAAATGGGAGAGGAGAGAAATAAAAGAGGACCAGAAACGAGAGGAAAGCAAAAGAAGAGAGACTGCAAATAGAGATGAAAAACAAGGAAAGGTTGGGCACTTGTGTGCATTACTTGCCTTTTTTAGGTCTGACTTCAAGGCCAATAGACAGCAGTACCTGGGTCTCCACTTGGAAGACTTATTTTTTTAAGGTCATACTTTTGTGATGCTCCTGACACAAAGTAGGCTCTTGACTAATTGATCGATCATTCCAAATTGCAACTCTTTATAGACTGACGGTCTCTTCTTGAGGGATCATTGTTATGTATTTTTCAATATAGCACCGATAGAGCTATGTAACACATTGAAGTCTTCCTTTATTATTAGTATTATTATTTTTAATACCTCAGGTTTCTGTTGAAGAACTTGGGCCCACTATTTGCTATTTCAGATACATAACTGGCTTACCTTCTTTTCAGATTATTCATATCCTTAATAATGGCTCATGCTTACAAGTTGTCGTTGGCAACATGGTGTAGCCCACTCATAGCTACTGTGTATCATTCCATTGCTGTTGGAGCTGTTTACCATTTTACTTTTTCTAAGACCTTAGTGTTCTGTGATTCACATCCACATAGCTGGGAATTTTTAAAAATTACATATTTGTATTAAATGAACTTTTTTTTTTAATAAACAATGAGTGGTGTGGGATCATGGAAAACATTGCATTTCCCCAGATTTGATCTAATATTCTCCTTCTATCAGTTCTGGGCTCACTTGTAGGGCATGTCTGTAGTACCATCTAACTGTGTCTATAAATTAAGTCTGCAGGCTTCTTTTCTACCTCTGTATCATAGTTTGGCCAATATGTGCCTTTTCCTCCCTTTATTTAGCACAGTCTCTTTCTTATCACTTTCAATGAAGACACTGGTAGGACTCTGGGGCTTAGTACAATTAACACCATGTTAGCTGCCAACAAGAACACGTACGTGTAGGTCAGACAATTAGGGCACCCCCATTTCTTCTTCATGGCTGTATTGTCTTAGGAGAGGTTCACAATACTGTTCCTCTCTATCCTCTATCTCTGCCCATCCTCGGTATTGGTGTCCTTGTTGTAGTGGCAAAGGGAGAGTTGGACATTACTCCCAAACCAAACTTTCAGAACGTACTTTTTAAACTCTTACTTGTTATAAAATGATGAAATCTCTAGTTTATCTCCTTTGATTAAGATATATAAGTATACTGTTTTGTGGCTTATAAAACTGTGTTTATATGAGGGGTATTTATGCTTGGTGTTGTCTAGCACAACCCCTGCCTAGCAAGGAAAAGAAAAGACAGAAACAAGTATTTATTAAATATTCACTATGTTTCAGGCACTGGGCTAAGTGCTTTGCATTTGATCCCCACAAAGACCATGGGGGGTGGTGCTATTATTATCTCCATCTTACAGTTGAGGAAACTGAGGCAGACAGAGGTTAAGTGACTTGGCCAGGGTCACACAGCTAGTACATGGCTAGAGATTGGATTTGAACTGAGGTCTTCCTGACTCCAGGCTCAGTGACTGGAATCCACTGCACCATCTAGCCCCTTCCCTCACAAAATAGACAATCATCTGTTTGAAAAAAGAAAGGTTTGGGTTTCTTAGGAAAAAGGAGAATAGGCTTAATATGGAGTGAATATTGACTTAAGTTGCATTGCACTCTCTTTTTTTGCCTTTTTTTGGGAGGGTAATTGGAGTTAAGTGACTTGCCCAAGGTCACATGGCTAGTTTTTGTGTTAAGTTTCTGAGGTCACATTTGAACTGAGGTCCTTCTGACTCCAGGGCCAGTGCTCTACTCACTGCGCCACCCAGCCGCCCCAAGATTGGACTCTCTTGAAAAGAGGAGTGTTTGATGCCCTAGTCTGGAAGAATGTCTTGTATAAAGATCAGTGGTGACAGAAGAGCTAGACTGTAGCATGCTAAGGATAGTGGGCTTCTTCAGGCCACGGGATGATGCTGGAGTATGAGCTGAAGTCTGACCCTTTCTGTTCTTTGTAGCTCTCTTGTGAAAGATGCTTCCCCGGCGCCCCTGCTTGATGTCACAAACATGCCTACTCCTCGAAAGCTGCTCGACGCGGCTCAGTTTGGTGCTCCTGGAGGCCCAGCCAGTAAGTGTCGAATTTATAATTACTCAAGGTTTTTTTGTTTTTTTGTTTTAGTTTCTTTACATACTTTTATTTTCTTTCATTTCCATTTCCATTCTATTTACTTCTTTGATCTCTATGGTAATTTTGCCTATACTGGTAGAAATCCATTTTAGCGCAAGCTACAAGGGATTACCCAAATTCAGCCCATCTATCAGTATGCATTTTCTAAAGGCTTACTGCCAGGTAGTGGGAATACAAGACCCAAAACTGAAACAATCTTGGCCCTTAGGGAGCTTATGTTCTAATGAGGGAGATGTCATGTGTGTGTGTAAATACTTAAAGAATTTATACAGATTAATGCAAGGTGATTTGGAGAGCTTTTTTAGGAGTTGGGGGAATCAGGAAAGGCTTCATGTAGAAGGTGATGCTTGAGGTGATTCTTGAAGGAATTAAAGGATTCCAAGAGACCTGGGTGAGGAAGGAGGGCTTTCCAGTTCTCGTGGACCGCGGGTTCAGAAGCTTAGAAGGGGAAGAGGTATCATCATGTTTGAAGAACAGCAATGTGTCCAGTTTGGCTGGCATGTAGAGTGCAAGAAGGGAAGTTAATAATAATGAAACTGGAAAGGTAGGTCAGAGCTAAGTTTTAGACGGTTCTTTTAATGCCATTTACAATTCAACAAACATTTATAAATGACCTATTATTGGCAATTTCCACTAAAGTCGTATTTGGATGATCTTGTGACAAAGAGGGGTGGTCTGGGGCTCTTTACAGTGAGGTAAACGGAATATGTGTTCTTGCAGGCCTTTATTATGCTAGAAAGCGTGTTAGCACAGTCCCTGTGTGCTTGTGGTCTGAGAAGTAGCCGACGACATTCAAAGAACCTCACCTCCAAAGCGTAGGTCCCCAGGTAGCATGTGTTTTTGGCCACAGCAACTCACAAAGGCTGCCTGTTCAGGCTTGGAGGGTTTGCCATCTGTCTCCGTGGTGGGAGTCCCCAGAATGATCAAATTGCAGGTTATTGAAATACGTGCAAATGATTAGCAACAGTAATAATGGTAATCGTGATAGTAACTGATAGGGATTACTTTATGGTCTGCTATTGATCCTTTTTGGTCTTCATAATAGCACTGTGGGGTCAGTATTGTTATGTTCATTTTATAGATAGGGAACTTGATGGTCCTACATTTTAAATGACTGAGTTGTCATCACATAGTAAATGAGGCAGGTGAGATTGGTGGCTGGGACAATCAAAGTCTTCTTGGCTTTGAGTTCAGTACTCTTTACATCGTGTCCTCTTTACTTTCAAAGGCCCATGCTAGGTCTGAGAAAGAGTGAAAAGGACCATTCTGCTTTCATGGAGCTTACAGTTGAGCAGAATGGTAAGTCCCATTAAAGAATATAGTATACCATGAAAATGCAGAAGAAGCACTTTTTTTTCATGATTTGATTTTTTTTTTGAGACTATAGGCATTGCCTGTGGCTTATAAATAATTTTTTTAAAATAAAAAGATATTTATTGCAAAAGCTACTTAGACAGCTAGGTAGGATAGAAGACACAGTAAAGGATTTGGAGTCAGGAAAAGATGAGTTCAAATCCTACCTCAAGCTCTTACTAGCTGTGTAACCCTGAACAATTCATTTAGCTTCTCTTAGCCTCAGTTCTCTCATCTGTAAAATGTAGTTAACAGCATCTGCCTCACAAAGTTATTGTAAGAATCAAATACAGTAACTTGTTTAAAGTGCTTTGTAAATCTTAAAGTTCTTTCTATGTGTTGTTGTTATTTTTTAAAAAAAATCTTTCAATTAAAGACAAGTAGAATTCTTCCTTTAAAATAGATAAATTGGATGAATTAAAGATAAAAATCACATTTGGCTTGCATTCTATCTTGTGGCAAAGCTAAATCTGTTACCGTGAGGATGGGATTTTAAAAAAGTAAGACAGTAATTTGGAAGCACTTATTCTTATATGTAAGCACCCTCCAACTTACTGAATGGAATGCATTCTGAAAACCTAGCAGGAAGTCAGTTTTGGGGAACTAGGTATGTATTGTACCCATTGAATTTTATATGGTTAAGTCCTTCTTCTAGTTCACAAAACTTACTTAAAACCACAACATATTGAAAGTTTCATATTATTTTAGTTTTTACCATAGAAGCTAACCACTGTGCATAACATTGTTTCTTTGGGGAAGTGAATTAAGAGTTAAATATTGGGAAACCTGAAATATATATTCCTTATATGGAAATTGTGCTGTTATTCTTAAGTGAAAAAAGTGGCCTTTCACATATGCCTACTGGTAAATGAATGTGTGGAGTTTTCCAGCTCCCAAGCCTACCTGTGACTTTTATACATAGGTCTTTGCTGGTTTTGGGGGTAAGAGGCTTGGAATAGGGTGAGGAGCAGTGAGGATAGATTCAAATGATGAATGGGATAAGGATAAAACTCTTTGTAAAGATTCGGAAGCTTTACTCCTATGAAATCAGCATAAATAAAGGCATGAAAGTAGGTTTGCATTAGTATGCTTGAGAGTCAGTGAATAGACTGTTTGGGCTGGAGCTGTGATTCATGTAGGATAGTAATGAGTGAGAAGGCTGAAAAGGTAAGTTAGGGAAGGCTTGCAATCCTGTGCAAGGATTTTTTTCCTCCTAGTGGGGAGCCTTTGAAGATTTTTGAGCAGATTTGTGACATGATCTAAGTGCTGTTTTTTAGAGGATTAATCTCTTGGAGGTATTAATATGTCAGGATATATAGGGGGGGAGACTGGAGATTATGTGGGACCAGTTAAGAGGCTTTTGTAGTTGTCTAGGGATTATTAGATAAGGGTCTGGATTAGATTAGTGTGAAAACTAAAGAGAATGAAGATTGTGAAAGAAAAATGGGTAATATTTGAGTACTAATTTGATGCAGAGGAGAGAGGGAGGTTTTAAAGTATATTCCCCAGGGAGGGGTGGGCTTTATGGTGATTATATGAGAAATCAGGAGGTAGTACTAGTTTTGGTGGAAGATGAGGTGACAATGGGAAATCCAGATGAAAAGTCTAGAAGGCATTTGAGGATTTGGACCTGGAGTGTGGTGTGGGATGGAGATGTAGATTTGAAAATCAAGTCATGGTCCTTCAAGACACAAGAAATGGCTCATATCTTTAAGGAATGGTGGGTGATAACATAGGAGCAGAAGGTTAAGGACTCAGCCTTGGAATAGATCCATATTCACATACGAGGAAAATAAGAATCACAGGATCATGAATTTGAGGTAGAATCTTGGAAACCATTGAGGATACCTTCTTTTTATCACAGTTGAGAAAACAGAGAAGTTGTGACTTTCCCCAGGGAAGTGCCTCAGCTGGCAAGTGGAAGAGCGGGGCTATGAACCCTGGTCTTCTGACTCCAGGTGTTGCTCTGTTTGTTATGAGGACCCAAGAGGTAGAGACAGTGCAGAGTTGCACAAAGTCTGTGCAGGTGGTCAGCCATTTCTGAAACCAGAAGATGGTCGAGGAAAATAAGGTGAAGAAGATGAGCCTAGTTTCTTCCCAGGTGCTAGAAATAGGTGTAAGACTTAAGTAGGAGGTAATTCATGAGGAAAAGACCAGTGGTGAAGGAGCAGAAGTAATTGATGAAAGAAAGAAGGAAAGTACAGTGGTAGATATAGGAGCTGTTAGTGTCAAGAGAAGATTTTTCTAGGTGTGGGGCACACACGCATGTTTGATTTTATTTTTGAAGTGGGGAGCCAATCAGGGTTGAGTGACTTGCTCACAGTTCCACAGTTAGTAAAGTATCCGAGGCTGGATTTGAGGTCAGGTTCTCCCAACTCCGGGGATTGGATGGTACTCTATCCACTGTGTCGCCCAGCTGCCCCTTACACATGCATATTTGAAAGCAAAGGAGAGTGCTAAAAGAACAGTGTGCATCCTGATTTGAGTAACAGAACTGAAAAAGTAACTAACAGGGGGCCAAATCTTATACACCTGAAAATCTGGAAAAGTCTCATTAAATGAAACATCCTTCTTAGAAGAGAGAGGAGGAGGCCTGCAGGGGCAGAATGTTATATACCCCACTTATATACATATGCTTTTCATTGTCACAAGAGGGAGGGTTTAATCTGGAGGATGTAGGATGTTTCTCTCCCCTCTCCCCACTGTGGTTGTGATTTGGTTACAAAGGCATCTATTAAATGAATACCTTTTTCCAAAAAAGAGTAGAGTGGAAATCTTAAAGAAGGAGTAAGAGAATTTGACTTGAGAGAGCAGAGTGTTGGAGGAATAAAGGGGACAGAATTGGAAAGGGCATAGCCCTAAAATAGCTGGTGGATCAGGCTTCTTGGATCAAGAGGTAAGGAAGACAGGGAGGAAAAATGTGTGGTGACAGTTTAATTGATGTGAAACTTTATATGCATAATAACAGTATTTTCATAAAGCAACCTGGATAATTCCTTTTTTGAGTAACTATACTCAGTGATCTCATATTTCAAGATAAAAATTTCTTATGCCTCATTAAGCTTAAGAAAAGCTTCTGACTTCATGTACAAAGAAATATTTTTGTTGTTCAGCCGTGTCTGACTCTTTATGACACCATTTGGGATTTTCTTGACAAAGACACCGGAGTGGTTTGCCATTTCTTTCTCCAGCTCACTTGACAGATGAGGAAACTGAGGCAAATAGGGTTAAGTGACTTGCCTACTGTCACATAGCCAGTAAGTGTCTGAGGCCAGATTTGAACTCAGGAAGACTCCAGGAATGACACTCTATCAGTTGTACCACCCGTGAAGAAGTATTAGGGTAGCTAAAATCCAGTTGCAATTGTAGAACATTATTCTTTGTATCTATATGTGGCATGTCGTTTACCAACTCATACTAGCATACCCTGCCTTTGTTGAAGACTTCTCTCCTATTACAAAGCCCTATAGAGATTTTCATCCATGAAGCAACACTCTGAGTGTCTTGTTTGTATAGCGTTGGGCAAAATGTTCCCATTCCTATAGAGCAGTGGTTCTCAACCTGTGGGTTGCTACCTCTTTGGGGGTCGAATGGGGTCACCTAAAACCATTGGAAAACACATATTTCCTATGGTCTTAGAAACTGAGACACTGCTCCTCTCCAGGCGGGTCCACCCACATGCAGATACTCCCACATACGAGTATTAAAGGGTTGCGGCTTTAGGAAGGTTGAGAACCACTGCTGTAGAGAGTTCAGAGAAGTATATTCAGGAGATATTGCCCCAAATAATTTTATATTACAATATTCATGTTTTTTATTGTTGAAAAATATATGTAGATAAAATAACAGCCTTTCTTTTTTGGCTATCTCCCAATGAATAAATTTTAAAAAATATTCCAAACTAACTAGTTCTTTAAAAAATATTATTACATAACTCTAAAAGGTTTGCTGTTGCCTCTGTTCCTGGAAACAGGAGAAGTATTTTGCCATATGGCGAAGTTTGTGCTACTCTTTGCAGTCTTATATAGTTTTAGAATTAGACCAGAGAGCCGTGTCTAAATTTAAATAGCCTTCTCTCCCTGTCTTAGGCTGATATTCCTAGTTGTTACACTGGTGCCTTTTTCTAATATAGATCGCCACATTATAGCTCTGACAGGTCATCAATTATGCTTATTGTCGAGCCACGACAAATGATTCTGTTTAAACATCCTAAGAAACTGCCAAGTGAAATAAAAACTTCTTATCGTTGATAAAGAAATAATTGGGAAATGTTGCAAATGAAAAGTACTTTAGGAATGCCAACTATCCAGTGATAATAGTGGCAGTAACTGCAGACTTCAGTGAAATGGCAGCATTGTTCTCTTACCTCTTTTCTAATGAGGCAGCTTCTATTCTCTTCTGATGGTCAATTTTTTGTTCAACCCTCAGAATTTGCTGTTCATTTAGATTCTTCTGGTCAAGATCATGCAAATTCTGTGATTCTAGCAATCTCTTTTCCTTTTATCATGTAAGACTCTGAAAACTCCAAATGGTGGTTGACCATACTGAGGGCTACAGTGGAAGTCATTTGTAGCACTATGTAACATGAAGTCTTCTTTCCCAAGAGATGTCTTCCTTGCAGACTGGTGTTTCCTGGATTTTTCTGTAAGGGAGTGAAAGAGGAGGCAGTGAAAAAATGCAAAAGAAAGGTAAAAAATTTTCGGCATGGCTCATGCTCTCTCTAAAGCTGTCTCCACATAGCAATGTATGTGGACTAGAGGCTCTGGAATTGAATCGGGTGAAGCCTTTCATCACATTCCTGGACTTTAGGACCCTATTAATCTGCATCACCTTATCTAAAGAGGATTAGTGCCAACAAAAGGGTATAATTTGGGATGCCATAAATCATGTAAGGAACTGTGTAACATTTTACTGGGTACATGTACAGTCATAGAACTAATGAAATATACCATGATAAATGGCAGCAATTTGCTATCATTTTCAGTAGTAAAGAATAAGCCCACAAAGCATATTGATGACTGTTGTACCGGGAGACTAGTATTAAGGCTCTTAGAAGCTGGACTTTAACAAGAGGTCTTAAAGTTTTCTCCTCAGAGTGTAAAAGAGCACACATGAAGGTGTCATCCATTATGAGGAACATTTTTATGGGGTATTTTCTGACTGGGGATCTGAAGGCAGAATGGCTCGGCTAGGCTATTATAAATTAAATGAAAATCTTGATTGTATGAGAATGGCCCTTTTTCAGATATCTTATTCTTTTGTAGAGTTCCAAGAAAGACTTTTCATTGAGAGTAACCACTTCATTCAGTTATCAAGGCTTACCCTTGCATTGTCTTGTCAGACATTGTGTTTTCAATGCAAGGGGGAAACCAATGTCTAATTTAGATAGAATAATTCAAATATAAACTGAGTGCAAAGGATGGAAATGTGTGTGTGGGGGGGGGGGGGAGGAAAGCCAGTAATAGTAGCAATTTGTGGGTTTAAATCTTTGGACCCACAATATATTTTTTCATTTGGCAAACTGCCTTTGAAACATTTAAACTGAACAATTACTCCCAGGGCACACAGGCATTTCATTTGTGGTTTCTTTATTCATTTTATTCAAACTCCTGTTGGGATTGCTGTGAATATGACTGTAATGAAACTGGAGGCCTTGCTTCTTTTCTCTTTGGTTTTGGCAAAGGTTAAGCAATAATAAAACCTTTAGAGAACACAAATCAAATGACTTGTTACAGTGCTTATTTAACTGTCTCCTTTCACAGCTGTTATCTTGACTTACATTTTATTTCATGAGGCCTTGTTCTAAGACAAGATTTCTGTCTTCAGAATTTTGTGGTCCAAGATGCTTAAGGTTCTCCTCCTGTAGAATGAGAGAGAATATGTCTTAAAACCTCTGGGAAGATGAAATCTGTCTTCTTGGCTATCTGGCACAGGATTGGTCTTTATGATGACTTCTTTGAGATTACCCCATTCTCATGCCAAACCTCTTTGGCCTTTCCAGTTCACCTTTTCTGCATTGTCTACTATTGTTCTTTGGCTGTCCTTCACCATCCTGTTTGAGAATATGACCATTCAAGTAGAGGAGAGTTGGGGGAATATGATACAATAGGATGTACATGACTCCCTCCCACACATCCTGAGGTCCAGCCAAACTAGCCTTGTTGCTTCTTACACAAATGGCTCCACCCTGCCCGGACACAGTGTTTGCCCCAAGTGTCCCCCTGTGTGGAATGTGCTCACTCCTCACCTGACTCCTTCAAAACACAGATGAAGTTCTTCTGCATGAAGCCTTTCCTGGTACCCCCAGTCTGTTTTTTGTCTTTTTATCAACAGGCTTGGCACAGTGCCTGGCACAAAATATGTTTTCAATTAATATTTGTTTATTGAATGTTATTTTATTTTTTAATGGTTGGGTTTTTTTTTGTTGTTGTTGTTCTTTGCTTTTTGGAGGGGGGAAGGTAGGGGTTATGTGACTTGCCTAAGGTCCCATGGATAGTAAGTGTTAAGTGCCTGAGCCTGGATTTGAATTCAGGTCCTCCTGGCTCCAGGGCTGGTGCCCTATTCACTGTGCCACCTAATGTTCCCATTCAGTATTATTAGGTGAGAATGTTCTTATTGTGTTTTACTTTTAGACAATACTTAAGCCTCATTATGATGTTGAACTCAGAGTGCCTATTCTGTGACCTACTCTAATGGAAGCTGTGAGAGGGACCAAGAGAGGCCATGTGGCTCAGTAGAAGAAGACTGTGGTCCAGTGTTAAATCCTGCCCCTCTCGCTTCCTACCTCTGTGACCTTGGGAAGGTCACTGCATCTTTCTGGGCCTTAGTTTCCTCATTTATAAAATTAGACAGTTGAACTAGAGAACCTTGAGGGTCCTTTACAGTTCTAGAGTTTTGATTTTCTATTCCATGTCTTTTTAAAACTTTCTAGTTTCCTATAATCCCAGACACGGTAAGCTCTTAGTAAGTGTTTGATGAATTGGGACAGCCTTACAAGAAGGCACTTTTGATAACTTCTTTAGTCCAAACTGTCTTGGATAGGTCTTTGGTTTTCCCCCTTTCTAATTAAACTTCTGCCCTAAAGTGAATAGTGTTGTTCTGATTTGAATTCACACTGTTCGACTACAAATATAGTGCTCTCTCCTTGGTGCTTAGATCAACTGAAGTATGAAGAGGCTGTCCAGAAAACAAGTAATGATGCCTGGCCCTGGCTGACCTCTCAAGGATATAGTCAATAATTGTTAGGTTAGACTTTGAGCTGCTTGTTTCAGTTTTTTTCTAATCCATTTTGCTTCCATTTTCATTTTTTCATTGATGAACAGGCTTGGGTATGCTTAGAATTTCTGATTTAGGAAATTGCAAGAGAGAAAACACAGGTGTTGCCAGTAGACATAAGTACTTATTTTATAACTTTTTAATTTAATATTTGATTGTAGACTCAGTGAGGACATGGACTTATTAACTGTGTGACCTTAAGTGACTCACAACCTCTGCCTGCCTCAGTTTCTTAGTTGTAAGAGGGATCATAACAGCACCTCTCTCTTAGGGTTTTTGTGAGGATCAGAAGATATAATATTTGTAAAGTAATTAGCACATTGCCTGGCACATAAGCACTAGATGATCTTTATTCCCTTCCTCTCCTTTCTTAAGTTGTCATGTTAGGAGAGGTATAATTAATGTACCTTCCAGTATTTTGTGGTCTAAGAAAGATAACACTGATATGGACACATGTTTAAAGGGCCTACAAGACGTGAATATTTGGCAAGTATATAGGTCAAGGGTAAGGATGAATGTTTATTTAGACTGGGGAATGAGAATAAAAATATCGTAGTACTGATTGAAGTACATGATTATAGAAATCAAATGTTCTTGAGAGGTGAACTTTTAGGAGGTTTATTTAAACAAAGACTTATACCTATGTATTTGAAATATTAGAAATTATTCAGTGATTAGATTTTAGTTCCTTTCTCATTCCACCGAATAGAATAGCTCTCTTTTTGTAATCTTGTGCCTTATGGCTATGAAAGAGGTAACAAAGAATGAGAAAGAAAGATAGTTGGTTGGCATTGATTGGCAAAATGACAAATTGAAGAATTCATAAAAACGTGGGGAGATTTGTATGAACTAATGCAGAGCAAAATAAATGGGACCAAGAAATGGATGAACACACAGAGCGTGTGTTGTACATGTTGTAAATGTAAATCACTAAAAGGGGGTTGAGCTCCGAGTAACGGAAAAACCAGTGAAAATTGTGAAGAAGAGTTTGTGAAATATACGTCTTCCCTCATGGCAGAGAATTGAGTGTCTACTATTACAAAACATTGTATGTGTTGTCAGCCGTGGTCTCTACTGGATATTTTTGGTTAATTATTTTTCTTTGTCACAAGAGAAGGTCCAGTATTGAAGGGAGAAGAGGGGAAATGATTACAGGGTCAAGACAAAGGGTATCCCATCAATGAAACTTTTTTTTTTTTTAAAGGGAACAATGCCTTCCATGGGCCTCAGAAATCTGAGATTTTCCAAATGACTTACTCAAGGGAAGTTGAAGACTTAAGGAAAAGGAGAAACTTGTGCATGTCTTCCATTTTCACTCTCCTTTACTTCTTCTTGTTTCTCCTTATTTATTCTGGGAAGACATTTTTTATTTCTAGACTACTTCTTTTATTCTTAACTGCAGGGTTTTTGACTGGTGACAGTTGTTATTCAGAGAACCCTTTCATCAGGATCAGCAAAGACTTGCCATCACTTGTACTGCATACATGTACTCAATAGAAGAAAAAAAGATGCCTTTACAGAAGTTTCACTTCCTTATTTCTCTCCCCTGAAAGCTTTTCTCTTTCTGAAGTCCAGTGACCTAGGGAATTTTGGGAACTAGCCCTTCTGTTGTTCTTTCCCTGCTATTTTAAATTTTAATTTTTCACGTGCTTCTTTTAACTGCCCCGATGTCTTTTTCATTGTCCTAAGTGCTGAGTAAGTCATTTATTAGTTGAGTTTAGGTTGGTGACTTTCTTTTGAAGCTTACAGTGAGGATGCTTAATTTTCATAATCTGTTGGTAGACAAATGAAGTGATATGCTAGGCAGTTGACGAATCTCCATGGAAGACTTCTCAACTGTTTGCATAATTGTTATAAATATTTCCTGCCTTTATTTCTCCCTTAATAAAGATGATGCAAATAGGGATATGAATGTTATTTTGAGATTGTGGGATAGGATATGGAGTCAGAGTTCTAATGAGCAGTGTCTTCTTTGGCTCATAGCTTATTCTTTCCAAAAAAACTATGAAAAATAACCATCTTGTTTGGTTAGAATTGCCTCTGTGTGAATACTATACTTTCTACATTTGATGTTTTGTGTGGTTTTTCAGTCAGAGAAATGAACCTGCAGGACATCAAGGAAGATTTGGAAATGGATCCAGAAGAGAATAGCAACCTCTTTATGGGCATTCTCATCAAGGGGCTAGCCAAACTGAAGAAGATTCCAGAAACAGTTAAGGCTATCAAGGAACGCCTAGAACAAGAACTAAAGCAAATTGTAAAGAGGTCCACCACGCAGGTAGCAGACAATGGCTACCAGAGGGGAGAGAACCTCTCTTTGGATAACCAACCAAGGTATGTGTGGGCTAAAAAATGAATTTGTTAAAGATTTCCTGATCAAGATATGGAATTTGGGCATAAAGGTCTTTACATTTTGGTTTTACCTATATCTCTGCCATTAACTTGTGATGTCTCTTGACTTTGGATTCCTTCTTCAGATTATGGGGTTTGATTTTGTAATCTTTAAGGGTGTTACTGTAATTTCAATATTTCTTGCAGTATACCCAAACTAATATTATGAAAACAAGTAGTTATTGGTCTGTATGTGGGCTAACCAATCATCTGATTTCTAGATGAAATTGAAAATAATAAATTTGGAAAACAAAATAAATTCTACCCTTCAATGACCAAATTAAGTCCTCTTTGATGATTAGGAAGTGTTATATGTCCAAGATCCAAGCTGTTTCAGGAATCTATCAATAGGAGACCCAGGAGCTTCAGCTATACAACATAGCTAACAGGATTTAGAAACACAATCCTGTTGTATAGGGAAAAAGAAAAAGACATCAAGGGAAAAATGCAGATCCTAATTAGGTTGTACCTTTATCCCTGATTAATGCAGAGTCCCTTGGGAGAAACTGGAGTGTATGTATTATCCAGGAGTCAGCCATGCAAAAAATAAACATAGAGAGGAGAGAGAGAGAGAGAGAGAGAGAGAGAGAGAGAGAGAGAGAGAGAGAGAGAGAGAGAGAGAGAAGGGGATTAAAAATGGAAATTTCATACAAGAGCCCTTAATGCAGAGCAGGTTCCTTTCATTTAATCAATGTTGTTCGCTGGGAACTCTTTAAGAATATGGAGAAAGAGGGGCTATTTTCCTCACAGTATATTGGTCAGCCTGTGATACCAAACTGACATCTTATTGTCCCCTTTTTAAGAAAGTGCAAACTACTTGAGGGCTGTTCTTGGGTATTATGTAGTTTTGCCTTTGTATCTCTAGCCTAATTGATTCCTTGGCACATAGAAAGGACTTCAGAAACGCTATTGAATCAGTCTAAGTTTCGGCTTCTGATTCATGAAGCTTCATTTCTTTTTCCTTAAATTCATATATGCAGTCTGAAAGCTTCTGGATTCGCGAAAAAATTTTATTAAGCCCTCAGGATTTTGAAACAAAGTTTTCCCTTCTTTCACAGATTAGATTCACTATTTTGAATCATATTTAAAAATATTTCAGACATTAATTTTCTTGAAAACCTTTTTTCGGGGAAGGGGAAGGTAGAAGGGAGAGGTAATTGAAATGGTAAGAAAATGGATTATAAAAGAAAATAAAGTTTCAAAAGACTGAATTAATTAATAAATCACTGCAGTAAATAGCAGTATAGGCTACTCCCAACTTTCTTAGATCATTCATGCTGTAATAGAGAGAAGTTAGAGGATTCTGAATTCAATTTGCCTCTCCCTTCCCCCCTCTCCCCCCCCGCCCCAGTTGATTGA